>CM038144.1:397976094-398353322 GCA_021437245.1 Aegilops speltoides
GGAGCTTTTGGGGTCGACGGCGACGGGCATTAAATGCCCTTGTCCCCTTGTCAAAGTAGGTGGCGACCCTTGTTCACGCTTTGTAGCTTCTTTGTTCCCGACTGTTCCAACTACCACCTCTTTTACATTTTACCCCTTTCTCCTCGTTGACACTGTCGGTGACCCTTGCACTATAAAGGAGGCCCATGCTGGCGTGGGGGGTTCGGCTCGTTCGGTTCGCATCTTTAGCCACTCTCGCGCTCGGTGTAGCTGCTACTGTAGCTCTTCAAGCTCCCGAGCTCAATACAAACACAAAGCAGCAGTAGGAGTTTTATCTCTCCGGAGAGCTCGGCTGGGTAAAACCGCCAGCGTGCTCGCCTCGATCTGCTCTCGTGCTCCCTCCGCCCTCGTACCGCCTGAGACAAAGGGCCCCGGCCCCATAGGTGTCCATGGCGGGCAGCTTCCCCACGACATCTCGGCGCGCGGTAGGGGCGTCGAGGTTGTGCGGACTGATCCGGCGTTCACGCAGGCGCGTTCTTCACAGAACGTCTCGGTTTCATCAACAACTTCATCAACAATTGCACCATGGCCCCAAGAAGAAGGCTTGGAGGTTGCGATCCGGCTGCGTCTCATCCGCCGCCACGAGCCAGCGGTGGGCGGAGGAGACGCCGTCGGAAGGTAATCGCCCGGCGAGACACTCGCGGCGCCACGAATCAAGGCAGGACGGATGACCGCGCCGGTCTCCGTGGATCCACGTCCATCTCAGCGCCGACGACAACCCAGCAGCGCCATACCACGGGAGGTGGTATCCGCTTTCGCGGGCAAGGCTACGCCGGAGGCTCGCGGGATGCTCCGGACCACCGTCCGGACACGAAGCAAGCGGCGGCGCGGGCGAGACCTGCTCCTTCTAACACCTGTAGGAGTCGAGCATACCCGCTCCTCGCACCGCCGCTCCGCTCCCCTCCACTCCGGCGAAGCGCTCGCAAGCGCAATCGCTTCCTCGACTTCCCTCGGCGGCGGACAAGGCGAAGGCGGAGGGCTACCATCAAGAGCCTGGTCGCCTTCGCCAACAACGACTCTTCACAGCAGCCGGCGACCTCGCAGCCGCGGCAAGCTGAGAAGACGAAGGCCGACGGCGACAAGACCGCCGGGGGTGCAACCACCATGCACTCCCCCCGCGAAGCAAAAACGCCGCCCGCTGGAACAACGCCGGCAGCGGCTCCACGGCATCGTCGGATCCAGCGGACTCGTCGGGATCAACGCCAGTCCTCGGCGACCGGCGACAAGAAAACTTCGGACCATTATCGGCGCCGCCGAGAAGCTTCGGCGACAATCAGACGAGAGAGCTGGGAACACTGTCGGCGTCGCGCGCCCGTGAACCAGCGACTTGCCGTCTGTGGCGAGCTGCCCAGCGTTCACCCGCGAAGCCGTGGCACGCCCGGTGGCCAGCATGAAGAATTTCAAGCCCGACGTCGGAGAAGTACGGCGGCAAGGCGCACCCTCGGAATTCCTCGGTGTCTACACCATCGCGGTGCAAGGCTGCGGAAGCGCGACGAAGATCTGGCGAACTACTTCCGCTTCGTGCTTAAGCGAGCGTTCGTTCTTGGCTTATGCACTTGCGGAAGGCTCCATTTCTTCTTGGGCAGATCTTTGCCATCGGTTTGTTGGCGCCTTCACCGGGCGACCACAAACCCCACGGCCGTGAGAGCGATCTCCACATTTTGGCCCGAAGGAAGGAGAATCCTGCGCAAGTATATCCAACGCTTCAGCCGTGTGCAGCACAACATCCTCGATGTCCACCCGCCGCGGTTATCGCGCGTTCCACGAGCGCGCGTAACCGCCGCAGATGCGTGAAGAGATGGCGATGACCAAGATTCGGGATGTCGCGAGCTCTATGCTCTGGTTGACAAGACGCGCCTGAAGAGGGAGGAGACTCCCGGGGAGGATCTTGGCCGCGAGGAGAAAGCGGCGATGACACGCGCCGCCCGCAAAGCAGAGCCGGCGGCGGAACAACCGAAGGAAGAACAAGAAAGAGGTGCTTGCCGTCGAGAAGTCCAGCAAGGAGGCTCCCGCCAAGCAAACGCAGGCTTGCTTCTCGGGCAAAGAGCCTGCCCCTGTAGCGGCAGCCGACAAGCAGGACGGCTCCGACAAGCAATACTGCAAAATCCATCGCACCAAGGGCCACGATCTCACCAACTGCAAGCGCGTCGAGTACCTCGTCGAGCAGCAAAAAGCTGAGTACGAGAGGCGCGACAAGGAGAAGGCCCAAGGTGGCGGAGGAGAACCGAGCAAGAAGCGGCCGTTCAATGGCCGGGGAGGACGCCGCGACAAGGCCAAGCAGCGGCAAGGTGATCGACCTCCCAGGGGCCGCGACAAGGATGAAGAAGACAACGATGAAGACATGGAGGATGAGGATGACAGCGAGCAGGAGTTCCAGAAGGCCACGGAGGTCTGTGCGTTGGCGGTGGTGCTCTCTGCACACCTCCACCGCCAGCTAAGCGGTGGAGTGCGAGGTGAATGCAGCGGAGCCGCCCGTGGAGTCGCGCAGGCTCCTCAAATGGTCCGGCACGCCCATCATTTTTGATCTTGAGGATCACCCTGACCGCACCACCGCGGTCGGGTGCTTGCCGATGCTGGTCTCACCCACCATCCGCAACCTCAAGGTCACCAAAATGTTGGTGGACGGCGGGGCCGGGCTGAACTTGATCTCCTCTGCTGTGATCAAGAAACTCCAAATTCCAGACGGCGAGCTCGAAGAGACCGGTTCTTTCCAAGGAATCAACCCGGGACGGAGCAAGCCCAAGGGAAAGATCACTCTGCCGGTTACCTTTGGCGGGGAGCTCAATTTCAGAACTGAGCGCATCACTTTCGACGTTGCCGATATTCCGTTGCCATACAATGGAATACTCGGCCGTCCTGGCCTCGCCAAGTTCATGGCAGCTTCCCACTATGCTTATAGCGTACTCAAGATGCGGGGCGATAAGCGTCATCACCGCCCACGGCGACAAGAAGGATGCGCTTATCTGCACCGACAAGATCTCTGGGATGCGGCAGCCATGGCCGACAAGAATACACTTGCCGCTGAAGCTCCGGGGAAGAAGACGAAGACCAAGTCCGCAAGTGCTCTGGGGCCCACTCCGCAACCGCACCTCTTGGTCTGCTGCGCTGCCGGCGAGGGCGTCGTCGAGCTCCACCGGCAAGAGTAAAAGGAATGGCGCTCCACGGCAACCAAGAAGGTGTCCGCCAGGAGGGCGGCACTGGTGGTACCTTCACCATCAGTGCCACGCTTGACAGCAAATAGGAAAGCGCGCTCGTTGCCTTCCTGCGGGCGAATGTCGATGTGTTTGCATGGCAACCATCTAACATCCCCGGTGTTCCCAGGAAGGTGATTGAGCACAAGCTTGCTGTTTGCCCTCATGCGGGGCCCATCAAGCAAAAAGTGAGGAAGCAAGCCGTGGAGCGCCAAGAATTCATCAGCGAAGAAATCAAGAAGCTAGAGGCAGCATGCCTAGTTAGAGGTGTGATCCATCCGACGTGGTTAGCAAACCCGATTCCGTCGTGCGCAAGGCCAACGGAAATGGAGGCTGTGTATAGACTTCACCGATGTGAATAAAGCATGTCCCAAGGATCCATTCCCTTGCGCGCATTGACCAGATTGTTGAGTCCCTTGCGGATGTGAGCTACTCGCTTTCTTGATGCATACTCAGGCTATCACCGAGATCTTTATGGCCAAAGAGGATGAAGAAGACTGCATTTATCACTCCATGTGGCACTTATTGCTTCGTCGCATGCCATTTGGATGAAGAATGCAGGATCAACATTTGCAAGGGTAGTGTATCTGCTTTTGAACCACGAGATCCACGAAATGTAGAGGCTTACATGGATGATATCGTGGTGAAGAGCAAGAAGCGAGGATCTGTTGATTCAAGATTTGGAAGAGACATTTCAGAACCGCATGAAGATGACAAGTTGAACCCGAGAAGTGCGTCTTTGGAGTTCCCTCGGCAAGCTTCTCGGGTTCTTTGTGTCACAAAGGGGATTGAAGCCAACCCGACAAGATTAAAGCCATTGAGCAGATTAAAGCCCGAAGCGAATCAAGGATGTCGGAAGGCTTGCGGGTTGTGTGGCTGCCCTCAAGAGGTTCATTTCAAAGTCCATGAGAACGCCCTACCTTTCTTGAAATCTTGAAGAAGGCAGGTCCCATGAAGTGGACTCAGGAAGCGGAGGCAGCTGCGAGATTTGAAGCAGTACCTATCCTCCACCCCAATACTTGTCGCACCTAGACCACGGGAGAAGTTCTGCTGTACCTAGCGGCAACCAACCAGTGGTTAGTGCTGCGTTAATAGCGGAGAGGAGTCCGACAAGGAGGCTACACCACCGCAAGCAAGTCCGGCGACAAGCGGGGCTGCTCCGACAAGCTCTGGCCCGACAAGGACAACTCACAGCAGAACAGGATGAGGTGCGCAAGAAGATGGTCAGGCGCCCGGTGTATTTTGTAAGTTCCCTTCTCGTGGGGCTAGATCAAGATACTCGGTGTGCAAAAGTTGCTTCGGCCTCCTCATGGCCTCGAGAAAGCTGCGCCATTACTTCCAGCACACGAGATAACGATGGTCACTCGCTTTCGCTGAAGAGGATATTGCATAACCCGAAGCAACAGCGGGATCGTTGAGTGGGCTTTGGAGCTGTCGAGCCGGACTCAAGTTTGAAAGTACTTCAACCATCTGAGCCGAGCTTTGGCAGAATTTATAGCGAGTGGACCCTAGCGCCCGATGAAGAAGTCCAAGAAACAAGTACACCCGTACAAGAAGCGACAAGTGAATGGGTAATGTACTTTGACGGTGCTTTCTCGCTGCAAGGCGCCGGTGCCGGCGTGGTACTCATCGCGCCCACCGGAGAGCACCTCAAGTATGTTATCCAAATGCACTTCCCAAGGGAGCAAGCGACAAACAACACTGCTGAATATGAAGGTTTGCTCGCCGGCCTCAGGATTGCGGCCGAACTTGGGATCAGGAAGTTGATTGTGCGGGGAGATTCTCAGTTGGTGGTCCGGCAAGTTAACAAGAGCTATCAAAGCCCTTTGATGGAAGCTTATGTTGATGAAGTGAGAAAGCTTGAGGAGCGCTTTGAAGGTTTGCAGATGGAGCACGTCCCGAGAGCTCAGAATGAAATCGCAGATGGACTTTCAAAGTGTGCTTCGATGAAGTTACCTGTGGAACCGGGGACCTTCTTGCTCAAGCTGACTCAACCATCCATCACGCCATCAATTGGGCAGTCCAAGAAGAGAAAGTTGGTCTCCGGCGACTATTTGCCGGCGGGTCTCAACGAGGCCGCCGCCAAGGTTCCCAAGATCAGCGACGAGCGCCGAGGAACAGTTTGCTCCTGCGGATCCTCGGATCATGCGGTTAAACAAGTGTTCCCGACAAGCCTCGCCCGGCGAGCTTGCGGGGACCTTCAGCTCGGCGAGCAGAGGTTCTTGCCGAGAAGCCGAGGTTCCTTGGCGGCCCTCATGCCTTTAGTCCTTGCCGTTGAGCCCCAAGCTCCGGCATGGGCGCAGCAGAATCGTCCGTTTTTGCAAAGCGGAGAACTTCCGGCGACCGGAAGAAATAGAAAAGATAACCAGACAGTCAAGTATGTACCGGTTAAGTGGATAACGAGCTATGCATGGAAGAAGGCTCAATGGTGTCGGATGAAGTGCATCTCGGGGAAGATGGGCCGAAGCTGTTGGCGAAATACACGGAGGCATATCGGCCACCACATTGGCGCAAAGGCGCTTGCGGAAAGCTTTCGGCAAGGGTTCTTTGGCAAGAAAGCCCTCAAGATGCAATCGCACTAGTAACCAAGTGTGAAGCGTGGCGGTTCCAAAGCAGATTCATCGGCCAGCTCAAGCTCTCCAAACAATCCCTTTGTCTGGCCCTTCTCGATGCAGGGGCTCGATATCCTCGGCCCCTTCCCCGTCTTGTCGGGGCTTTGAGTACTTATGCGTAGCGATCGACAAGTTCACAAAGTGGCGAAGTGGAGCCAGTGAGAAAGGTGACAGACAATCAGCGGTCAAGTTCTTGAGTCCATTGTGTGCCGTTTGGGATCCCTAACAGGATTATCGCGACAACGGTACACAATTCACTAATCGCACCTTCATGCGATCGTCCAAGACCTTGGCTCCAAGGTCTGTTTCGCTCTGTTGCTCACCCGAGGAGCAGCGGTCAGCGAAGAGGGCCAATCTTTGAAGTGCTGCGCGGACTCAAGACAAGAACTTTCGACGGGCTGCGCAAGTGCGGAAGAAATTGGATAGAGGAGCTACGGCGGCTCTTTGGTCGTCGAGCGACACCAAATCGAGCCACCGGACGGACACCTTTTGCTCTAGTCTATGGAGCAGAGGCGGTTCTCCCCACGGAACTCGTATACGGATCTCCTCGAGTGCTCGCTTATGATGAGCTCGAGCAAGAGCAAGCTGCGACAAGATGATGCATTGCTCCTTGAGGAGGGGCGTCTCGAGCTCTTTTGACGAGCTGCTCGATACCAGCGAGCTTTGCGCCGCTACCATAGCCGCAAGGTCAAAGCCAGAGTCTCGAGGAAGGCGACCTTGTGCTTGGCGTGTTCGATCCGCCAAGAATTCCAACAAGTTGGCGCTTGAAGTGGGAAGGCCCTTATCGGGTGAGACAAGTCACGAGGCGGCTGTCGCCTCGAGGCGAAGAAGGCTTACCAGTGAGCAACTCTGGAATATAGAGCATCTTCGCAAGTTTCACCCATAAAGCGCGATTCCGTGATCCGCCCGGCAACCACCTTTTGTACAAGCTTTGCAGCTGTTGCATGTAACCCTTTGTACAAAGCCGGGCGAGACCCGTGCATCGATAAAGTTTACGTGTTTTGCGCTAGTTGCCTTTCCCATGCTTTTCTTTGCTATTTGCATGTGTTATTTGGCATCTCTTGTGCGACACACATATCCGATGTGAGTACGCCGAAAGGCCATATACTTGTTTCCCTCTTCTCTTTCCTTGCCTTTTAAGCGGAAGAAGCGTTCCTCCGCACAAATTTGCGGGGAAAGGAAAGGAGGATGAACCAAGTGCTGTTCAAGAAAGAGAAGCTTGCCGGAGAAGCGCAGATCCGTAAAGCTAAGTTATTAGATTTTGAGCAGTCCAAAATTTTAAATTTTAAGTTACCTTCCTTGAACAACCACACTTTGTATGGAAAACACATGTGCGGAGGAATCGCCCGTGGTAGCCGCACCCTTATCTTGTTTTCGAGCACGCTCAGCGATTTAAGTGAGCTGCGACGAATGTCGCGCCTTGTTTAGTTTCGAGTCCGCTCGGCAAGCTGAGTGCGTTGCGACTAAGCATGCAAGGTTGCTTGCCGGCAAGACCTTAACCAGCAGGCTGCTTGAGTTCAACACTCGGCGGCGCATGCAAGGGCCCCTTGCAAGCAAGTTCCCTAAGCGTGGGGTTGGAGCATACAAAGTTGAGGATCGAACAAGGGAGATAACACTGCATCTATTGATCAAAATAAAGATAATATCTTACAAGGAATAACTTGTCGCGATGACTAATGAGTTCATAACACCCTATGCAGCAACAAAAGAGATAAGGATAAAGGAGGCCTAGTCTCTGGTCGCCCTCCACCACCGGAGATCTTGTTCACTTTAGCAATGATGTGGGCGACCTGCTCCTTCAAAGCCTCCATGTTAGCGTCGGCCGGCAAGCTGCGAAGAGCGTTGGTGAGGTTTATGCCGGGATTGCGGTATCGATCTTCGTCGACACGCTCCATGGTTCCCGTGCACAGCCGGCGGAGTCTCCTCGGCGAGCTGCGAGGATCTTCTTCCCATGATTTGCAAGGGCGGCGCGATCCTCGAAGAAGAGGTGAGCTTGGCGGTGTGGCGAGATTTGGATCCGGGAGTAGATGAGATGCTCCGGCTTGGCGCCAGCAGCTCTGGTCAATGTCGGACGCACAAGACACCAAGTCCTCGGTCCATAACTTTCGGCCAGTGCGGTGGAAGCGCTCGGCTGCTTTGTTGGCGCTGTCCACCAAAGCTCGTTCCTCGCGGAGCTCCTCCTTCAACTTGGTCTCCCGATCCCGGCGGCGTCGGCGAGTCCCTCGGCGCGAGACTTGCAGCTCAAGATCCTCAATGGAGTCCTTGGCGGCCTTCAACTCGTCGCCCTTCTTGGAAAAGACACACACAGGTTCGAGTTGGTGTGGGCATCCTTCTCGCGCTCCGTGTTGGCTGGCGACCTTCTCCACGCTCGCCTTCAGCAACTCCTCCAGGCTGCGCGACCTTGGCGGCAAGCTCCTCCTTGGCGGTCTCGCGGCAGCCATGGCGGTTTCGCCTCCTTCAATTCCTCGCCAAGGGCCTGCTCGGCGGCAAGGTCCTCCTCGTGGGAGTCGAGGTTGACCTTCCGCTGGGCGAGTTCTCCTTCTCGCCGGGACAGCTCCTCCCCGGCGAGCCGCTACTGCTCTTCGGCCTCAGCCTTCTCCAGCACCCACTCTTCATACTCCCCGGCGAGTCGCTTGCGCTCCTCCGCCACCTCGCGGAGAGCGGCCTGGTTGGCGGCGCTGAGCTCCGCCAGACGCTTCTCCATCTCTTGGGGCTTTGGCGGCGAGGGCTTCCAGGAAGCGAGCCGCTGCTGGCCCGGTAAAGGGCCAGGGGCTGGTGAAGCAACTTCTCCTCCTCGGGCCCGTCGCTCCCTTGGTCCCTCGATGATCTTCAAGCCCGCGGAGGCGGGACCTCCCATCAAAGGCCTCGCCCTCCGCGGGAGCCTGACGAAGAGCCCCACGGCACTGGATGAAGAGCGCCGTTGGGGGCTTTCAAGTAATGCCGGGCTGCTCTTCTCCGGCGGAAGGGTCGGCGATCGCGCAGATTTTGACGCTCCCGCCGCCTCCGGGCTGGCGGTGCGGTCGCCGTCCCCTCCCGGCCGCTGCGTCCTTGGCGGGAGCGGTCTCGCACATTGGCCCGGCGGCTCCCGCCGTGTCCTCGGCGACAGGCGTCGCGCGCCGCCGCCTGCGCGTCCTCCTCCTCAACAATAGCGACTTCCGTCTCCATCGCTTTCGGGGAGGAGGATCTAGAAGAAGAAGAAAAAGCAAAAGAAGTTCAAGCAAATATCCAAAAAGAGACAACGCCAAGGAGACAAAGCTGCAGAACCTACCTTGGCGGACGTCGTCAGCGGCGGGCTCCCTCGCTGGGGGACTCTGCCTTGGCGGAGTTGCCGCCCTCGCCGGGCTGCTCGCTCTTGGCGGGGTACTCGCCCTTGGCGGAGTACCCGCCCTTGGCGGAGTGCTCTCCCTTGCCGGGGAGATCGGCCTTGGCGGGGACGGCGGGGCCTGCGGCTCCTCGGGGGCGACCTCCGGGCGCTCCTGCCGCTGTGGGTCCACCTCTGCACAAGTCAAGACAAAAACATTGAGGCATTAGTACAAGACCAAAATCTTCAAACCGCCCGTGGCGAAAGTGCAGAACCAGGACTTCTGCTGGGGGGCTGCTGAGGCTGCTCCTCGAACGGCCTTCGGATCCGGCAAGCTTGGCTCAAGACGTCCCGATCGCCGCAAGTGGCGAAGTCGTCGCGACTTGACCATGGGCACCTTGGCCTTCTTACGCGCTTGCTGAGCCAAGGTCCTGAAATCAACGCAAGAAACAAGATTGGCATCAACAATGATCAAGGCTAAATTTGAGAAGATGAAGATCTCGGATACCTCCTGTTCCTCCTCGTCGTCTTCGCTCAAGGCGGAGAAGTCATACTCCACAGGGCGCGTCGGCGCGAGGAGCGGAGGCGAAGACTCCTCGGCGCTTGGCGGTCCTCGGCGCAGCTTGGCTTCCCGAAGCTTGCGCTGCCCGCGAGCTGGTTGTTCTTGGGGACCTGCGCCCCGCTTCCGTCGCCGCCTTGAGGCGCTTGATGGAGAACGCCTAGGGCTTGCCGGGCGGGAGGTCTCCGACAGCGAGGAGAGGTCGTCGGCGAAGATCCGTGGACCCGCCGGCGTCCTCGGCGGCCTCGGCGTCCTCCTCCTCCTCCTCCTCGCCGGCTGGCTCGCTGGGCCCAGCGCCTTGCGCTGCGGCCCCTTTCCCTCTGGCGTCTCTGCTCCCTCCGGCGCATTCGCTTCCTGCGGCGCCTCTGTTCCCTCCAGCAGCGCCACCTCTTGCCGCGGCCTCGGCCGCGATTCCGGGGATCCCGGAGTGCCTCAGAGAAGGGACCCCGGCGAGCGCGTTGGGAGGAAGTTGCAGCAGTCTGCAGATCTCCGCCTCGTCCTCTTGGCAGGACGCTTCCGCAGCTTCTGCCTCCTCGGGCGTATATCCAAACTCCCCTACCGCTGCGGCTGCGGCAGCCTCTTCAGCCCGAGAAGCTATGTATGCAAGCTCTTGGTCGGTGGTGTCCCGCGTATGCTCCTTGATGTCATCCTTGTTCTTCGCCACCTCCTCAAGGTTGTCGAAGAAGCCGAGATGGCCCGATGGATCGGGCGGAATCACGTGCGGTCCACGCCGTGCGAATCACACGCGGGCATCATGGCGCAAAAGCGATCGAGCTGTCTTTGTTGCGAGGGGCACCACTCCCGGGAGGTCTGAACCACTCTGGATGGGCGGGTCATATTTAAAGAGTTCCCGGACCATCCCCTCAGCTCGGCGTCGTGAAGTTGAAGTTCAGCCCGGCGCAGCCTCATTATATCCCTGCTGCTGCCGTACTCCCAGCCGGCCTTTTCTGTCTTGGAGAGGGCAATCGGCGGCGGAGGAAGTCTGCGCCTACCTACGCAGCGGACAGTTTTGCTGCTCGAAGGCGAAGAATCCGGATGAGGCGGCGTTGAGCAGCGTCGTCCGGATCAACTTCGCTCGATCCCTGCCGCGCCGATAGGAGTTGTCGCGGCGGCGGTGAAGTGCTGCGGCTCGTCTTCAACGATCCAGCACCGGTCAACCGCCACTCTTCCCACTTGCGCGGAGCTCCCGGCAAGTAACACTCCTTCTTGTGCGGACGAAAAACCCAAGATATCCCTCCGGAGAGGGCGCGCGACCTCTGCTCTAGGAGTGAAGAAATGCCTAAACAGCGCTACGTTGGGATGAATTCCTATGTAGTTTTCGCACATGTGTCGAAAACCGCCATAATAAGGATGGCGTTGGGGGTGAAGTCAAGAAGATGGAAGCCGTGGGTGTGCATGGCGTCCTGAAGAATTGAGAATAAGGAGGCAAAGACCGCGATGGAAGAAGGCTGCGAAGAAATAGTACCCGCCGGGATAGTTGTCCTTGGTGGCGGCGGATGAGCTCTGGTCGAGGATCGCCTTGGTCTTCTTGGCCCGAACAGGTAATATTTGTTCCAGAGTTCCTTGCGCTGAGCAGCGGGCGAGAAACGACGTTCGCTTCGCGGCGAGGCGAGCCGCCGCTGCTCAATTTCTCCTTCTTGGTCTTCTCCGCCTTCCCTTTCCGTCTTGGGGCCACGGCGGAGGCGGCGAGGGAAGGAAACGAAGAGTCGGCGGCGCCGCAGACGCAAGAGGCGGCGGAGGAGATGCGGAGGCGGGCGCAAAGGGATCTCGGAGGAGGAAGAAGATGCAATGAAGGCGAAGGAGGAACGCTCCTGCTTCCTCTGTTTTATGGGGAAATGGGGCGTCCGCTCTTCCCATTAAAGAACGTGAGCACGTCCCATCCACGACGCCGCAATCGCAGCGTGCCGTTGCGGGGGATGCGGCATCTTGGGCGTGGATTGACGCGCCGTGGGCGCGTGTGCCCGTGCCTTTTGGGCCTGGCCCAACAGCGCTTCGGCACCGTGTGTGGCCCAGCCGGGGCTCTGTCGGTGTACTAAGGTAGGGTACCTCGGTTCCCCAACTTGTGCGGGCGATTGCAGCTTCAGCGGCGGGGTTTACCACGTGCTCGCCGAAAACCTTCTGCTCCATGTTAAACCATTCAAAGGCGAAATATACAAGACAGAAGATCGAGACCCGGCAAGCGGAGCTTGCCGAAGGCCGTCGAGCTCAAGGTTACATCACTCACGCAAGGCCCGGCGAGAGGAGTTCGCCGGAAGACTAGAAGATTACATCATAGAAGACACGCCTCGGCGCTATATGCGTCGGCGAGGCCCGAGGCGACAAATTCTGAGCCCGGCAAGCTCTCGGGCCGGCAAGGTCAAGACCCGGCAAGGTACTTGCCGGAGAAATGCAGTGTGCCCGCGCTCGGCTCATCAGCCCACGCGTGCATACAGGGCCTTTCGAGGGCGCGTGGCGGATGGCTGTGCAACTGGGGACACGGTGGCACTTCACGGTGGTGGATCCATCGCCGTGGCGACGGAGACGCAAGGCGGGAGCTTTTGGGGTCGACGGTGGCGGGCATTAAATGCCCTTGTCCCCATGTCAAAGTAGTAGCGACCACTTTGTTCACGACTTTGTAGCTTCCTTTGTTCCCTGCTTGTTCCAACTACCACCTCTTTTACATTTTTACCCCTTTCTCCTACGTTGACACCTGTCGATGACCCCTTGCACTATAAAAGGAGGCCCATGCACAACGTGGGGGGGGGGTTCGGCTCGTTCGGTTCGCATCTTTAGCCACTCTCGCGCTCGGTGTAGCTGCTACTGTAGCTCTTCAAGCTCCCGAGCTCAATACAAACACAAAGCAGCAGTAGGAGTTTTATCTCTCCGGAGAGCTCCGAAGCTGGGTAAAAAACCGCCCGCGTGCTCGCCTCGATCTGCTCTCTGTGCTCCCTCCGCCCTCGTACCGCACAGACAAGGGGCCCCGGCCCCATAGGTGTCCGCGGCGGGCAGCTTCCCCCCACGACACTTTTTAAAAGCGTGTTCTTCTAGTTTCCATGATAATAATGATGAAGATATAAAAGTGATTGATGTGTCCCCTATTAAATCTTTGTTTTGCAATATGAATCTTGATAATGATGGGACTGGAGATGAGTCAACTTTAGTTAAAAGGCGTCCCAATGATTCGGAGTTTTTAGATCTTGATGCTAAATTTGGTAAAAGTGGGATTGGAGAGGTCAAAATTTTACATAGCAATGAACCCACTATTTTGGACTTCAAGGAATTTAATTATGATAATTGTTCGTTAATAGATTGTATTTCCTTGTTGCAATCCGTGTTGAATTCTCCTCATGCTTATAGTCAAAATAAAGCTTTTACCAAACATATCATTGATGCTTTGATGCAATCTTATGAGGAAAAACTTGAGTTGGAAGTTTCTATCCCTAGAAAACTTGATGATGAGTGGGAACCTACTATTAAAACTAAAATTAAAGATCATGAATGCTATGCTTTGTGTGATTTGGTTGCTAGTGTTTCCACGATTCCAAAAACTCTATTTGATATGTTAGGTTTCCGTGTATTTGATGATTGTTCTTTAAACTTGCACCTTGCAGATTCCACTATTAAGAAACCTATGGGAAGGATTAATGATGTTTTTATTGTTGCAAATAGGAATAATGTGCCCATAGATTTTATCGTTCTTGATATAGATTGCAATTTTTCATGTCCTATTATTCTTGGTAGGCCTTTCCTTAGAACGATTGGTGCAATTATTGATATGAAGGAAGGAAATATTAGATTCCAATTTCCATTAAGGAAAGGCATGTAACACTTTCCTACAAATAAAATCAGATTACCTTATGAATCTATTATGCGAGCCACTTATGAATTGAATACCAAACATGGCAATACCTAAATCAACTCTCGCTTTTATGCCTAGCTAGGGGCGTTAAACGATAGCGCTTGTTGGGAGGCAACCTAATTTTATTTTTGTTCCTTGCTTTTTGCTTCTGTTTAGCAATAAATACTTCATCTAGCCTCTGTTTAGATGTGGTTTTATGTTTTAATTAGTGTTTGTGCCAAGTAGAACCTATAGGATAACCTATGGTGATAGTTAATTTGATCTTGCTGAAAAACAGAAACTTTTTCGCGCATGAGAATAATTTTAATAAATCACAGAAAACGTGATTTTTAGTTGATTCTTTTTGAAGTAGATTAATAGACAAATTGCCTATGGCTTACTATTTTGGTAGGATTTTTAGAGTTCCATAAGTATTCAAAAGTTACAGATTGCTACAGACTGTTCTGTTTTTGACAGATTCTGTTTTTCGTGTGTTGTTTGCTTATTTTGATGAATCTATGGCTAGTATCGGGGGGTGTGAACCATAGAGAAGTTGGAATACAGTAGGTTTAACACCAATATAAACAAATAATGAGTTCATTACAGTACCTTAAGTGGTGGTTTTTCTTTCTTGCACTAACGGAGCTTATGAGATTTCCTGTTGAGTTTTGTGTTGTGAAGTTTTCAAGTTTTGGGTAAATATTTGATGGACTATGGAATAAAGAGTGGCAAGAGCCTAAGCTTGGGTATGCACATGGCACCCCAAGATAATTCAAGGACAACCAAAAGCCTAAGCTTGGGGATGCCCCGGAAGGCATCCCCTCTTTCGTCTTCGTCTATTAGTAACTTTACTTGGAGCTATATTTTTATTCACCACATGATATGTGTTTTGCTTGGAGCATCGTGTATGATATGAGTCTTTGCTTTTTAGTTTACCACAATCATCCTTGCTGTACACACCTTTTGGGAGAGACACACATGATTCGGAATTTATTAGAATACTCTATGTGCTTCACTTATATCTTTTGAGCTAGACAATTTTGCTCTAGTGCTTCACTTATATCTTTTTAGAGCATGGCGGTGGTTTTATTTTGTAGAAATTATTGATCTCTCATGCTTCACTTATATTATTTTGAGAGTCTTTTAGAACAGCATGGTATTTGCTATGGTTATAAAATTGGTCACAATATGATGGGCATCCAAGTTGTGTATAATAAAAACTATCATAGAAAGTGCATAGAATACTATGAGAAGTTTGATACGTGATATTTCTTTTGAGATATGAGGATGGTGATATTAGAGTCATGCTAGTTGAGTAGTTGTGAATTTTAGGAATTCTTGTGTTGAAGTTTGTGATTCCCGTAGCATGCACGTATGGTGAACCGTTATGTGATGAAGTTGGAGCATGATTTATTTATTGATTGTCTTCCTTATGAGTGGCGGTCGGGGACGAGCGATGGTCTTTTACTACCAATCTATCCCCCTAGGAGCATGCGTGTAGTACTTCGTTTCAATAACTTGTAGATTTTTGCAATAAGTTATGAGTTCTTTATGACTAATGTTGAGTCCATGGATTATACGCACTCTCACCCTTCCACCATTGCTAGCCTCTCTTGTGCCGCACAACTTTCGCCGGTACCATACACCCACCATATACCTTCCTCAAAACAGCCACCATACCTACCTATTATGGCATTTCCATAGCCATTCCGAGATATATTGCCATGCAACTTTCTACCGTTCCGTTTATTATGACACGCTCCATCATTGTCATATTGCTTTTGCATGATCATGTAGTTGACATCGTTTTGAGGCAAAGCCACCTTGATAATTCTTTCAAACATGTCACTCTTGATTCATTGCATATCCCGGTACACCGCCAGAGGCATCCACATAGAAGTCATATTTTGTTCTAAGTATTGAGTTGTCATTCTTGAGTTGTAAGTAAATGAAAGTGTGATGATCTTCATTATTAGAGCATTGTCCCATGTGAGGAAAGGATGATGGAGACTATGATTCCCCCACAAGTCGGGATGAGACTTCGGAATTTATGAAAAAAAAGGCCAAAGAAGCCCAGTATAAAAAAATGAGAGAAAATGAGAGAAGGGACAATGTTACTATCCTTTACCACACTTGTGCTTCAAAGTAGCACCATGATCTTCATGATAAAGAGTCTCCTATGTTGTCACTTTCATAAACTAGTGGGAATTTTTCATTATAGAACTTGGCTTGTATATTCCAATGATGGGCTTCCTCAAAATGCCCTAGGTCTTCATGAGCAAGCGAGTTGGATGCACACCCACTTAGTTTCTTTTGTTGAGCTTTCATACACTTATAGCTCTAGTGCATCTGTTGCATGGCAATCTGATACGTCTCCAACGTATCTATAATTTTTGATTGTTCCATGCTATTATATGACCCATTTTGGATGTTTATGGGCTTTATTTTACACATTTATATCATTTTTGGGACTAACCTACTAACCGGAGGCCCAGCCCGTATTGCCGTTTTTTTGCCTATTTCAGTATTTTGAAGAAAAGGAATATCAAACGGAGTCCAAACGGAATGAAACCTTCGGGAGAGTGATTTTTGGAACGAACGTGATCCGGGGAACTTGGAGTGCAAGTCAAGAAGCAAACGAGGCGGCCAGGAGATAGGAGGGCGCACCCACCCCTCCTGGGCGCGCCCCCTATCTCCTGGGCCCCTCAAGTGGCCACCGACGTACTTCTTCCTCCTATATATACCTACGTTCCCCGAAAACATCCAGGGAGACAACAAAAAACAATTTCCACCACCGTAACCTTCTGTATCCGCGAGATCCCATCTTGGAGCCTTCGTCGGCGCTCCGCCGGAGGGGGAATCGACCACGGAGGGCTTATACATCAACACCATTGCCCCTCCGATGAGTTGTGAGTAGTTTACCACAGACCTTCGGGTCCATAGTTATTAGCTAGATGGCTTCTTCTCTCTTTTTGGATCTCAATACAATGTTCTCCCCCTCTCTTGTGGAGATCTATTCGATGTAAACTCTTTTTGCGGTGGGTTTGTCGAGATCCGATGAATTGTGGGTTTATGATGAAGTTTATCTATGAGAAATATTTGAATCTCCTCTGAATTCTTTTATGTATGATTGAGTTATCTTTGCAAGTCTATTCGAATTATCGGTTTGGTTTGGCCTACTAGATTGATCTTTCTTGCCATGGGAGAAGTGCTTAGCTTTGGGTTCAATCTTGCGGTGTCCTTACCCAGTGACAGAAAGGGTTGCAAGGCACGTATTGTATTGTTGCCATCGAGGATAAAAATATGGGGTTTATATCCTATTGCTTGAGTTTATCCCTCTACATCATGTCATATTTCTTAATGTGTTACTCTGTTCTTATGAACTTAATACTCTAGATGCAAGCTAGATAGCGGTTGATGTGTGGAGTAATAGTAGTAGATGTAGGCAAGAGTCGGTCTACTTGTCACGGACGTGATGCCTATATACATGATCATGCCTAGATAATCTCATAATTATTCGCTTTTCTATCAATTGCTCGACAGCAATTTGTTCACCGACCGTAATACTTATGCTATCTTGAGAGAAGCCACTAGTGAAACCTATGGCCCCAGGGTCTATCTTTTATCATATAAGCTTTCAATCTACTTTTATTTGCATCTTTACTTTTTGTATCTATATTATAAAATACCAAAAATATATTTATCTTATCATACTATCTTTATCGGATCTCACTTTCGCAAGTGGCCGTGAAGGGATTGGCAACCCCTTTATTGCGTTGGTTGCGAGTTCCTTGTTTGTTTGTGAAGGTGCGTGGGACTTTTGAGGAGCCTCCTACTGGATTGATACCTTGATTCTCAAAACTGAGGGAAATACTTACGCTACTTTGCTGCATCACCCTTTCCTCTTCAAGGAAAACCAACGCAAGCTCAAGACGTAGCACAATCCCTACTCCCTCACATTGCTATTAATGGGCATCTCCATAACCCGTTAATACGCCTAGTTGATGTGAGACTATCTTCTCCTTTTTTGTCTTCTCCACAACCACCATTCTATTCCACATATAGTGCTATGTCCATGGCTCACGCTCATGTATTGCGTGAAAGTTGAAAAAGTTTGAGAATACTAAAGTATGAAACAATTGCTTGGCTTGTCATCGGGGTTGTGCATGATTAAATACTTTGTGTGATGAAGATAGAGCATAGCCAGACTATATGATTTTGTAGGGATAGCTTTCATTAGCCATGTTATTTTGAGAAGACATGATTTCTTTGTTAGTATGCTTGAAGTATTATTGTTTTCATGTCAATATGAACTTTTATCTTGAATCATTTGGATCTGAACATTCATGCCACAATAAAGAAAATTACGTTGAGAATTATGCTAGGTATCATTCCACATCAAAAATTCTGTTTTTATCATTTACCTACTCCAGGACGAGCAGGAATTAAGCTTGGGGATGCTTGATACGTCTCCAACGTATCTATAATTTTTGATTGCTCCATGCTATTATATTACCCATTTTGGATGTTTATGGGCTTTACTTTACACTTCTATATCATTTTTGGGACTAACCTACTAACCGGAGACCCAGCCCAAATTGCTGTTTT
Organism: Aegilops speltoides; assembly: GCA_021437245.1. Classification (NCBI taxonomy): domain Eukaryota; kingdom Viridiplantae; phylum Streptophyta; class Magnoliopsida; order Poales; family Poaceae; genus Aegilops; species Aegilops speltoides. Next base: position 397,994,222 of record CM038144.1, read on the forward strand.
TTTGCCTATTTCAATGTTTCGAAGAAAACGAATATCAAACGGAGACCAAATGGAATGAAACCTTCGGGAGCGATCTTTTTGAAACAAACGCAATCTAGGAGACTTGGAGTGTACGTCAAGAAGCAGCCGAGGCGGCCACAAGGCAGGAGGGCGCGCCCTCGGGGTGGGTGCGCCCCCACCCTTGTGGGCCCCTTGTGGCTCCCCTGACCGACCTCCTTCGCCTATATATACCTCTGTACCCTGGAAACATCAAGGAGCACCATGAAACCCTATTATGATCACAGTTGGTGCGGCCGAGGTCGAGACCCTCAAGAGCGCCCTTGCCCAAGCCAAGGAGGAGGTTGAGGGAGTCCTAGATTAGGGGGTCCTCGGACAGCCGGACTATGTAATTTTGCCGGACTGTTGGACTATGAAGATACTAGATTGAAGACTTCATCCCGTATCCGTGTGGGACTCTCCTTTGCGTGGAAGGCAAGCTTGGCAATACGGATATGTAGATTTCCTTATCTGTAAATGACTCTGTGTAACCCTAGCCCCCTCTGGGGTCTATATAAACCGGAGGGTTTAGTCCGTAGGACAAGAACAATGATAATCATAGGCTAGCTTCTAGGGTTTAGCCTCTATGATCTCATGGTAGATCAACTCTTGTAATACTCATATCATCAAGATCAATCAAGCAGGAAGTAGGGCATTACCTTCATCGAAAGGGCCCGAACCTGGGTAAACATTGTGTCCCCCGCCTCCTGTTACCATTAGCCTTAGACGCACAGTTTGGGACCCCTACCAGAGATACGCCGGTTTTGACACCGACATTGGTGCTTTCATTGAGAGTTCCACTGTGTCATCACGGTAAGGCTTGATGGCTCGCCTTGTTATCAAGGACAACATCACCTCTGGGGGAGCCCTGGCTTTAGGCCAAATTCTCCGACTAGGCGGCTTCATCTTGACCGCCCGTACGGCCGCTGCGCCGACGATGACTTCTTGGGTCATCAAAAACAGCCTCCACATCTGCTCGGAATTCACCGAGCTGATGGATCCAATGGAGCTCTCCTCCTTGAACGAGCTCTTGGATCGCATCGCCGCCTTGGGAGTCGCTACGGCCTATGATCAGATCGGGCTTAAACCCGACCAAAGGGAGATTAACTCTCCATTGGTCACCCATCAAATAGCGGTGGTGGAGAAGCAATGCAGCGACTCTTCCTCTATTTTGAGGACGAACTATGTCCAGATTCCCGAGCTATTCAAGTCGTATACCCGTCTATGGGAGGACAAGGCCCAAGCTTTGAACCTAGAATCGGACAGCGGGCCAGAGAAATTGGGCAACATCCCGGAACCCGAACTGCCAAGTTCGAAAACTCCTCTGCCCTTGGGTCTCAGATCGAGTCAGGGATCGGACTTAAAACCACCCACCCACCCAGATGCAAGCGATCTTTCCCACATTAGACAACAATCCCAAGAGACAGTACATCAATTTTGGGCCAGATTCCTCCTTGTAATGAGCAAGGTCAAGGACTATCGCGAGGGAGACGCAATTTCATTCTTTTGCAAAAACTGCACGGACAAGGGAATCCTCAATGCCATAAGTCGCCGTGACATAGCGCACTTCGCTAACTTGACGGCCATAGTACAGAAGTACTGTGCCATAGAAAGCGCCTGGAAAACCCAAGCAAAATTCTGGGATCCTCCGGCTCTCACTAAACCTCTCGTCCAAACTAAAAGGGTGCACTCTCGCAAGTCACCCGATCCAATTACGAAGAAACCAAAGCCCACTACAGGGCGTGGAACCGTATTGGAAGGATGGCTCAATGGGCCATGCAAAATTCACACCACACCGGATACCATACCAACACACAGCCTTAGAGCATGTTGGATACTCCGGCATGTGGCCAAGAGCAGCAAGGATCTCCTCATCAACGATACTGCAGAGCATCATCCCACAGAAAATAACAATACAGTATTGATAGTCTTCGAGACTTTCGCCTCAAATAACAGGCACAAGCGAGCACTCCGCAGCCTCGCGAAGTCTGCCATGTTGCAGTAATAAATCCATGGAATGACACGGCCATAACCTTCAATGCCGGTGACGAACCTCAATTCCAAACAGTCCGAGCACCAGCCGCTTTGGTCCTTAGTCCAATTGTGGACGGCTTCCGGCTTACTAAAGTGCTCATGGACGGTGGCAGCGGATTAAACCTCATCTACAAGGAAACTCCCAACAAAATGGAAATAGACAAGAGCCACATTGAGCAAAGCAGCACGACATTTAGGGGAATTATCCCTAGTTGAGAGGCACGATGCGCGAGAAAAATCACACTAGATGTGGTATTCGGCACACCGGAGAATTACATGTCCGAAGAAATCACATTCCAAGTGGCCCCGTTCAGCAGCGGATACCACGCCCTTTTAGGGTGGGATGCATTCACGAGCTTCCAAGCTATACCCCATTATGGATACATGAAGCTCAAGATGCCCGGGCCCAATGGAATCATCACTCTAGCCAGTGATCTGGACGTAGAACTCCACGCCAAAAACAAAACCGCCTCCCTGGCCCTTGAGGCATTATTCGAAGCCCTCGCAGCCGAAGAACTAACTGCACTACGCTCCACGGTGGACAGGGACGACGTGATACTCGACAAACGATCCAAGTCCACCTCTTTCAAACCAGCGGACGAAATAGCCAAATTCCAAGTCCACCCAACGGACGCTACAAAAACAGCATCCATCGGGGCACAACTGAACCCCACAATAGACACCGCACTGCGGGCGTTCCTGCGTGAGAATTGGGACATCTTCGCCTGGAACCCTTTAGACATGCCAGGTATCCCACGTAGGCTGGCCGAGCATAGCCTAAACATACTGAAGGGATACAAGCCGGTCAAGCAGACTCTTCGGCGCTTTTCAGAACCTAAACGACAAGCCATGGGAGAGGAGCTAGCCAAGTTACTCGAAGCTGGATTCATTAGAGAAATAAAACACCAGGACTGGCTAGCAAACCTGGTGATGGTACCAAAGAAGGACAAACCCTGACGCCTATGTGTCGATTTCAAGGACCTCAATAAGGCTTGCCCAAAGGATTCCTTCCCTCTCCCCCGCATTGATCAAATCATCAACGCTACCGCAGGACATGACTCATTGTGCTTCCTCGACGCATACTCGGGATACCATCAAATCAAGATGGCGGAGTCTGATCAAGCCGCAACAACATTCATCACTCCATACGACCCCTTCTATTTTAACACCATGCCTTTCGGGCTCAAAAACCCCGGTGCAACCTATCAACGCATGATTCAGACATGCCTGGAAAAACAAATCGGCAAAACAGTTGAGGAATACGTAGACGATGTGGTCATCAAAACCAGACACATCGATTCTTTAATAGACGACCTGAGGCTTACGTTCGACAATCTCCGAACATATGACACCAAGCTCAATCCGGAAAAATGCATTTTTGGCATTCCCGCCGGAAAGCTCCTGGGCTTCATCGTTTCCAATAGAGGAATTGAAGCAAATCCGGCTAAAATCTGAGCTTTGTCACAGCTGGCTACCCCAACGGACCTCAAGCAAATCCAGAAATTAACTGGATGTGTGGCTGCCCTAAGCCGCTTCATCTCCCGATGGGGAGAAAAGGCACTACCTATCTATCGCCTTCTTCGACGCACCGAACACTTCGAGTGGACGGATGCGGATACGGCCGGACTGGAAGAAATAAAGGCCCTCTTGGCCAGCAATCCAATCCTGGCCGCACCAAACATCGGCGAACCCATGCTGTTATATATAGCTGCAATGCACCAAGTTGTAAGCATAGTGCTCGTCGTCGAACGAGAGGAGGACGGACATAAGTTCCCGCTTCAAAAGCCGGTATACTACGTATCCACTGTCCTCACACCATGCAAGTCACGGCACCCACATTATTAAAATATAGCATACATGGTCTTCATGGCATCCCAGAAACTACGACACTACTTTCAAGAGTGTTCAATCACGATGGCCTCCGAAGTACCACTCAACGATATAATAAATAACCGCGATGCCACGGGCCGGATTGCTAAGTGGGCCATTGAGCTCCTCCCGTTCGACATCATATATAAACCACGGCGAGCCATTAAATCGCATAATCTTGGCTGACTTTGTCGCCGAATGGATGAAGCGAACTCCCTAAAAAGTACGGCGCATACTCAATTGGATCATGCACTTTGGCGGCTCTAAGATCTTTGGCTGGTGCAGGGGCGGGTGTTGTCCGACATCCCCACGGAGATCTGATCAATACATACTCCAAATACTATACACAGACTCCAACAATGCAGCCGAATACGAGGCTCTGTTGCACGGTCTTCGGATGGCGGTCTCCATGGGCATTCAACGCCTAGAGGTGCGTGGGGATTCGAACCTCACAATATCTCAAATAAATGGAGACTTTGACGCCAAGGACCCGAAAATGGTGGCTTACCGCAATGCCGTCTACAAGATGTCAGCTCGGTTTGAGGGGCTCGAATTCCATCATGTGGTCTGAGAAAACAATCAAGCGGCGGATATCCTCACCCGCATTGGCGCTAAGCGCGACCCCGTCCCACCTAATATCTTCTTGGAAAGGCTGTTCAAGCCGTCCGTGGTGTGGCAAGGGGAGACCGACAGTACTAGTCCGGATCCGACCACAACCCCAGATCCCGAACACACTAACACAATCGGAGGCTCCGCCACCGAAATAACACCTTCGGCCCATGCGATCATGGCTGTCACCGCCCAGTGGACAGAACCCTACTTAGCCTACCTAAATAGGTAAGAACCCCCCGAGGACCAAAATGAGACACGTTGCATTGTACGACGTTCTAAAGCCTACAAGGTTCATGAGGGAGAGCTTTGTAAGAAAAGCGCTACCGGAGTACTCCAAAGATGCATCTCCAAAGACGAAGGGCGGCAGCTCTTGGCCGAAATTCATGCTGGACTAGGCGGCCATCACGCCGCAGCTCGGACCCTTGTAAGCAAGGCATTCCGTACAGGTTTCTACTGGCCAACAGCCCGAGCAGACGCACAGGACGTCGTCCAACATTGCGTCGGTTGCCAGCTTTTCGCAAACTGTAGGATCGAAAGTATGTCTAGAGGGGGGGTGATTAGACTACTTGTCAATATAAAAATTCTGCCTTTTGACAAAGAACAGTTTTTGGCAGATTCACAATTATGATCAAGTCAAGTATCACCCTACACATGCAATTCTAGAGTATAGGCAGCGGAAATTAAATTGCACATGTAGTAAAGAGAGGTGGAGAAGAGCAAGCGCAATTTTGGAGAGCGGTGATTTTTCTCGTGGTTCCGATAGGTGGTGCTATCGTACTTCCACGTTGATGGAGACTTCAACCCACGGAGGGTAACATGCTCTGTGAGTCCACGGAGGTTCCACCCACGAAGGGTCCATGAAGAAGCAACCTTGTCTATTCCATCATGGCCTCGCCCACGGAGGCTAGCCTTACTCGGGGTAGATCTTCACGAAGTAGGCGATCTCCTTGCCCTTACAAACTTCTTGGTTCAACTCCACATCTCGACAACGGAGGCTCCCAAGCGACACCTAACCAATCTAGGAGCCACCACCCTCCAAAAGGTAATAGATGTTGTAGATGATGATGAACTCCTTGCTCTTGTGCTTCAAATGATAATCTCCCCAACACTCAACTCTCCTCACTGATTTGGCTGTGGTGGAAGAAAGGATTGAGTGGAAAGCAACTTGGGAAGGCTAGAGATCAAGCTTCATATGGTGGGAGTGGAGCAACTTGATCTCAACACAAGGGTAGGTAGTTCTCTTCTCGAAATGTAAGGTAGGAGTGGTAGTTCTTTCGATGGCTCTCTCCACGAATGAAGAGGGGTGGAGGGGTATAAATAGCCTCCACACAAAATCCAACCGTTACACACATTTGAGCAATCTCGGTGGGACCGAAGTGGACAACTCGGTGAGACCGATAGTTCAAATAATGTGAGCGTTGGGATTTTCGATGGGACGAAAATACAATCTCGGTTAGTCCGATTAGTGCAATGACAAGAGCATGCCGGTTTGGTGGGACCGACTTCATCATCTCGGTGACACCGATTTGATGTGAAGGTTCTGAAGCTTGGCAACTCATGTTTCGGTGAGACCGAGTTGAATCGGAAAATCCGAGTTTGCTAGGGTTTGGCTTATGGCTGAGGTGGTTCATCTCGGTGTGGTGAGTTTGGAATATCGGTGGGACCGAGACTACTTATGAGTGTATATGGCGGTGAAAGTTCTTGATAGTTTAGGAGATGTATCACTAAGCACTTGAGCAACAGATCATCATCATAACCTCATCCCTTTTAATAGTATTGGCTTTTCCTATGGACTCAATGTGATCTTGGATCACTAAACCAAAAATGGAGTCTTGAGCTTTTGCCAATGCTTGCCTTAGCATTTTGAGGGTCCACTTCTTGAGTCCTTGCCATACCCATATCTTGAACTTTCTGAAATGATTCTCAAGTAACTATTAGTTCAATGATATATATGTTGTTATTAATTACCAAAACCACCCGGGATTAGTTGCACTTTCAATCTCCCCTTTTTGGTAATTGATGACAACATATAGATCAAAGCCGACAAAGGATATAATCAATGAATACTATAAATCGCTTTGAGAAGTATGTGATAAGCAAGAGCTCCCTAAATTTGTGCATTATTTAAGATTTGCATTTGAATGCAAATGCACAATCGATTAGGATCATGGGTCACTCTTCCATGTCACATACATCTTGGTGGAGCGCACAAAATGATAAGAATGAACAGCATGCACCCAATCACCAAGACATGAGTAAATGGTCATACCGAGATAGGAATGGCATATGATAAGCATTAAGCACACATTAAAGCATAATGCGACCAAGCACTCATTAAGGTAGAATCAAGCGAAGTATCAAACACATTGAATGTCTCGAAAACCAAAAGTATCTCAAAGAAACCGCAAAAGGACGAAAGAGCAAAAGCGCAAAGACAACAAACACTCTCTCTCTCGAAGCCCTATGATCTATACAATTTCTCCCCTTTGGCAACAAGTTACCAAAAGTTCGAAAAAGCATAGAGCTAAGCGTCACTTGTGGACTCTGCTGGCGGCTCCCGTGCAGGTTGATGTCGGAGTGGATATGTGACATCGGCGAAGACTTGGTGATGTCTGTCTTTGGTGAAGTGGACCTTGGAGCTGGAGCTGGAGTAGGAGTATGCTTGTTGGGGCTGTGGGAGGTCTTTGAAGCTGTAGTCTGGTGTCGATCCTTTGGAATAGCAGCTAATCGGGATCCTTTGGGAACCGGAGCGATCTGTCATGAGAATCTGGACTAAGTCATCCTGCAACTCACGCATAAGCTCTGCCTTCTCTGCTTTGCTTCCTCAATGTCGCCTCGAGCTTGTTGGCGGTCACTTGTACTTGATCGACTTCACGTCGGGCGTAGATCTTCTCGTCAACAATCCTCTCTAAGATCTCCGAGACTATACAATGCTGGCGAGGCGTTGTTCAATCCTTTGGGTAGCTTCAAGAATTTGCTCTCGAAACTCTTTGGTTTAGGCTGCTGCTGCTGCTTTGCTTCCTTGTCGACTTTGGCTTTCTTAGCAGCTTCGATCTTGGCTTGACCTTCAACAGATGTCGGATCCTCCTCATTCATCACAACAACATTGTCTTCATGTTCGCTGCAGCGGCAAATGTTCTCTATCCAACAAGAATGTGCCCGTGCCAAACTTGGCATTGATAAGCATCTGAATCATGGGCAAATCCACACGACCTTTTGTGGTCATTGCAGTCCTCTTAATGGTCTCTACCATCAAGTCCATCACCTTGAAAGGTGCTCTCTCATCAAGTATGTGCAGCATGTTGATAGAGTATCCTCGATCATCACGATCATCTCAGATTTGGGCATCAAGGTATGCCTCAAAATGGTATTAGTGGTAGGTAAGCCTGCTGGAGATGGTAGATCGAGCGAGCTTCCAGATTCCCAAATCCTCTGCTGGAATCTCTTTGTACATGTTTTCATGGATTCATGATTCTTCTTTGGAATCCCATATACATCAATATCATCTTCTCGTTGCCTTTGGAGCATTGAATTTCTGCCCATTCTTCAACAGAAGAAGAAAACCTTTGACCTTGAGTCATCCACATAATCTTTCCATCGGGGTAGAAGTGAGTGTGGCATAAAATTGCATTATCATCTCATCGTTCCAACTGGTCAATTTCGACCTACAAAATCTGCAACTCCACATGCGGTGAAACTTTCATGCACATGTGGAAAGAAATCTCTGTGCTCTTATTTGTCAATGTACTTCCAGTCAACATATCGGTGTCTGCGACTATGGGCTTCTTGTCCATCAAGACGGTCTCATAGAAGTCCTCTTGCTCTATGGTGTGAAATCTGGGATCTCTGCAGTTCTTCTCCTCACGGCATATGGGTCAGTTTGTCTCCATAGCACGAGACCTTTATCTTTCCTTGCCTTCATATCCTCGGCTTGAGGATGAGCATCATTATGAAGTGGCGTTTTGGACGAAGTTTCAAGCAAACTGGTCCTTCATCGTCGAGACTCGGTGATGGCACATCATCCTTGTTCTTTTGAGATATTTGGAATGTTCCTAACGGTCTTCTTGGGCTTGGCGGCGAGGCTTTCTTTGGAGCTGCCTTAGCTGGAGCAGATTTCTTGGGCTTTGATGTGGCTCCGGCCTTAATGGCATCACCCATGAGCTTGGCTTCGAGGAGGAGGCTGGGGTGCTTCCTCATCCTCATTCTCTCTTCTGCATCATGCACTATCCTCTTTCTCTTGGTGGTTTCTTCACTTTGCTTGCAGCTGCCTCTCCCAAATTCAGCTTCTTAGCAACAGTTGACTGCTTGACTTTCTTTGGTGCCCTTCTTAGATTGTTGACCTTGTTGCTCTTTGGCAACAACCTTCCTTTAGGCTTTGAGGTCACCTCTTCCTCAACAACAAAATCTGAATCCTCATCATCTGAATTCCTCTTCTTTCTAGCTCTGGTGGCTGCAGGAGGCATGCCACTTGGTGTACTCCTCTCACCATCATCGGATGAGCTACTAGGATCGGGACTAGTGCTGCCTCTGGAATATCTGCAATGGGTGTCTCGACCTGTTCTCCTTTATCCTTGGCATCGACATGGTGACAAACTGTGAATAGATAAGGTGTAGGCGAGAAGAAGAGTCATCACAAAATCAGAAGTTTTTGCAAAAAAATGAGTTCAAATTCTAGTATTAGGTTTTCACAGAAGACATTTGGTCGGACCGAGTTTAAGGTTCGGTGAATCCGAAGTGTTAAATAGAGCTTGGCACACCACTTTCGGTTTGACGAAGTGGGTTTCGATCTGCCGAAAACACTAGGGTTTCACAGAATCTTCATTTCGGTCACACCGATTTTGCACAACTTCGGTTGGACGAAGGGTGCGATCAATAGCCATAGGCCAAATCGGTCATACCGAAAATATAAAATCGGTCTCACCGAGATGTATTCTGTGAAACCTAACCTAAAACTTTTACTCGAATCTAGTTCAAAGCGAACCAATCGGTGTACAGGAGGATTTCAATCGTGGCAAGATACTAGGCAATCAAGCGTGCATTGAATCGGAGATGGGAGCACGAGTGGGATCAAAACTCACCCTAACTTGGTGGAGTTTTTCTCTGGCTAACAACGGCGGAGGAGATGTCCGTTGGCGGCGACGGAGACTGTGGCGAGCGCCGAGGCGGCGGCGGCGACAATCCGGAGACCAAGCGGCGGCGGCAAAAAGGGGTGTGGGCGAAAGCGTTTGAAGGAGGAATCAGCAGCGGCCCTCGGAATATATACCCCTTCTTTGTCGGTGGGACCGAGTTGTAAAACTTCGGTGGCACCGAGATGGATAACTGCTAAGCGATTATGCACTTGATCACGCCGAAAATCACAACTTCGGTTTCACCGAGATGAAAACCTAGATCGTCTAAATGCTTTGGTTCGACCGAGTTTGAGTGAGTTAGTCGACCGAAATCAATTAGAAGGTTTTGGAAATTAGCCCTTGACGGATCGGTGGCTCCGAGTGCTCCTCACCCGGAGGGTCCAAAAATGACTTGTCCAAAATTTGTGATGTAAGCATGAATAGAATTTGAGACAAGAAAGCATAGATAGCTAGGGGAGGTACTTAGGCATTCTTGTCCATCCATTTGGTCAGAAAAATCAAACGACCAAAACAACAAATGGATGTCCTCGAATGGATAAAATCATGCATCCAACATGCTCACACAATAAGATAGCAAATGAAATATGTGTCAAACATGCACAACCAAAATTCTAGCAACTAACACACAAATTGTCAATGACTAGGTCATCTTTATATGAGTATATTGACTTAGGAGCCAAATGAGAACATTTGATCATAGGTCATACTCATCGTTTAAGCACAAGTGGGGTTACCACTTTTACATAAAGCATTGATGTGTTCACATCATTTGAAGATGCTTTAGCTCAATTTTTAGAGCAAAGCTCCCCCTAGATGTGAGAAACCCTTTTAAAGGGTCAAACTAACCTTGGGTTGTCGTAGAAGACTTCATGTAGATGTTGAAGATGTGGATGCTCAATGTTGATGGAGATCATCAAGAGTTGGGAGCTATCCTTTGGATTGGGCACTTTCAATACCTACATGGGTTAGTCCCACAAGGAACAAACAAGGATATCCATGGACATAGATTGAAGTTCACAATAGATGATGTCCATGAAAGCAATGATTACCTTGTCCTTGACTTACCAACAAGAGGGTTTGTGACTCCATGAACTAGTGCACGATGTGGAAGTTGATTGCACAAGTTTTGCCAAAATGAATGTGAGTGAAGTATGTTGGCGGAGTCACCCTCAAGAACTTTCTAGTTCTTCTTCTTGGGATCCACATCATCTTGATGGGAATCCTTGGGGTTGTAGTTGAGCTTGACGAAGTAGAACTTGGCGTTTCCTTGGGAACCCACTTGACCATGGCTTGAGGTGCTTCAACAAATGCATCAATCTCCTCTTGAAGCTTGTCCTTGCCTTTTAGCTTGTGGTCTTGTGGTGGAAGGTCATCTTGAGCTTGTTCCACATTGGAAGAAGTAGGATCATACCTCTCCTTTTGAGGAACAAACTGTGGAGTAGGATATTGACCTTCTTCCCACTCAACGCCTTGGCGTTGAACTTTCGCTCAAAACCAATTCCTTGATTCTTCCGGTGCCTTCCTTGCTTGCGAACAATTTCCTCAAAGTTCTTGCTTCGGCAAGGCTCTTGTAGACACCTTTCTCTATGATCCCTTTCAATAAACTATTTTCTTGCTCAAGTGTAACTTGGCTTGAAACATTGTTAGTGGAATCAAGAGAACTACTAGAAGCAACAACATTGGATTTAGCATGGTTATTATTCTTGCTAGAGGAAGAATTTTTCTTATGCTTGTCATGCTTAGTCTTAATGGGTGGCAAGAAATTAGACAAGAGAAGTCGTTTGGCAAGATATGAAGAACTCTTCTTTGAAGATCGTCATTGATTGCTTTTAGAAACTCATGTTCTTGCTCTAGAGTGAGCTTCTCGAGCGTAGCTTCTCATGAGATCTTAGGAGCTCTCTATGATCTTCTTGAGTTGTTTCATGAGCTAACTTAAGAGTGTTTAGTTCTTTAGTTAGGCGCTCAATCTCCTTCATAGCATTGTCATTCGACTCTTCTCGACTATAAAGACTACTAGCATGTTCATCGTTACTAGGTTCCTTTGGATTTATCATGCAAGAGCTCATCTTCACCAAGCAAGTCATCCTCATCACAATCGAAGTCAATGAATTCAGGGTGTGATACCTTGGGGCCTTTAGCCATGAAGCATCTTCCAATTCCCTCATTTGGTGAATCAAATAAGTCGTAGGAGTTGGAGTTGGAGGATCTGAGAGCAAGACCGCAACACCTTCATCTTGGCTGTAGTCGGAGTCGGAGTGATAGCTTCCTTCGGATTGATTGTCGGAGTCGGGCCGGGACCCATTCACCTACATGAGCTTGATGTTTTCTTCTTGTGTAGCTCCTTGATGACTTGTCTTTCCTCTCTCGAATCCTTGCTTCTCCGAGAGGGTCTTCGTTCATAACGATCATCTCTGCACCTTCTCTCTTTCGAGGTGACTCATCTCTTGAGCTTCTTCTTCTTGGAATTCTTCTCTTCTCTTGTGGGGAGCCGTACACTCATTTGAGTAGTGTCCGGGTCTTCCACAATTATACTTGATTCGATCACGACTATAAGATCTCTTTTCATCATATGATCTAGACTTTGAGCTTCTCTCTTTGCCTCTATTCTTGTAGAATTTGTTGAAGTTCTTGACCATTAGGCTTATCTCTTCATTGGAAACTAACTTGTCACTTGAGGTTGTGGGAGCATCACTTGTAGCTTTGTAAGCACCACTTGACTTGTTGTGAAGCTCTTCCTTATCCTTAAGTGTCATCTCATGAGCAACAATTCTTCCAATGACTTGGTTGGCTTGAGAGTCTTGTAGTTTGGCATCATTTGGATCAAAGTGCACGGTGTCATACTTTCCATCCAAAGCTCGAGAATCTTGATGATGAATCGATCGGTCATTTCTTCGCTTCCTAAGCCGGCAATCTCATTTGTGATGAGAGCAAGCCTAGAGTACATTTCAGCGACTCCTTCACCATCCTTCATCTTGAACTTGTCAAGTTGACCTTGAAGAATATCTAGCTTTGATTCCTTCACGGACTCGGTACCTTCGTGCATTTCAACCAAAGTATCCCAAATCTCTTTTGCATTCTCAAGGCGGCTGATTTTGTTGAACTCCTCGGGACACAAGGCATTGAAGAGAATGTCACAAGCTTGAGCATTGTTTTGCAACATCCATAATTCTTCGGTGTAACCCGCGATCCGGAACTTTTCCTTCCTCGAAGAATTCACCTTGCATACCAACACAAATAATGCCCCATGCGGTGGGTTATGACCAAGAATATGCATTTTCATTTTATGCTTCCAACTAGCAAAATTTGTACCATCAAAGTAAGGACCTCTCTGAAAATTACCCTCACTAGGCGCCATACTCTCCTAGGTTGTGAAACCAAGCTTATGGAGTCAATGCAATGGAAACCAATACAATGGAGACCAAAGCTCGATACCACTTGTAGGATCGAAAGTATGTCTAGAGGGGGGTGATTAGACTACTTGTCAATATAAAAATTCTGCCTTTTGACAAAGAACAGTTTTGGCAGATTCACAATTATGATCAAGTCAAGTATCACCCTACACATGCAATTCTAGAGTATAGGCAGCGGAAAGTAAATTGCACATGTAGTAAAGAGAGGTGGAGAAGAGCAAGCGCAATTTTGGAGACGCGGTGATTTTTCTCGTGGTTCCGATAGGTGGTGCTATCGTACTTCCACGTTGATGGAGACTTCAACCCACGGAGGGTAGCTTGCTGCCTGTGAGTCCACGGAGGCTCCACCACGAAGGGTCCACGAAGAAGCAACCTTGTCTATTCCATCATGGCCTCGCCCACGGAGGCTAGCCTTACTCGGGGTAGATCTTCACGAAGTAGGCGATCTCCTTGCCCTTACAAACTTCTTGGTTCAACTCCACATCTCGACAACGGAGGCTCCCCAGCGACACCTAACCAATCTAGGAGGCACCACCCTCCAAAAGGTAATAGATGTTGTAGATGATGATGAACTCCTTGCTCTTGTGCTTCAAATGATAATCTCCCCAACACTCAACTCTCCTCACTGATTTGGCTGTGGTGGAAGAAAGGATTGAGTGGAAAGCAACTTGGGAAGGCTAGAGATCAAGCTTCATATGGTGGGAGTGGAGCAACAGTCTCAACACAAGGGTAGGTAGTTCTCTTCTCAGAAATGTAAGGTAGGAGTGGTAGTTCTTTCTGATGGCTCTCTCCACGAATGAAGAGGGGGTGGAGGGGTATAAATAGCCTCCACACAAGATCCAACCATTACACACATTTGAGCAATCTCGGTGGGACCGAAGTGGACAACTCGGTGAGACCGATAGTTCAAATAATGTGAACGTTGGGATTTTCGGTGGGACCAAAAATACAATCTCGGTTAGTCCGATTAGATGCAATGACAAGAGCATGCGGTTTGGTGGGACCGACTTCATCATCTCGGTGACACCGATTTGATGTGAAGATTCTGAAGCTTGGCAACTCATGTTTCGATGAGACCGAGTTGAGAATCGGAAAATCCGAGTTTGCTAGGGTTTGGCTTATGGCTGAGGTGGTTCATCTCGGTGTGGTGAGTTTGGAATATCGGTGGGACCGAGACTACTTATGAGTGTATATGGCGGTGAAAGTTCTTGATAGTTTAGGAGATGTATCACTAAGCACTTGAGCAACGGATCATCATCATAACCTCATCCCTTTTAATAGTATTGGCTTTTCCTATGGACTCAATGTGATCTTGGATCACTAAACCAAAAATGGAGTCTTGAGCTTTTGCCAATGCTTGCCTTAGCATTTTGAGGGTCCACTTCTTGATCCTTGCCATACCCATATCTTGAACTTTCTGAAATGATTCTCAAGTAACTATTAGTTCAATGATATATATGTTGTTATTAATTACCAAAACCACCCCGGGATTAGTTGCACTTTCACAAACCAAAGCCATATGCCACCTAGCACTCTCCAAACAATCCCCATTACTTGGACCTTTGCGGTCTGGGGGCTCGATATGGTCGGACCCCTTAAAGGAGGAAGCCATAAGAAAAAATACCTATTGGCCATGGTGGATAGATTCACCAAATGGATAGAGGGCAAACCAGTTAAAACGGCCGAATTCGGACCAGTGATAGACTTCATATCAGGGGTTGTACACCGTTACGGTGTCCCCCACAGCATCATCACCGATAATGGCTCTAACTTCACAGCCAATGAGGTGAAAACTTGGTGCGCCAACATGGGCATTAAGCTCGATTACGCCTCCGTCTATCACCCGCAAACAAATGGTCAAGTTGAACGAGCAAATGGTCTTATTATGAGCGGCATCAAACCCAGACTAGTGAGATCCTTGAAGGAATCGGATACGCACTGGGTTGAGGAGCTCGACTCTGTACTATGGGGACTGCGGACCACGCCGAATCGCACTACCGGATACACACCATTTTTCATGGTGTACGGCGCAGAGGCGGTATTGCCCTACGATATCATTCATGACTCACCACGAGTGTGCATGTACGAAGAGAGAGAAGCCGAGCTTGATCGGCAGGACAATCTTGATACCCTGGAGGAGGAGGAGCGCGACGTCGCAAAAGCCCGTTCCGCATTCTATCAGCAACAGGCTCGAAGGTATCGAAGCGGAGAAGTGCGGGCCAAAACTTATAACGTTGGTGAACTTGTTCTACACCTACCGGAGAAGAAAAAGGACAAGCTCAAGCCCAAGTTGGAGGGTCCCTTCATCATTGATAAATTTCTCACCAGAGGAGCGTACTGCATGCATGATGCATCAGATAATCGACTCAAGCCGAACCCATGGAACACGGCCAGACTTCGAAGATTCTACGCCTAGCGTCGAACTCTGTGTTGGTCTCCTTACCTCCACACTTTTTAAATTATATCCTCTTTCTTTATTTCTTTTTTATGGCCCTAAAAAGCTTCAATTGTGACTCGATTACACAATCTTGACGCATTATGTGCGCTCATTATACCTGGGGGCTTCTTATACAGAAGCTTAATATAACTATATTCCGGGCTTCATGCCCAATACATATGTGTTACTTTTCCATATGTACCTTTTCTTCGCCATTATATGCATCGATATGACTTAAGTTTTGGCCAAGCTGGGTTGCCTGGCTCCTGTGTTTATGCCCTACATTCCCGTTAGTTCGGCTAGGGCATAGGGGAGCACCTCTCGATTGTTACTACGGGTCCATTGGGCGTGTACCTCGGTAGGTGAAGCCAAAGCTAGTGTTCTTAAGGGAATATTGATTCGATGAACAAAGATGATTTTACCTATTACAATATACACCCCGGATGTTTTATATCCGCGTCTCTGTTAAGTAGTTAGGACATGCACATTAATGCATGCGTACCCGGGAAAGGAACCCATACGGAACTATTCTCTCTGGAAGATGTTTCTTACTACCCATGTAATATAACATAGCTAGTTGGGTACTTATGCATTCAAGCACTTATGACCCCTCGCCTGGTTTCCACGTGTACACGGTTTACATAGCGGCGGGTATTGAGATACACTCGGACTGTCGGGTCGGAGGTTGAAGCAAAAAGGTCGCCATGACAAATGATTTACAATCCTGCTAGGGACAAAATATGTCAATTGAAGTACGATTACTTAGGCGGCTAAATTCTTCTTCTATACCATCCAACAGGTTGTCTAGCCTACAATCCTGTTGGGAATACTTTGCGGCTAATCCTACCTGGTCATATACCAGACTAACGGGAATCTCTTTCCCATCTGATCCTACAGGTCCGACCTGGGCCATGTGATTCGGATCAACCTTGGTGTACCAAGTCTTTACCATGGCCCAGGCTTCCCTCGCACCTTATTGGCAGGCCGATATCTTCCGTAATCGGAAGCGGTGCCGCGCTCCCTTGAGCATCTCTACAAGATCCCCCATACTTCCTGGCAGGGAGGCAGATGTCCACGAGGCCTGGGCAATACCCCGCATCACCTGCCGAACTTGTTCGTGCAGTTGTGAAAGCTCTTGCAGAAGATCGCCTGCGGATCCGGGCATCTCCTCTTCGGGACGACACAGCCGGCATACCTCGAGCATAACTCTGTTAGTCCGTTTCTTCGCCGAACTATATAAAGGTTCGTTTGAGCACATACTAAAAATGCCTTGTCGAAGCCTCTGGTTCTCCTTCACGGAGTCAGCAAGCTGGGCCCGAACATCTTTCAGTTCAACGCCCAGCCGGGGTATTGGTATCCTGGAGATCGTTTTCCTCCCGCCTAACTCGTGTACGCACACACTCGCCAGCCTCCAGTTGTCGTTTAGCTTGTTGCTCATCCTCTTGTACGATCTCCGGATTCCCTCTGGGATTGTCTGCAGAATCTATTGTTAGATTCACAAGCATGCCGAATACGAGATGGTACAAGTAATTACATTCTTTTTGAGACAAGTATTACCAGATGAGGCCTTCTTAGATTCCTCCATTCTTGCAACTGCGGCCCTTAGCTGGGCTTTGCACTCCTCCAGCTCTCGGGACAAATGGGTGTTCTTCTCTGTAAGAACCTATGCATACAATGATCCTTAAATCAGTTGGGCCAACTCTTTCAAGTCTCAGGGGCTACTGATATACATAATTATCAAATTTTCTTACCCGTATATCCTTTAAATACTGGTACATGGCTCTAGCAAGCCCACCTTTAGCAGCTCGGATGTACGCGTCTCCCGAGTTGAAGGCATTAAACGCCTCTTCGGAGAAATTAGGGTCGCGGAGTATGGCCCATCGACGCCTGTGATTCATGGCGCTCTCCACTTTGGAATTTGTAGCGGATATTCTATCTGGATCCTCTATAGGAGGATCGTTGGGCATTGTCCCCGCGTTGGCCTCCGCCATTGAGTCCGGCTGGTGGAGGCGTGGCCGGCAGGATCTCCGGACACAGCCCGACGAGCGCTTTTTCTGCCAGGGGATAATGGACATTGTTATATTTTAAAGACGATAATCATGGAGCAGGTTTTTAATCATACCTCTGCGATGGCGTCTCGGTCCTTACTGCCTTCCTTTTAAGCCTACCCGGCTTCGGTGCCCCTTGTTGGCGAGTCACCGCGGGTTCGGCACGGCACCCCGATGGCCTTCCCTATAAAGCACAATACATGTGCGGTGGGTAAGGCGTAAAGAGGGGATCCTTTTCGGAAGTTAGGACTCCGGTTTTACTTACATGTGATGCAGGGAGTAGTCCAGGATAATTAGCTATGATGGACACCAAGGCACCGTCACAGCTTAACTGGTAAAACGTCCTGTCGACGAGCTCCACAAATATGTCCGGATCTTCTTCAAGTTTGGGGTCGAGGGCCCGGTGGTGGTCCTCTGGCTGTGGAGGCGGGCTGTGGACCTCCCTCACTGCTTTTCGCAGTTCCTGCTATGAATTAGCAAGGTAAATATTTGTGATGAAGGAATGCGGGAACAAACAGAGTTGAGTAAAATATAGCGGCTCACCCAGTTAGGGGGGTTGTACATGGAAAATCCATCCCGCGGCTTAATGCGGATAAACTCTTCTTCTCGTTTATACAAATCGGACAATATTTTTGCCAGGGCGGTGGCGGAGTCCAGACCTTTCCGACCATAGCGAGTGGCATCGTCCTCTCCATTGAAGTGCCACATGGGACGCCCCTGATACTGGAGTGGCTGCACCCCCCGCATTATGCATATTGACATAACCTCGATTATTGTCAGTCCAGATTTGGCCAGTGTTTGTATCCTGCCCATCATATAAAGGACCTCTCTGCTATCTTCCTCCTAGGGGCTCCGGGGACGCCAGCTGCGGCGTTTTGTAAGTGGGACATTGGTAAACTCAGGAAGACCCATCCAGATAGGGTCCGGAAGGGGGGCGTCCTCTATATAAAACCACTCCGAAGGCCAGTCTTCAGATGTCTTCTTTTGAGTGCCGGACAGGTATCCGGTCCCGGGAATGCACCATGTCTCGGCTCCGGCCACTTGATATATTGATCCCTCCTGATAGCGAGGGACGAGGCAGAATAGCCTCTTCCATAGCTCGAAATGAGCTTCGTAGTCCAGAAATAGCTCGCTAAGGGCGACATAACCCGCGATGTGCAGTATGGAGGCAGGAGTGAAGTTATGCAGCTGGAAGCCGTAATACTCCAGGAGCCCGTGGAGTAACAGATGGATTGGAAACCCAAGGCCCCTCAGCAAGTAAGGGACAAGGCATGCTCGCTCCCCCCTAGATGGGTTGGGGAAACTCTCTTGCTCCCCGCCATCGTAAGTGGCTAATCCGGCTCGGACGGGGACAAGATATGCAGGCGGGAGAAACCTCTGGGTCTGCAACTCCACCAATCAGCCATGGTATACGGAACACCTCACCCAATCACCTGGTTTAGCGCTACGGGAGCGAGAGGAGGAACTGTGGCGGCCGGCCATGATGGGATGGCTCTTTCGGGCGCACTCTGATGAATCCTCGTTTGGGGGAAGATGGTGTGATTTGGATCTGAGGATCCCCGTCTCTTTGATGGACGATTTACTTACATGGTCAGGGTCGCAAATGTAAAAATGCCCCGACTTCTCGCATTCGCTCGACACATGGAGAGTGCCATTATTAAGGTACAGAAGCCGAGCAGTGCAACATTAATGGGAAGCCGGACACTACTCGTTACAACAGGTACTCAAAGATTTGGAGAAGAACCTGCCTTGCAATGCCGAAGACAATCTATGCGCTGGACTCATCGTCATTGAAGCCTGGTTCGGGGACTACTGAGGGAGTCCTGGATTAGGGGGTCCTCGGACAGCCGGACTATGTACTTTTGCCGTACTGTTGGACTATGAAAATACAAGATTGAAGACTTCGTCCCGTATCCGGGTGGGACTCTCCTTTGCGTGGAAGGCAAGCTTGGCAATACGGATATTTAGATTTCCTTCTCTGTAACTGACTCTCTGTAACCCTAGCCCCCTTCGGTGTCTATATAAATCGGAGGGTTTAGTCCATATGACAAGAACAATGATAATCATAGGCTAGCTTCTAGGGTCTAGCATCTACGATCTCGTGGTAGATCAACTCTTGTAATACTCATATCATCAAGATCAATCAAGCAGGAAGTAAGGTACTACCTCCATTGAGAGGGCCCGAACCTGGGTAAACATTGTGTCCCCTGCCTCCTGTTACCATTAGCCTTAGACGCATAGTTCGGGACCCCCTACCCGAGATCCGCCGTTTTTGACACCGACAAAGGTGAAGGCGAATAAAGCAGTCGCCGACAAAGTGGCTGCGGGGCTGCGGAATTAAAGACCGAACAAGTCGCCCAGCACCAGCATGAAGAGAGGGTGGCCGAAGTCGAGCAAGAGCTGAAGGACGCCAACGGCAAGTGCGAGGCTTTGGAGGAGAAAATGACGGCCCAAGTGGCCGAACTGGCCAAGGCCCTCTAGGAAGCAAGAGAGGCGCGGATCGAGTCCCGGGGTGCTCATGAAGAGATCCGGCAGGCTGGACAGATAGCGGCTGGTAAGCCCTTTCTTTTGCCGAGTATATTTGGGGTCAAATATATGCCTTGCTCACATGAATCTGGAGTTCTCCAGACGCCTTTGCGGATCTTCCGAAGAGTGCCACTGATGCCGCACAGTTCTTTCGAGCCCAGGAGGGGAACTCGACAGAGAAGCTGTTCTGGTCACAGTTTCTGGTGCCGGAGCACCCGACGTTGTTAAACAACCAGATGAAGCAACTGTCGGAGCTGCATAGGATGTCCGGCTTGGCCATGAAGGACATCATAGTCCGGCTTTGGCCAGCCGAACCCATTCCAAGCAGCTACTTTGGGTTGGTGAAGCGACTCGTTGATGCGCTGCCCCGAGTTGACGCTGTGAACCGTTCGGTCTGTATAGAGGGTGCCCGGATGGCCTTTGCCCGCATCAAGATGCAATGGGCAAAGATGAAGGCCACTGAAGTAGCGACCGCAGGTCTGCCCGAGGGCAAGGATCACCAGAGGCCAGAGAGATACTTTGCAGAGGTCCTAGAAGGGGCCCGAATAGTAGAGGGCCAGTGTTCAAAGGATAGTGTGTTTGATTATATGTAATCGGGTGGCCGAAACCATGTTATGAATCCGCGCTATGATTGCGCCTTTTGTGTTAATTTTATCCTCCGATGCGACCGTTTATATTTGTGTTTCTGAAGGTTGCCAGTCATCGGCTTCTGCCCCCATGTAAATACTACAGGGGTGTTCGTAAACGCATGGCCGCACTTTATGCAACGTCTTGGTCCGTAGAAGAGGCGTCCGCGAGGTGAACTAGGCAATCAGACTATTCCGCTTTATTACCTTCACTTAGCCATAGGAGTCCATTGCAGGGGTTAAGTATTAACCCCAGTTGCATCGAGTGGCAATCCGGATTACGGTGTCTTTGCAACGTAGCTGGTCGAGTCCCAGCCCCTCGTGTAACACGGCAAGAATTGCTAGCGATCTGTAGTATAATACTAAGTCACCGGATTGCTGACCAGCTCTCACTTATAATGATGGTCAGTTTCGGCTTTCTCTACTAAGTTACTTGACCGGACGAGCCAGAAATACAATCGCAGTAGTTCTCCCTTTACTACCTTAGCCGAACTAGCGGAATGTAAAGTGGTAAGCACAGGAGCCGGACAAACCAACTATAGACCAAAGACATGATTCAGAACCAATGCATATAATGCAATATCCGGGATGACGAAGAGTTCCCTATAGGTGTTCGGACTTTAGGATGTGCAAGGCCGAATATAGCCCCCGGAATTAAGGTCGGGCTGAAGCACATATGTTAATCAGAAGTACGTAGGGAAAACATCAAGTACCAAACAACAGATGGTGATCATTTTCTTCCTTTATATCCTTATAGAGACATGTTTAGACATATAATGTTATGAATAATGATGTCATGTTACATGCCAAAGAAAAAATTACATAAGGGAAAGGTTTACACAGGGCCTGAAAGTAGTGGTTTGAAGATCCCTACGATACCCTATCGCACGTCTGTGCCATTTCTCCTTAGTAGTGAGTCCTTCGAGAGGAGATGTAGGATGGTTTTCTATAAAGAAGAGGGGCCGAATAGGGAGTCCTCATGCAACCATACAGTTTTCAGGTTTTCGAAAGAACCTGTAGTGAAAGAGGAAGGAAAAAAAAGGTATGCGAGGTTCGAATAGGGTCAAGCCGTACCATGGACCTTTCCTGTAGTGTGCCGCCGGCGTTGCCCAAGGTATTTTAAGTGCGTTGTTATGTACGCGTGGTGCATATACCGCGGCCTTATAGGGCGGTCGACGGAGGCGGAATTGCTACTCGAGGTCCAGGTCCGCCGAACTATCTGTATGATGTGCGGACCAGACTTTTTTAACAATGTCATTGGTTCTTGATGGTCGATGATTTGTTCGGCTTGATGAGGCCACCGTGTACCTTGGCTGCTAGGGCCGTGGTGTGCTCCTCAGTTCGTTGGGAGCGCTCCATGTTTCCATTCACTATAATGACACCCCGTGGTCCAGGCATTTTAAGCTTCAAATAAGCATAATGCGGGACCGCATTAAAACGGGCGAAAGCGGTTCGTCCAAGCAATGCATGATAGCCGCTGCGGAAAGGGATGATATCAAAGATCAGTTCTTCACTACTGAAGTTGTTAGGAGAGCCGAATACCACTTCCAGTGTTAATGAGCCCGTGCAACAGGCCTGGACGTCGGGTATCACTCCTTTAAAGGTAGTGTTGCTTAGCCTGATTCTTGATGGGTCGATGCCCATTTTGCGGACAGTATCTTGATAGATTAAGTTAAGACTACTACCGCCATCCATAAGGACTCTAGTGAGATGATATCCGTCGATGATGGGATCGAGTAGCAGGGCGGCCGAACCCCCGTGACGGATACTGGTTGGGTGATCCCTGCGATCAAAGGTGATCGGACAGGCTGATCATGGATTGAACATTGGGGCAACAGGCTCTACGGTGTAGACGTCCCTTAGCGCGCGCTTGTGCTCCCTTTTGGGTATGTGAGTGACATTGATCATGTTCACTATTTTTACTTCGGGGGGAAACTGCTTCTGACCCCCGGTGTTCGGCTGACGGGGCTCGTCATCGTCCTCGCTTGGAGGTCTCTTCCCCTTGTGTTCGGTATTTAACTTACCGGCTTGTTTAAAACCCAACAATTTTTATTGGTGTGATTAGTAGGCTTGTCAGGGGTACCATGAATCTATCAGGGCCTCTCAAGGATTTTGTCCAAGTTGGATGGACCGTCCCTGTTGCCTTTGAAAGGTTTCTTCCGCTGACCGAATTTAGAGCCACTAAATCCGGCATTGACTGTCGTGTCTTTGGTGTCGTCGTTGTTATTCCAGAGTTTTTTTTTGCGGTGTGGCCTTCCATTGCGGTCCCTGGCCTCAGAGGTGCCGGGGTCGCTGGAACTGTTGCTTCTATGAGCTAGCCAGCTATCTTCGCCTGCACAAAAGCGGGTCATAAGTTTTGTCAGGGTTGCCATGGTTTTTGGCTTTTCCTGACCGAGGTGTCGGGTGAGCCATTCATAACGGATGTTGTGTTTAAAGGCCACTAGGGCTTCGACGTCTGGACAGTCCACAATTTGGTTCTTTTTAATGAGGAACCAATTCCAAAGCTTGCGGGCTGACTCTCTGGGTTGCTGGATTATGTGACTGAGGTCATCGGCATTCGGAGGCCAGACATAGGTGCCCCGAAAGTTGTCTAGGAAAGCATCTTCTAAATGTTCCCAGCTCCCTATGGAGCTCTCTGGGAGGCTGTTCAACCAATGTCGTGCTGGTCCCTTCAATTTCAAGGGGAGATATTTAATGGCGTGGAGGTCATCTCCATGAGCCATGTGTATGTGGAGAAGAAAATCCTCAATCCAGACGACAAGGTCTGTTGTTCCACCGTATTGTTCGATGTTTATGGGTTTAAACGCTTTCGAAAATTGGTGTTGCGTTACTTCATTAGTGAAGCACATAGGGTGTGCGGCACCTCTATACCTGGCTACGTCACGACGCAGTTCGGATGACATCTGTGTTCGATGCTGGCCTCGAACTTGATGATGTTGATCGCGCCAGGTTTGGTGGCCGTCATCCTATGCTGGAGCACGTCCTCTGGATCCATAGATCGATCTAGTCTGACCGGCTTTATCGGCCAGGTCCTCACGTAAGTCATAGGTGTAGTCCTGCGCCGCAGTCTCCTTGCCTCTACGGTGAGGTGGTGCGGGCTGGTGTTCGGCCTGATAGGCCATTCTGTCCCATCCACGTGGTGGTCGGTCTGGGTGATCAGCATAGTTGTACTTTGACGGAATTGGCTCGAGGGCTTCATTGTCGAATTGTGGCAACGACCTGCGCTTAGGTTAACTCTTTACTGGTCACTCAAGTCCATACTCTTCGACGGCTAGGACCTTAGTCCATCTATCGTTGAGCGTGTCCTGTTCAGCCTGAAGCTGCTGCTATTTCTTTTTTAGGCTCCGCGCAGTGGCGATGAGTTATCGCTTGAAGCATTCTTGTTCGAGGGGTCCCTCTGGGACGATGAAATCTTCGTCACTGAGGTTCACATCCTCTTCGGAGATAGGTAAGTAATTGCTATCCTCCAAGTCCTCTTGATCAGCGTGCTTAGGGTTGTACTAACCCTCCTCCCTCTCGTCTTGTTCAGACGTGGGCTCGATGGGGTGATCTTCGGTGTTGTCCGGGGTTTCATTTTCTCCGATGTCGGTAGTGTTGTCCTTTGCCTGACGCGATCGTGAGCGGCGCCGCTAATGTCGGCGCTTTGGTGGTTCATCGATGGGCTTGTCCTTGCCTGGATCTTGAATGCCATCATCGTCCTTTTCCTCAGGAGTGTCCACCATGTATACACCGTAGGTAGAAGTGGCCGTCCAATGCCCTGTAGTGGGCGGGTTTTGGCTTTGCTCGACGTCGACATCATCGTCCATACCGTCGATGTCTTCGGAAGCGTAGTCTAGCATGTCAGTTAAATCCTCGACAGTGGCTACGAAGTGGGTGGTGGGTGGGGTGTGAAATTCCCCGACCTCAGCCCCCAGCCTATGCTGGCTGTAGTTCAAAGGCGAAGCTTCCGTAATGGCGAGAGATCACATTAAGCCCAGAGCTTCGTCTAAAAGCGAAAGCTGGGTGGGAGTCTGCGGATCTGCGGGGCCGGACACCTGATTGAGTCTGGGGGATGCAGACGCTAGCAATTCGGAGTTATCCTCCAGAGGCGAGTCCGACTCTCCGATGACTGGGAGAGTCTCATTTGATTCCGGAGTTACCAACGGCACGATCGCATCTGGGTCTCCGGCTGAGAGTTCCATGGTAGGAGGGAGTCCGGCGGGGTCGATCCTCCCATCGTCGAAAAACCTGATCTGCCCCAGATCTAGGGCCGAGGCAGGTGTGAGCATTGGCCCCTGGATAGGATCTGCTAGCGGATTCGAAGGGCCCTCTTTATGAGGGTGGGGAGTAGCGGTTGGGCCCGCGAATCCCTTGAAGATTAGTTCCCCTCGGATATCCGCGTCATTGTTCAAGTTTCCAAACCTGATCTGGTGACCAGGGGCGTAGCTGTAGACCTGCTTGAGGCGGCCGGTCGAGTCGGCACGTAGCATGAAGCCGCCAAACACAAAGACCTGTCCGGGGAGAAAATTCTCCCTGGACACGGTATCATTATTGATGAAGAGGCGCGCCATCAATACTTCTGTTGACAACACAGCGGAGCTCTCAATGAAAGCACCAATGTCGATGTCAAAACCGGCAGATCTCGGGTAGGGGGCCCAAGATGTATGTCTGAGGATCAATGGTAACAATGGACAAAGGGACACAATATTTACCCAGGTTCGGGCCCTCTTAAAGGAGGTAAAACCCTACTTCCTGCTTGATTGTATTCGATGAGTATAGGGGTTACAAGAGTTGATCTACCTCGAGATCGTAATGGCTAAACCCTAGATTGTCTAGCCTATGAATGTTATGATCCCCTCTCCGGTCTAAACCCTCCGGTTTATATAGACACCGGAGGGGCCTAGGGTTGTATAGAGTCGGTTTACAGGAAAGGAAACAGTCCAGACACTTAATCTTGTCGTTCACGCATACAGGAGTCCCAACCGGACACGGGAGGTGGCCTTCTTCCTTTATCTCGACAGCCCATCAGTCCGACCCATATTGAATAGGCCGGACGCCCGAGGACCCCTTAGTCCAGGACTCCCTCAACGGCGCCCACTCCGGCCAACGTGCTACTCCGGCGAAGGACCCCCACTCCCCCTCCCCTCCTCCCTGGCCGTGAGCCCAAGCATCAGCTAGGAGCTCCTCTGATTTTGATTTTGTAGATTTTTCATGTAGATTTGCTATGAGTTATTGCTGATGTATGTTGTTTTCATCTTGATTTGCTATGAGGTCTTGCTCATATGTCGTAGGACTAATTTTGATATGGATGTGCTGATTGTGCAAAGTATAAGTACAAGATTGTTGCCATCTGGTTAATATCATTGTATCTGCATAGAAAGCAATATCTAATTGTTGTTTGTACTACATATTAATTCTTCCAATTCTTTTTTATTAACATGATGAATAATACAGATGAAAGCACTGGCATATGGTAGTGTTTGTAGGTGGAATTTATGTTCATATGGGTATCAAAATGATAAAAAAATAATACGATATCATTTAATCTGAACAATAATATAGTCCAAGGGCATTACAGACTTTTGTCTGACCATACGGCAGATAAGCTGACAAAACAGACATGAAAAAGAATTGGCTAGCTTATTATCTGAAGCTTATTCTCACAGGAGCTTATCTGAACCTTATTCTCACGGGAGCATATTTCCACGGCATAGCTCAAAAGAACTGGCCATGAAGATAGTCAGGCCCGCCAAAGAAGAGCCGGTCTATGTACTACCGTGGCTGGTCTTTGGTCATCTTGTGCACACTCCCGTATGACCCTGCCCGTGCAGCACAACACAGCACCACGCCACCACCTGTCAATGAAGAGCACTTACTACCTGGAGTACCACTGGTGCAGTTCAGACTTCAGGTCCGAACGGTAACAGCGATGCTGGTCATTTTCTCCGGCCGACAGTGCCCGGGCATGGCCTCTTGCAAACTCGGTCTCCTCCTCTTGCTCCAGAGTCTGAGCTCCTCTGCCGCCGCGGTAGCCTCCGTCTCGCTCTCCGTGGGAGAATCCCTCACCGGGAACCGGACGCTGGTCTCGGAGGGAGGCAAGTTTGAGCTGGGCTTCTTCTCCCCGGCCGGCGACTCCACCTACTACGTCGGCATATGGTACAAGCAGATCCCGGTGCAGACAGTCATTTGGGTGATGAACAGGGACCGCCCTGTCTCCGACCCATCCTCCTCGGAGCTGACGCTAGCTCCGGACGGCAATCTCGTCCTCCTCCTAAGCGAGAACCAGCAGAAGAGGCCAATCTGGTCGTCGACCAGTCACGCACGTACGAGCAACGGGCCCGTCGTGGCGGCGCTCCTCGACAGCGGGAACCTTGTTCTGCGGGGCCGGCAGCCGGTCAACTCGTCGGAGGTCATGTGGCAGAGCTTCGAGCACCCGACCGACACGCTCGTGCCGGGCGGCTGGGTCGGGCTGAACAAGAGCACCGGCGCGTACCAGGCGCTCGTGTCATGGAGGAGCGCCGTCGACCCATCCACGGGATTGTACATGGACCGGGTCGACCCGTCCGGGTCCGGCCAGTACACCTTCTCGTGGAACGGCACGACCGTGTACCACCGCGTCGGCGCGTCGAGCGGCCAGCACTTCGCCTCCGTGCCGGAGATGGGCATGTCGGCTAGGTACAAGTACACCTCCGTCAACAACGACGAGGAGGTCAGCTTCTCCTTTGAGGTGGTTGACCCATCTACCCTGTCGAGGATGGTGATGAGCCCGCACGGGCAGCTCAACATGTTCGACTGGTCCAGCGAGTCCGGGCAGTGGCTGCTCCACTGGGCGACCCCCACGTCGCCGTGCGACGTGTACTCCGTGTGCGGGCCCTTCGGCCTGTGCGACGTGGCCAGCTCGCAGTACTGCCGGTGCTTGCCGGCGTTCGACGCCGCGTCGCCGGAGGACTGGAGCGGTGGCTGCGCGAGGAAGACGAGCTTGCACTGCAGCAACGGCACGTCGACCGATGGGTTCCTTCCGGTGGAAAATGTCAAGCTGCCGAGCAGTTATTTCTCCGCGGCAGGTAGCTCCGGAGATTGCGCGTCGGCGTGCTTGAGAAACTGCTCTTGCACGGCGTATGCGTACAGAGGTGGTTGCTTGGTATGGGGTGGTGATCTGAGAAACATTCAGCAGCTCAACGCCGGCGACGTCGGCTCGTCCACTCTGTTCCTCCGAGTCGCCGCCGACGATCTTGCTGCCACCAGTAACCATGGCAACGGGTCAACAAATGAACGCGACGTCATCCTCGTCGCGTCTTCGGTATCTTTTCTCACGATACTCTGCTTGTTCGTTTTCGTTTGCTGGAGGCATCGTCGCTCCAAAACTGTGCGGCACGACGGCTCTCTTCTGGTGTTCAGCCACGGCTATCTAGCGCGGTGTACGGACAACTTCTCCCAGAAACTGGGGATGGGGAGCTTCGGCTCCGTGTACAAAGGGACGCTCCGTGACGGTGACCACACAGCGGTGGCCGTCAAGAGGCTCGAGGGATTGGCGCAAGGGGAGAAGCAGTTCCGCGCCGAGGTGAGGACCCTCGGCATGATCCACCACGTCAATCTCGTACGCCTTCGCGGGTTCTGCGCGACGAGGCGCGAGCGGCTGCTGGTCTACGACTACATGCCCAACGGCTCCTTGGCCTCCGCCATGGCCGGCCCGAGCTTCGGGCTGCTGGACTGGGGCACCAGGTTCGGGATCATGGCCGGCGTCGCCAGGGGCCTCGCCTACCTCCACGAGCAGTGCCAGGAGCGCATCGTGCACTGCGATGTGAAGCCGGAGAACATACTCCTGGACGCGGCCTTCCGCCCCAAGGTGGCCGACTTCGGCATGGCGAAGCTCATCGGGCGGGACTTCAGCCACGCGCTGACCACGGCGCGGGGCACGGTGGGGTACCTGGCGCCGGAGTGGGTCCTGGGCCTGCCCATAACGCCCAAGGCGGACGTGTACAGCTACGGCATGACGCTGCTGGAGCTCGTCTCCGGCCGGAGGAACCGGGACGCCGGCGGCCGCGGCGCGGGGTACTTCCCGCTCTGGGCGGCCACCAAGGTCAGCGAGGGGCAGTTTGTCGCGCTCTTGGACGAGAGGCTGGCGGGGGACGCGGACGTGGTCGAGCTGGGCCGGGTGTGCAGCGTCGCATGCTGGTGCATACAGCAGAGCGAGGCGATGAGGCCGACCATGGGGCAGGTGGTGCAGGTTCTGGAGGGGTCGCTCACGGTGGGGGCTGCGCCCGTGCCCAGACACCTCGAGGTGTTCTGTGCGGAGGATTCGTGCACGCTCTGAAGAGGACCCAATGGATGGCGACTTGTCTTTTTTTCTTACATAACTAGTATGTCACATCTAAGCTGATTTTCATTTTGGTTGTGGTCTATTTTTTTCCAAGTTTTTCTTTTCTTATTGCTGTATTATATATTTGTGGAAGCTTAGATGTGACATCTTTAAAAAACATTAGATGTGAATTAGACAAACTGTTTTCTCTTTCGGCGAATCATTATGACCACATGTGATTCGAAAATGCTAAACCTACGTAAACACCTACGAAGGGTTACGTAAGAGCATCTCCAACAGCCGCGCTATATAATCGCCGCGTTGAAAAATTAGTGCTTTTTACGCTACCGCTTCGGCGCTCCGTGAGCAGCGCAAAAACGCGCGGCATATCTAATTCGGGCCTTGCCGAAAGCGCCATCGTCTTGCCGCTTATTTCTTTGTGCCGCTCATGCTGGCTGGACTCGGCGCTTCGCTCATAAATCCACCTACCCATCCACCATTTGGTCTTGCCGCCGCCCGCGCCACCCCATTTCTTCCGGCGACCGTTCCGGCGCTTCCCCGATCTCTCCCCGCGCGGTCGCGGCTTCCTCCGTCTCCCTCTAGTCAGCACCGCCCGTTGCGCGCGGCAGTCCTTCGTCGAACAGCGCCCGGCCGCTCACTGCCGCTCAGCGCCCGCAAGGTGTTCGATAAAACGCCCGCAAGGTATCTATTGCTTCCAACTTCACATTTTTACATGAATTTGGTGCATGTTGTTTGTAGTTTTTTATAGCCTAATTTTGAACATTGTAGATGAGGTCGTCATATGATTCTTCCGAAGAAGAAGTTGATATGGAAGAGGAGGAGGATCTTGCAATGATCCTAGCTATGCACATCAATAAAAAAACCGAAGCACGGTGGTTCGGTTATGGGTCGGCAGAAAATTTGGAGGGATAGGATCGATGCCCACAACAGATTGATGAGGCACTATTTTGTGGAGAATCCCACATACCCCGAGTCGTACTTTCGTCGCCGGATTAGGATGAGCACCGAGTTGTTCAGGAGCATTGCAGAGAAACTTGCGAGCCATGACCGTTTTTTTCAGCACATGAGGAATGCTGCCGGACAGCTCGGGCATAGCACCTTTCAGAAGGTGACAACCGCTTTGCATATGTTGGCATACGGTATCCCCGCTGATCTAGTTGATGATCACTTGGCCATGGGTGAGAGCTAAGCCATCACGTGTGTCAAGCGCTTCGCAGTCAGAATTATGCAAGTGTTTGGCCCGGAGTACTTGATATCTCCCAATGTTGAAGACGTCGCAAGGCTATTGGAGATGAACAAAGCTCGCGGGTTCCCAGGTATGCTTGGCTCAATAGATTGCATGCATTGGAGTTGGAAGAATTGTCAAAAAGCATGGCATGGGCAATTCCACGGCCAAAAAAAGGTTTCACTACAATCCTTGAAGCGGTGGCTGATCAAGAGACTTGGATTTGGCATGCTTTTTTTGGAATGCCTGGATCATTGAATGACATCAACGTTGTCAACCGGTCATCACTGATAAATAAGATTGCAAATGGTGAACTGCCACTGGTGTAGTTTGTAGCTAATGGCCGTACATACAATTATGGCTACTATCTTGTGGATGGCATCTACCCAAAGTGGCAAACATTTGTGAAGCCGTTGAAAAAACCGGAAGGTAAAAAAAATCTTGATTTCCACAATGCTCAGGCGGCGACTAGAAAAGATGTGGAGAGAGCTTTTGGGATTTTGCAAGCCCAATTTGCTATTGTCAGAGGACCGGCTAGATTTTGGGATCAAAAGATGCTTTGGTACATAATGCACGCTTGTGTGATCATGCACAACATGATCATCGAGAATGAGCGTGGCCAAGATGTAGACTACTCTCACTATGAGCTCTTGGGACATTCCGTGCGAGTACGGCGAAGGGCTGAAAGGGTGCCCCGTTTTGTTGCCTCCTATCATGCCATTCGACGTTCGGTAGCGCATGATGATCTTCAGAAGGATCTCACTGAGGAGTGGTGGGCTATAACATCCCAAATTTTCAATTTGGAATTTTATACATTAGATCATCATTGTATATCATATTTTATTGCATTTTGGTTGATCCTAGAAATTCTACGCAAATCAAGGACCCAAGGAGAGAGTTGGGGATCTCATTATTTTCATATTCGAATTTTCTCAAATTTTGAAAAGAGGATCATTTGATTTTAATTATTTTCTCTTCGTATATTTCTTTTATAAAAATAAAAGAGAGGGAACAAAATGACTTTTCCAAAATAAAGAAATATTGGAGATTTAATATTAAAATCAAATAATATTTTTACTCGGAGTTTTAATGCTATTTTATTTGAATTAGGTAATATATCCGTTTTTCAAAATTGCATTAGAGGCCTAAATAAATGTTCACATTGTCTGGTAGATTTTTAGAGGATGGGGACAATTTATTTCAGGATTTTTGGAGTCCGTTTAGTATTTCTTTTCTTTGTTTTTCTGCACGGAATTTTTTTTTAAAAAAGTCAAACTGACTTGGGCCGCCGTAGGCAACCCGGACTCCGCCCCGCCCAGCCTTTATAAGCCGCCGCCCCACCGTAGCCCACCCCAGCCCGCGCCGCCGAACCCTAGGCGTCTCGAGCCGCGCGCCTCGAGCCTCGCACCGACGCCGCCGCCTCGCCGTCGACCGCCCGCCGTCGTCGCCCGTCACCCGCCACCGCCTCATTGGACCAGCGGAGGTAGCCGCCATGACACATGATTTGAGAGAAAACCGTCGGTTTTTTTAGAAACCCCGGTTTGTTTTTTAATAGATCAGTTTTTTCGGTTTAGTTATTTAGCGAACGCCCGTTCATTCGTTCGTTTTAACGAAAGATTTTCACCGTTTAGTCGCAGACAGCGAACGTTCGTGCGTTAGCCTGTTCGTTCGTGTTTCTTTTTCCAGGGTTTTTCCGCGATTATTTTCGATCGCGATTTCTGCCCTGATTTTCGTTTTAGTTTATCTTTTCGCTCATTTATTGGAATCAGGCGATTCAAGCGCCTAGAATTTCATCTCGAAACCCTCTTTCTGTTTAATCAACTTAAACAAGTTTTTGCTATTGTAAAATTTGACTTAGGTCCAGATTAGTAAACGGAGCTTGTTTCTTTCGCAGTTTGAGTTTCGTTGTTTCGTTTGATTTGATTCTTTTTGCAGACCGGAGTTCTTGAGTTGAACTTTCTGGTTAGATCTCTTATTTGAGTTTACCCGTGCTTGTAGATGAGTGCTTATTGTATGTTGGTTTGTTTGCGATAGAGTACCTGGAGTGTGCAGCGTGCTACTACGAGTCTCTAGGTTTCACGGATCATCAGCGTGGCAAGTAACACTTTGATCATACCTCTTTACTACCCAGTTTTATTGCATTAGATCAATCCTCAAACAATTGCATGGTTAGGATCTGATTAATATGTGGGTTTTGGGAAGTAGATGAGGTAGTACCCATTGTCCTGTTTATTATCAAACCTTTGGGAGTTACTTCTACGTTTGCTTATATTGCTATGCTATGCTAGTAGACGTGGATCGGGTGAGTGTATCCATGACAGATGTGAGTTTTGTTAATTAATGGTTAACTTGAGGTGGCTACTTTAATTCACATCTGGGTGGATTGAGGCACCTGGGGAACCTTGTGTTGCCTGTATTTGTTTGGAAATTCTGGGGTACCGTGTGATTCTCCTATGGACTGCCACCCAGGCTCAAAGGGATCATAAGATTATTCATGCTAGAAACTTTCGTGTGCAGTCGCAAGCCATTATGGGCTCTGGCATAGTTGAGTATGTTGTGTGACCTCTTTTTCAGTGGTAGACTAGCAGATGTAGGGGATGTAGGTTGGTACTGTCTACTTAGAGTAAAGAGTTAATGCTTCTGAAAGACTGTGTCTTGGTCATCCGTTTCTCAAACACCATGCAGTGCGAGAAATCAAACGGAGGAGATCGAGTCTTGTGGGAAAAGTGCGCAAACCTCTGCAGAGTGTACAAACTGATCATGGTTAGCCGTGTCCCCGGTTATGGACATTTTGAATATCTAGTTTCCTGGATTATCATGTGGATCTCATCACTCTTAATTTAATTTGTTGGGTTAATGATGAATGTTTAATTGCGATTGAGTTGGAGGAACCTTCTCAATGTTTAACAACCACCATGGTAAAATAAAATTTATTCCTTTGTTGTAGGAAAAAATTGGCTTTATGCAAAACCTGTAACCATAGAGCTTACCACCAGCCATATATGCATGTAGTGATAACATTATTCTGTTCATTAATCTCTATGTGTTACTTTGGCAGCATATTCCATGTGTTGACCCGTTTTCGGGCTGCAACATTCTTGTTGCAGACTCTTCAGACGACGAGTAAGGTGCCTTAGGTCGTGATCTTTCACTCAGTGATGCCGTTGGAGTTGATGGACTCGCTTTATCTTCTAAGCCTTCCGCTGTTATCGTTTATAGATGGCCTTAAGCCATATTTATTGTAATAAGTTCTCTTTTGAGACATTCGATGTAATAAGTGTGTGATTGCTACTCTGTTATAAATCCTTCAACTATTGTGTGTGTCAGCATTACCGATCCAGGGATGACACTGATGCATAGAATCGGTGTTTGAGGTGCAGTCGCTACAAGATAATATCGAGCACCGCCGTTGTAGGACACGACCATTAAGCTAAAGCCCTAGATCACTACTCTCTTCTCATTTGTAACTCCTCTCCCTTTTCTACTCTTTAGGATGGCGGATGCAAGGAACAAGTTCACGCAACCGGATGAAGATACACCTTTCGGACGTCACTTGAAGGAAGTCACCATATACCTGAACATCGGAGTACCAAGCTTCACCGGGACCTACATTGCCACTTTACCAGAAGAAAAGCGTTGGATGATTCAAGTTCAAGTTCCAGGAAGGACGTTCATGCCCGTCACTGAGCCCATATAGTTTTCCTTTGATGCATCAACCTGGAGTCTAGGAAAGAGCATGGCAGCGCACATCACCATGGGACGCATTGGAGAAGTTTACCACAAGGATCTCAAGGATACTATCTACCAGATTTGTGGGTGCCGAGATGAGCTATGGGAGATGATCAGCACAAGGAAGGATATATCTATTGCAGCTTTCATCCAGGAGTTAAACCAGCACATTCGTCGCCAGGAGAACCAGATGTGTGTAGGCCTGATAGATCTGAAGAAGGCAATGACCAAGATCACGGAGTTGGAAGAAGAACTCAAGTCTACACGCGATGGATATGAGGAGGAAATTGCAACATTACCGGAGAAGAACGACGACCTGATAAAGAAGATCGGAGTGTTCATGGAAGACCCCGCGCCAAGAGGAGATGATGACAATTCTACTTGCCCGGAGAACTACATCATCATCGACGACACCGACTCGGACCCTGACGATAGTGACGATAACTTTGTTGAAGAAGCTGGAGCAGATATCATGGAGTCTTCGACCGATCAATTTTTCTAGTCGACCACCATAACAGCAGTAGTATTCCCCCATGTATATAGTATAGTCCGAGCACTTTTTTAATGATAGTTAGACCGTTGTATGCCCTTGTTTGAATTGATTGAAGTGATATGATTGTGTTTTTCTCATGTGTATATGGGCATTGTTTTTCGCTCTAGGTCTATTTCTATTCTATTATCTCACCCTTCCTAAACCCTTAGATGCCTCCGAGACGCGACAATGGATTTGATTTCCCACCGGAGCTCACTCAGTTGATCCAGCAGCAGAATGCATTGATGCAGATACTAGTTCAAAATTAGAATCAGGGGAACAACAACAACAACAACCCACCACCACCATCACCTGTTGATCACTTAGCCCGTTTCATGAGGCTTAATCCGCCGGTGTTCTCTAGTAGCACCGAGCGATAATTCTGAGATGATTGGCTCCATAAGATTGGAAGGAGTTGACCCTTTGTAGGATGCCACAGATCACGGAGAGGGTGCGGTTTGGCCGACATCGACTTGATGGACCCGCAACATCATGGTGGGAGAATTTCACTGACCACTTACCCCATTGACCTTTGTTACATGGGACCGGTTTCAACAAGCTTCTGTCTTGCCCATGTTTCAGCAGGAGCTATAGCCATGAAGAAGCGTGAGTTTTGCAACTTGCGCCAAGGAGGACGTCTGATTGGCTAGTATGTGGATGATTTGATAAGTTAGCACGTTATGCCCCAGATGACGTCGCTACGGATGCAGCTAAGCAGGAGAAGTTTCTGGAAGGACTGAATGATGAGCTGAGCATGCAGTTGATGGTGGCAACCTTCAACAACTACCAGGAGTTGGTGGATAGAGCTCTCATGATTGAAGGGAAGCAGCAGCAGATTGATAGCTGCAAGAGGAAGTATGGACAAGGAAAGTACAATTCTGGATCTCAGCAGAAGCCTCGTTTTACCCCGAACTCGGGAGGACCATTTCAGCATAACCATGGAGGTCACAATCACAATGGAGGAGGTTCGCACCACCATAGTGGCCCCAAGAATGGGAATGGTAATGGAGGAAGCAACGGACAGAACCGTAGCAACCCAGCAACACCAGCCAAGAGGGATCTGAGCCACATTACCTGTTTCAAGTGCGGAAAATGGACATTATGCCCTTTGAATGTCACGAAGCAAAGAATGGATCTGACAATGGAAGCTCGGGAAGAAGCCTTACCCTTTCAGCAGGGGACATGTGAACCACGTTAGCGTGGAGGAGGTTGAAACCTGACCGGATGCGATAATAGGTAAGTTTTGGTTAAGTCATTTCTGCAATTGTTCTTTTGATCTTTGGTGCATCGCATTCATACATATCAAGGGGATTTGTGGATAAGTATAAACTGCCAACCCAAGCCCTTAGGTCACCCATGTTAGTAACCTCGCCAGGAGCAGAGTATATGGCTAGTCTATGGTGTGATCGGCTACCATTAAGAATTGGTAACTACGTGTTTCCCTCAGACATAATAGTATTGGAGTCACAAGGACCGGAAGTGATATTAGGCATGGATTGGTTATCGAAGTATGGAGGGAACATTGAATGCGCTAGTAAGTCGATTTTGCTTACAACCCCAGAAGGAAGAAGGATTAAGCATGTATCCCGGCATGTGCCGAAGAGGACTCAAGTGAATTCCTTATCAGGAGTTGTACAGGAGGAAGTACCAGTGGTGAAGGATTTCCCTGACTTATTTCCAGAAGAGTTGCCAGGCATGCCACCGGATAGGGACACTGAGTTTTTGGTTGAGCTTTTGCCAGGCACAGGGCCAATATCTAAGAGACCGTATAGGATGCCCGCAAAGGATTTGGAGGAAATTAAGAAGAAAATTAAGGAGTTACTGGATAAAGGCTATATTCTCCCAAGTTCGTCACCTTGGGGATCACCAGTGCTTCTAGTGGAGAGGAAAGATGGATCATTGAGGATGGTTGTTGATTATCGTGGATTGAATGAAGTAACGATCAAGAACAAGCACCCACTTCCGATGATCAATGATTTGTTTGACCAGTTGCAAGGAGCTAATGTATTTCCCAAGATCAGTCTGCGATTGGAATACCACCAGCTGAAGATTTGAGAGTGGGATATACCTAAGACAACTTTTACCACAAGGTACGGGCTATATTAGTATACCATTATGTCATTTGGTCTGACTAATGCACCTGCCTATTTCATGAACATGATGAACAAGGTGTTTATGGAGTTTCTGGATAAGTTCGTCGTGGTGTTCATTGATGATATTCTGGTCTACTCGAAGAATGAAGAGGAGAATAAAGAGCATTTGTGTTTGGTACTTGGGAAACTCAGAGAACATCAGTTATATGCCAAGTTCAGCAAGTGTGAGTTTTGGTTGAAGTAAGTTGGATTCCTCGGACATGTTATATCCGGAGAAGGAATAGCAGTAGACCCCACCAAAGTTGTCACTGTGACACACTAGGAAGCACCCACGTCAGTTGGAGAGATCCGGAGTTTTCTTGGACTCGCAGGATACTACCGGAGGTTCATTGAGAATTTCTCGAAGATTTCAAAACCCATGACAGAGTTGTTGAAGAAGGACACCAAATTCAAATGGACTGAGGAATGTGAGGCCAACTTTCAGGAGTTGAAGAAACGTTTGGTTACATCACCAGTGTTGATTCTGCCAGATCAGCGCAAGGATTATGAAGTATATTGTGACGCTTCTCGTCGAGGACTTGGAGCAGTGCTTATGCAGGAGGGAAGAGTTGTTTCTTATGCCTCACAACAGCTTAAGCCCCATGAGTTGAATTATGCTACACATGATTTGGAGGTAGCAGCCATAGTGCATGCTTTGAAGACATGGAGACATTTTCTCATCGGAAACCATTGTGAGGTGTACACGGATCACAGGAGTTTGAAGTATATCTTCATGCAGAAGGAGTTAAATCTCAGGCAAAGGAGATGGTTGGAGCTCATTAAGGATTATGATATGAGATTGCACTATCATCCTGGGAAGGCTAACGTAGTAGCCGATGCGTTGAGCCGCAAGAGCCATGTCAACACACTCTTGACCAGAGAATTACCCAAGGAGTTAGCCGAGGATCTTCGCGAGCTATGTTTGGAGATAGTTCTGAAAGGCTATGTAGTAGCATTGGAGATTCAGTCTACTTTGATGGATAAGATCAGATAAGCTCACAAGACCGACAAGGAGATTGCCGAGATAAAGGAAAGGATGAGCAAAGGAAAAGCTAAGGGATTTCGTGGAGGATGAGCACAATACCTTATGGTTTGAGGACCGCGTATATGTGCCTAATGATCCGGAGATCAGGATGTTGATTCTGCAGGAGGCCCATGATTTGCCGTATTCGATTCACCCAGGAAATACCAAGATGTATCTGGATTTGAAGGACAGTTTCTGGTGGACAGGAATGAAGAAGGATATTGTGGAATATGTAGCAGTTTGTGATGTATGTCAGAGAGTGAAGGCAGAGCATCAGAAGCCAGCG
Source organism: Aegilops speltoides (assembly GCA_021437245.1). Lineage (NCBI taxonomy): Eukaryota > Viridiplantae > Streptophyta > Magnoliopsida > Poales > Poaceae > Aegilops > Aegilops speltoides. Next base: position 398,032,176 of record CM038144.1, read on the forward strand.
GGATTGCTACAGCCACTACCGATACCCGAATGGAAGTGGGATAAGCTAGACATGGATTTTATCACGAGATTGCCCAGGACTCGTTCAGGCTATGACTCGATATGGGTTGTAGTCGATCGTTTGACGAAGGTAGCTCATTTCATCCCAGTGAAGAGCACTTACACCAGTGCTAAGTTGGCGAAGATATACATGACCAGGATCGTATGTCTGCATGGAGTTCTGAGGACCATTGTATCGGATAGAGGAACTAGTTCTGGAATTAGTTGCACGAAACTTTGGGTACCAGGCTAGAGTTTAGTACAGCCTTTCATCCACAGACAGATGGATAGACTGAGAGAGTCAATCAGATGCTGGAAGACATGTTGAGAGCTTGTGCGCTAGATTATGGATCTAGTTGGGACGACAATTTGCCTTATGCAAAGTTCTCTTATAACAACAGTTATCAATCTAGTTTGGAGATGGCCCCTTTCGAAGCTTTGTACGGAAGGAGGTGCAGGACACCGTTGTTGTGGGATGAAGTTGGAGACCGTTAGTTGTTTGGACCAGATTTGATTAAAGAGTCTGAAGAGAAGGTTAAGCTGATTCACGATAGGCTCAAGGTAGCCCAATCCAGGCAGAAGAGCTATGCGGATTCTAAACGTAAGGAGACAGTTTACGAAGTCAGAGACAGAGTTTATCTTCGAGTGTCCGCACTTCGAGGAGTTAAGCGTTTTGGAGTTAAGGGAAAGTTAGAACCACATTTTGTGGGACCATACAAGGTTTTGGAGCGTATGGGAGAAGTTGCTTACAAGCTGGAATTACCCGAAGGATTGTCAGGAGTCCTTATGTGTTCCACGTTTCACAGTTGAAGAAGTGCCACACAGAGATGGCCGATATCCCTCTGAGAGATACAGTGCCACTAGAAGCGATTCAGTTTGATAGCGATTTGACCTAGTGTTGCCTTGGAAATCCCGGGTTACCGTGTGATTCTCCTATGGACTGCCACCCAGGCTCAAAGGGATCATAAGATTATTCATGCTAGAAACTTCCGTGTGCAGCCGCAAGCCATTATGGGCTCTGGCATAGTTGAGTATGTTGTGTGACCTCTTTCTGTGGTAGACTAGCCGATGTAGGGGATGTAGGTTGGTACTGTCTACTCATAGTAAAGAGTTAATGCTTCTGAAATACTGTGTCTCGGTCATCCATTTCTCAAACACCATGCAGTGCAAGAAATCAAACGGAGGAGATCGATTCTTGTGGGAAAAGTGCGCAAACCTCTTTAGAGTGTACAAACTAATCATGGTTAGCCGTGTCCCCGGTTCTGGACGTTTTGAGTATCTAGTTTCCTGGATTATCATGTGGATCTCATCACTCTTAATTTAATTTGTTGGGTTAATGATGAATGTTTAATCGGGATCGAGTTGGAGGAACCTTCTCAATGTTTAACAACCACCATGATAGTTAAATAAAATTTATTTCTTTGTTGTAGGGAAAAATTGGCTTTATGCAAAACCTGTAACCATAAAGCTTACCACCAGCCATATATGCATGTAGTGATAGCATTATTCTGTTCATTACTCTCTATGTGTTACTTTGCCAGCATATTCCATGTGTTGGCCCGTTTTCGGGCTGCAACATTCTTGTTGCAGACTCTTCAGACGACGAGTAAGGTGCCTTAGGTCGTGATCTTTCACTCAGTGATGCCGTTGGAGTTGATGGACTCACTTTATCTTCCAAGCCTTCCTCTGTTATCATTTATAGATGGCCTTAAGCCATATTTATTGTAATAAGTTCTCTGTTGAGACGTTCGATGTAATAAGTGTGTGATTGCTACTCTGTTAAAAATCCTTCAAGTACTGTGCGTGTCAGCATTACCGATCCAGGGATGACACTGATGCACAAAGATCAGACTGTTTGAGGTCTGGTCGCTACACGGGCTTGGAATGGCTGCCAAAGAGCATCATGATTTGTGCGTTTGATGTTGTATTGTTGAACTATTTGTTGTACTGATGAAAGATACTATTTGTTTGAGTTGTAATAATAAATTGAACTATTTATTATTGATTTATTTTGTTTGTGTTTGATCTTCTTGCTTGTGTTTGGAGCGCATATGTTGTTTGTCCGAGAGTGCACGTGCTGCATTTTAGCGCGCCTGCTGGAGCTACGCGCGCGTGCTGTTGGAGATGCTCTAACTTGCCAAATCCTAAGCCTAATCGCCCCCTAATTTTCACTGGGGTGGGGCCCTTCACGCCCCACTTCCAATCCTAATCTCGCGTAAAACAATTACGCAACCCTTCGTGGGTCTAGCATCACCGCATGTGATTCACTTCACTTGCCGATCCAAATCCTGCAGGAACATGCTATGCTATGTAACAAAAGTTTACGCACGCGAATAGTCCAAGATCACTATGAGGTAATGGTAATTTTAGTCGCTAGTCCATGCAACTGAAGTAGAGGAAGAAGTGTTGGTGTAGCACCATGATCCCGCAGCTAGGTTATACATCCCGGTCAAAAGAATTTCTTCAAACGACCCGCCAATCTAGAGTCAAAGCAGACACTCCTCCAATGTATCCACGTGTATCAATATAGGGGTTCGGTGGCACTTCTAGAGGGAGAAACACTCCTCCAATGTGTCCACGTGTATCGATATAGGGGTTCGGTGGCACTTCTAGAGGGAGAAACAACCTAGCGGCGTGCCTGTCTAGATAAAACTAGATGTGTGTGTGTGTGTGTGTGTGTGTGTGTGTGTGTGTGTGTGTGTGTGTGTGAGAGAGAGAGAGAGAGAGAGAGAGAGAGACGGGCATGTGGGCAATGCGGGACAACCTCCAAAGGTTTTGATGTGTTCTAGGGGTTGCCACCTAATGCATATAAGTGAAAGTCAGTGGGCAAAACTTGGGGAGAGGGTCTCCCCAAAGTCGGCAAAAGCCAGAAGCATTAGTCCTCCTCGTACTCCACTTGCAATGCCAAGAGTCGTGGTGTTTTCCAAAACATTGAAAGTTACTGCGTTGCGGCATCCCCCCACACCACCCACCCCACCCCCCAAGGCAACCCTTGGTGCACCGACCTAACGTCTTGTGAGCCTTGCCACTTGGCCTAGCCAAGGTGTCCATGCACCAGGGACCCTTTGAATTTATCCAAAAGGTTCTCGAACCTTCAGAGACATTCTCAGTGTCACAGGGACACTCTCGGAACCTTTCGGAACACTTCCAGGATAATCCAGAACACTTTCGGTGCTCATTCTCTTTCATCTCCTACTTCTCCTATGAACCACTAGCCATTAAGCGTGTGGCCCTATAGATTCAAACATATGTGGACATAACCCGAAACACATTTTAGTCAGTAATTTATAGCAGGATCTGAACACCCTTGATAATTTCGACGTATTCACAAAGATTCTTATCGATCGAACATGTTGTTATCACATACAATTCCCTTTGCTCAGTGATACATTACAAACCCGAGGCGGGACTTTTATCAATATCCCCATCGACAATTTGATCACTATGCCATGTTATGCTCTACATCTCATATTGAAGAATCGTTGCAATTATAGCACAAAAACATAAACTTAATTATGAACATGGAATAGAACAATAATCACTTTATTATTGCCTCTAGGGCTTATTTCTAACAAATCGAGTACCAATAATCATACATCGACACATGATTTGCATATCTTTACGAAAACTCCCAGTTAATTCTCCCCTAGAAATTTCATGGGTGGGCCCCTCCTCCTCTCCTTCCCCATAATCACCAACCAAAAATTTAAAAAACTGGCACCTAATTAGAATATGTGGAATCCGTAGAAAGGCTGACTTTTGACGCATTAGATTCGCAACAATGCTACAACTGCAAACAGCTTCCACAAAAACTAACTTAGAGACTGATGTAAGCTTACTTGATTGGAAGTTAAGGGGAACTGGGGGCCATCCTAAAATTCAGGGTGGGGAAAGGAGTCCTTAAGTTTAATATGTAGGTATTATCTGTAAGTTTTAGGTTAGGCACAGTCCTAGGTCTAGCATTTTTGTTGCGATCTTTGTTGTTCCACTAATCTAAGTGACTCGTGGAGTAGTATCACGCTTTTGGGCGAGGGAGGGGTGTTATCCTCTATGATCAGGTCACCCGGTGATTTTCTACCATCCAACACTAGGTCCCGCGGTATGACCCTCGCTTGAGACTGCTTACTGTAAATATGAAGGAGAAAGCAGAGTACATAATTTTTTGCAAGTTTTATTTAAATTGTTATCTCTAGTCCTTGACCTCTTGGCCAAAGTGAGAAAAGAATATTGGTGAGCACTCAACATCCAAATAAACGGGGCCATTAGTGTACCCTATGATTTTGGGTAGTTAGATGCAAAAGTAAGAGATACAATTTGAGATGGGTGACTAGCGCATTTGTGAAAAAAGGACTTTGGATCCGTCACAACCATCACATTCATCATGACAAGATCTTCAGAAAGGCCAATGTTGAATATGTTTTTTATAAGTCATTTATACTTCTAAATACATTCTTCTCACATCAAGGTTTATATGGGTTTAAATGAGTGTCACTACAGTTTCATTCCAACTAAAACCAATATGAAACTTAGCTAAGCATATTAAAAAACTTTGGTGCAATTTTTTGAATCTCTTTGTATGCCTCAGTCAGAAAGTTGTGATACCTCTATTAATTCTTAGTTGAAACTTTTAAATAAAACCTCAATCAAATCTCTATAAACATCAATTTAACCCATGCAAAACTTTGCTAGACCTAAATGAGGAAAGTTATGTGAACTACGCTTTGGCTTTGACGAAGCGTGTAACTTGGCAGTGATCTCCCTCTCGGGGCATGCGGTATGCTGCCTTTGCGGAAAACAAAATTTTCTACCTCGTGAACCAGGAACATACACTACTGCAGGATGCTGCTAATGCGACACTGCAATCAGAGACCCTTCGACGAAACTGTGTGCGATGCATTAATCGCCAATGGTGATGTAAAAAGCCGTCAAAAAAGATGCAAAACGTTTGCGACGGCGGATACATCAAACACGGTTCATATTTTAATTACGCGTGCGATACGTGGCTACGGTTAATCCATAAGAACTGCTTGCAATGAGACAGAACAACAGAAACGAGCAGCCATATCAAGGTGTGTGCGATACATGGCATACAGCTCGCGCGGATGAACTGTTTGCTATTAGAGAATGCAAAAGAAATGGTCAGCAAGAACAGGCTGTCCACGATATACGGCATACGATTCACTCGGTCGAACTGTTTTTGATTAGGGAACACAACAGAAACGGTCAGTTTAACCAGATGTGTGTGATATGCGGCATATAGTTCACATAGATGAACTGTTTGCGATGAGCCAAAAGAACACAAATGATTTGTGTAAACAAGATGTGTGTGATACATAGCAAACAACCCACTCGGATGAACTGTTTGCGATGAGAAAATATAACACAGACGGTTACTATAGTCAATTCGTGTGTGATTCTGTGTGTACAAAAAACTAGGAGAGCGCGCACGGAGGGACGCGACTCAAGCGAGCCTTGGCGGCTAAACGGCGAGCAGAGCACGCCGAGCCTGCCTAAACGAAGAGCAAGAACATGCATAATTATTGCATATAGCAGATGAACATAGCCGAGAATACCCGTCCAACAATATTATTTTTGATGATATGCATTAATATATTCTTAGTTAAATTTAAGGTCAAAGTTTGGTACTACAAAATACGAAGGGGGGCAATAAACCACGACGGAGGTAGTACCTATACGAACACCGATGCCCAGTGTCGAATAAATGACGTTATACATGTGTCCCGCAATCCACGCCAATGCTTCCCGCCTCTTTCCTCATCGGTTTCCCGCCACCAGCAAGTGGCTTGCTCCATATGACACAGGCGGCAACACACCATAGCGACACTGCGTGGATCTAGTTCACACCCATCTACCATTAGTTATTCCAAGCATGCGAGGCACCAACGAAATCTTCGACGTTGACCCCTTCCTACATTACATCTTCGGAGAGGAGAACGAGTCGGAGCAGGTCGGGGAGCAAGAGCTTTGTCGGCCGATGTAGGCGCCATGGCCCACCGGCAGCGATATCACCGTGCCAGTTCTTGAGAGCGACATATTGCAGAGGAAGTGTGATGAGCAGTTTGCCATCCATCGTGTAAAAGACCAAGAGTTGCTCGACGGCATGATTGATGACCCACCCGAAGAGCCACTGTCACCAGTGCTCATCGAGAGCCTGATGCCCCACAAGGATTGGGCAGAGGACCTCCGCGATTCAGTTATGAGCCAGCCAGCTTGCGGCTTCATCATTGCCGGCGGCGGCCGTGTAAACCTCGATCTCGATGATGTGGTGGCCAGGCTCGAGCGCATCCTTGGCGGAGTTGACGTCCCCGAAGAAGTAGAACATCACCAACGTGGTATATGAGGATGCATGTGATGGACGGGATTTGGTACCAGGGCAGAGACATGGAAATGGAGCGGTTCCGCAAAGATTTCATGCACGCGATTGCACGCTATCAAGCTCTTCTGGAAGAGGCCCAGCAGCCCGAAGAGCCTCCCAGAGCCAGCAGCTCTGTAGGCGCAGACGGGTAACGGGGCCGCGGGTCGGGACACCTGGAATGAACGGCCGCAAGGGTGCTATGTTGATCATGGAGTCCGAGAAGACCATCGTCGGAAGGCCGCCAGCTCAGACTTTCAGCCTATATTTTATTATAATTGTATGGCAATGTCACATATCGAAATTTTAAGTCACTAAGCATATGTAGCTCATGTATGTTTTGGGCGTTGCCGCATGTGGCATTTTAAATTATCCTGAATATGTAAGACAATTATTAACTATTGCAATTGTAAACTTCCCTCACCGGCGAGCGGAGCGCGTGCAGGGATGCCAGAGCGGAGCGCGCCGCGGCCGCCTCAATGGCGAGCAAAACGCGTGGACGGACATGAGCAGAGCGCGCCATGACCGCCTCAACGACGAGTAGAGCGTGCGGCGGCCGCCTGAATGACGAGCAACCACACATGCATATTGCAATTCTGGTCAACCTTCTGGCACCGCATGGGAGACACGACAGCCCATCCATTGGACACAAGGGTGATATCTGGAGCGTTTGTGATAGTGGGCAGATTCGTACACGTTAGAGAACGCGGGCCCACGTACGCCATTCGGGAACCATTTTGGGCTTCGAGCCCAGAACCTTCAATAACTTTTGAGCTTGTTTCTCGTCATATTCCATATTACCACGCAATAAGTACAAATCCGTTCACACCGATCAAACCTAAACGTGTTCCCACTTAGCACTGGCTATAAAAACAACCCACTCAAAAATTACTTCACAATCCCTCTCCTCAGACCCAAAAAATAGGTCTTTGCCATGACCATTAGGAGGTGTTTCGGGTCGACATATAACCAGGGAGCAAAGACCAAGGCCGCGAAAGCACTAGAGAGGTCCCGCAGCTACATGGCAGCTGTAGCAGCGATGTCCTGGCACGCCGTGGAGCCCTCGAATGAGCTCTCACCGGCACGCGAGGGCTCTCACAAGTGCACTCACCGTGTCGCTGATCGTGATGAGCTGGCGGTGCTGAAGTCTTTGGACAGCGACAATGACATTCTCGCTGGCCTAGTTAAGCAGCAGGAGCTGGTTGACGGCCTGATGAAGCTGCTCAAGATTAGCGATGCCTTGGTTGAGAAGGCGACCGGCCTCATCGAGCAGCTCATGGGTGATAATGCAAAGCTCCTCAAGGCGCTCGCCGAGACGGAGGAGGAGGCCGCCGACTGGAAGAACCTGCATGAGTAGAGCAGTGCCTTGGAGATGACGCTAAAAGCAGTCATCGAGGAACTGATGGGTGACTTGAGGAAGCTCCGGATCAAGCGCGAGCAGGAGGTGGAGGAATCCGTGGCTACTATCAAGCAAAGTCCTGAGGGATTGAAGAAGGACCTGGAGGATCTCGTCGCCACAGGATCCATCGATGAGTAGAGACAGTAGCGACACAGATTGTTGTCTGTGATTTCCTTCTGCTCTTGCCCCCGTGTCTTTAGGGTGTTGCGACCATGTGGAATTTCTAATTATCCGGAATATGTAAGACAATTATTATCACACCATTGTAAATTTGTCGTCGTATTATCCATTGCCATTTTATTTGTCGTCGTATTATCCATTGCCGCATGTGGCATTTTAAATTATCCGGAATACAAGTTGAAAACACGAACAAAGCAAATGCTAACGTTGAGAGACGCCATGGGATCACAATAAAACACCCTCCATCTAGGTGCTTTAATTAACCGCGTGTTAAACAGCGCTTCGGCCGCCATTAATGGAGAAGTTGTGAGTGAGGCAGGCTGCTGGTGGATGGAGGTCAAAGAGCTCGCTCCCCGGTGAGCATGCGCGGCCTTGGCTGCTCGCACGCGTCCCCGTGAGCCAGCGCGGCGGACAAGTCGCACGCGTCCCGTCGAGCCTGCGTGGTGGACTGCTCGCACACGTCCCGTCGATCCCGCATGGCGAACTTCTTGCGCTCGCCCCGTCTAATCAAATAGCTGCACACACGCCACCAAGTATGGTTAAATTTTGGCACAAATTACAAAGATGACCAATGAACGAGGACCGAGGTAGTACTCTCCCATAAGAAAAGAGGGATGCGTGGCCGCACTTCAATGGTTACGGGAACACACACGATTCATATAATACAACCATTTTCGATATTAACATGTCAGCTATTTGTTTCAAAAGGAATTCGTTGGCTATTAATGTGTGCGCCTTGTCTCAAACTGGACAATTTTTTACCACGACATATATGTGCCTGAAACCATGCCAAATTTCATGATTTTTTGGGTGAGTTTTGGATTTACTAGGATTTAAAAACTGAGATTCTCAATGTTTCAGGACGACGAGACATTTGTAATTCATTCTCATTCCTTCAATGAGACCTAAGCACGCACCCATTGACACATGTACGATTTTCCAGCCATTTTGCTTCACTGATGCATGTGCTTGTAGTTCAAATTTGAATTATGGACATTAAATGCCTAGAAAACTCAATTAATATAAAAAATGGCTAAACGAACCCTGAATAGTTTTAAATTTTAGCACGTCACTTCTTTTATTCTATGTTGCCTGTAGAAAACAAAAATACAAGGTGAGAAGAGGCAGCGATTATCGTTTCGCCGACAAGAGGGGCATGTTTCCCTACCGGAATCATGATGGTTGCGAGAATCTCGGTTTGTAAGAGGCTTGTAATATAGCTTTGGCCCAAATTGGACAATTTTTTTACCATGACATATATATGCCATGTCGCGACACCATGCCAAGTTTCATAATTTTCTGGTGAGTTTTGGATTTACGGATGAAAACCGAGATTCGCAATGTTTGATGCTGAGCCAAGACACCGAGACAGTTGAATTCATTATGATTCCTTCCATGGGACCTAAACATGGACCCAAGGACACATGTATGATTTTTCTAGCCATTTTGGTGCACTGGAGCTTGTATTTGTAGTTCAGATTTGAATTATGGACTTTAAATGCCTAGAAAACTGAATTAATGTATGTAAAAGGTCAAACGAACCCTGAATAAATTCAAAGTTCGGTGTGAATCTCCTGTTGTTCCATATTGCCTGTAGAAAAAAATACAAGGCAAGAAGAGGGAGAGATTATCGTTTCGCCCACAAGGGGGACACATTTCCCTATCGAAACCATGAGGGTTCTTGAGAGAGGCTCCGGTTTGTAATAAAGCTAGGCCCAAATTGGACAATTTTTTCCCACGACATAGATGTGCCATGACGTGACACCATTCTAACTTTCATGATTTTCTCATGGGTTTTGGATTTGCGGGGACTTAAAAACCAAGATTCCCAATGTTTGACGACAAGCCAGGACGCCGATACGGTTGTAATTCATTCCCATTCCTTGCATGGGACCTAAACATGCACCCAAGGACACATGTATGATTTTTCTAGTCAGTTTAGTGCACTGGAGCATGTATTTGTAGTTCAGATTTGAATTATGGACATTAAATGCCTAGGAAACTCAATTAATGTATAAAAGGCTAAATGAACCCTCAATAATTTTAAATTTCAGCACGGATATCCTGTCGTTCCATGTTGCCTATAGAAAAAAAAATACAAGGAGAAAAGAGGCAGTGATTATCATTTTACCCACAAGGGGGACACATTTCCCTATCAAAACCACGAGGCTTCTTGAGAGAAGCTTCGGTTTGTAAGAGGCTTGTAATAAAACTTGACCCAAAATGGACAATTTTTTCCCACGACATATATGTTCCATGTCGTGACACCATTCCAAGTTATGATTTTTGGGTGAGTTTTGGATTGACGGGGATTTAAAAATAGAGATTCTCAAAATGTTCGAGGCCGAGCCAGACACCGAGATGGTTGAATTCATTCCCATTCTTTGCATGGTACCTAAACATGCACCGAAGGACACATGTATGATTTTGTTAGCCTTTTGATGCTCTAATTTGAATTATGCACATTAAATTAATGCTTATAAAACTTAATTTAAGGCCAAACTAACCCTGAATATTTAAAGGGATTCTGGTCAACCGTCTGTCACCCATGGGTAAGCACTATGCGTGTGCGTCGTGCTAGCTCATGCTTCCTTCTTTACTAAGTTTTCCATATTAATGGTGTTAGATATCCAAACACGCTACCTTTTCTAGCCACTCCTCCCATCGGTTTCCTGCCTCTTCTCCCATTGGTTTCTCACTGCCAGTGTCAGTGCTCGTAGAAGGCTAGGTAGCGACACACCGGCCATGGAAATATTGCACACAGTTTCTAAAAGCACAAATGTGTGTGATACTAGGGAGTAGGTCACATACGGTGACCAGCGTAAAACGCCTTGAAGGCAAGGAGGCAAGTCTTATCAGCAATGGGCGGCTTCCCATTCGCTAACCGATTCAAATAGAACGCAGAAGTTAAGCATGATCGGGCTGGAGGAGTCTAAAGATGGGTGACCCGGTGGGAAGTTGCATATCTCAAGCTTCATTAAAGCGCCATGATATGGTCATTATAGACATTTATCATCTAAATGTGCATGTAAGGACCTATCATGACGATTATATAAACCTTGGGATCCTTGTTTTGGTAATTTGTAGAATATCATTTTTATTCATTATTTCTTGTTCTAAAAAATCAGAGAATGATCGAGATCTGTAGGCCCACACAATCTATTCCTTTGACCCAACATACGTGAAGGGTGTCACGGGCGGAGCGGATGGGGACCCGCCCGCCGCGGGACACCTATGGGGCCGGAGCCCCTTCGTGAGTGCGGTACGAGGGCGGAGGAGGCACAGAGAGCAGATCGAGGCGATGCGCGTGGGGCGCGGGGGATTTTTACCCAGCTTCGGGCCGCGATGGTCGCGTAAAACCCTACTGCTGCTTTGTGTTGTATTGTGCTCGGGAGCTTGAAGAGCTACAGTAGCAGCTACACCGAGCGTGGGAGTTGCCAATGATTCGAACCCAACCCCCCCTACGTTGTGCATGGGCCTCCTTTTATAGTGCCAAGGGGTCACCAACAGGTGTCAACGTAGGAGAAAGGGGTAAAAATGTAAAGAGGTGGTAGTTGGAGCAGTGCGGGAGCAGTGCAGACTCGATTAGCGAGCGATGGTTTCTACCTACTTTTGACGAGAGGGGACAAAGCGCATTTAATGCCGTCGCCGTCGACCCCAAAAGTTCCATACTGGCGTCTCCGTTTGCCACGGCGATGGATCCACCACCGTGGAGTGCCACCGCACCGTGTCTGCCTGACCATCCGCCACGCGTCTCTGGAGAAGGCTCAAGGCGGCGTGGGCGAGATGAGCTGGAGTGCGGCACGTGGCGCAAGCTCTCCGGCAAGTACCTTGCCGGGTCTTGATCTTGCCGGGCGGAGCTTGTCGGGCTCAGTAACTACCGCTCCCGGGCCTTCGCCGGGGCGCGTATAAGCGCCGGCGTGTCTTCTATGATGTAATCTTCTAGTCTCCCGGCGAGCTCCTCTCGCGCGGGGCCTTCTTGAGTGATGTAATCTTGAGCACAGAGCAGCCTTCCGGCAAGCTCCTCTTGCCGGGTCTCGATCTTCTGTCTTGTACACTTTGTTCTTGAATGGCTTGATATGGAGCAGAATGGTCTCCGGCAAGCATGTGGTAGATCCGGCTGGGGGGCTGCTGCTGCCGTGCACAAGTTGGGGTACCGAGGTACCCCTACCTTAGTACACCGACAGAGCCCCGGGCTGGGCCACACACGTGCCGGTGCGCTGTTGGGCAGGCCCCAAAGGCGATCTGCATACATCTGCGGCCCTGGCGCGAATCCTGCATCCGCCGCCCCCCAGTAATGGCACGCGTCGATTGTGGCGTTGTGGGAGACGTGGACGGCGCACGCAGTCTTTAAGGCATCCACCCCGTGATCGTGGTGCAGAGCAAGGTCGTTTCACCCGTCGCTCCGGCTCCTTTTTTTTCGCCACGCGGCCCTCATGCACGGGGGTCGTGGGCGGCGAAGGTGGGAGACCGAGCCGTCACGGGCGGAGAAGGCGAGTCGGCCCCGCTCCTCTGGCCTCCTCGCTTCTGATTGGGCGAAGGGCGGTTGAGCCCCACCTCGCCCTTTAAAAAGGCGGAAGGAGCACAATGGCCACACTCATCCTCTTCTCCCTTCGTCTTCATCTTACATTCTTCTTTCCGCCATGGAAGGAGGAAATCCCACTCTTCGACGGTGGCGGCGAGGGTCGCCTCTAGGCAGCGCACCTCTCCCTATCCGCTCCGTGGCAGTGAGCCGGCACGAGAGGAGAGGGAGGGGCGTGGCTTGACGAGGCCGAGGGCGTGGCGAGGCGGCGGGAGAGGCGGTCGTGGCGTCGCCTCCCGTCTCCCCGCGTCTCCCATCCATGATGCGGTTCACACCGAGATGACCTGGGAGTTCTTCATCAAGCTTCGCCGGCGCCCGTCGCCGCCTCCGGTTGCGGCCCGTTCAAGGACGCGATGGGACCGGATCCACCCGGCGTGATGGAGTTGCGCATGAGGGGCTGCGGGATCAGCGGCACTTTTCGAGTGAGTGTCGTGTCCCCAGCCCCCGGCGTCATGTTCTTCAACCGAGGGTGGAAGACGTTCGCCCGGATCCATAGCTTGACGGCGGGGTTCACCCTCCATTTCAAGTTAATGGATGGTGACCTTCTCGCCGTCAAGGTCTTGAGGACTACGGGACCCGGGTGAGATCTTGTGTGGACAGCTCCTCGGATAGCGAAGGCCCCTCCCGGCGAGAGGCGAGGAGGGGAGCGGCAGCGGCGGCGAGGGGATGGCGGGCCCGACTAGGTGTCGGACGCCGCTGCCTCAAGGCCACCGCGACCCCATCTTCTGGGTCGCGGCCTCCTGAACTCCGGGGCCGTCTCCTTGGGCGGTGGCGTGAAGGCGCAGAAGAGGAAGAGGGGTGGCGGCAAGGCCGTCAAATCGAATCTGAGGGCGAGAGCCTCGGACAACAGTCTTGACGCCCCACCACCCGTCTTCAAGCTCTGCCTCCGACGCCTCCGTCTCGCCAAGCTCCTGGCCGGCCCCTGGGGTGTTCTCTTGGTGTCTTCTGGCGCCCGTAGCTCTCCGGGGGTGCGCTCCTCCATGCCCGTCACCTTGCGCAGCTCCTGAGGGCACGCCACCGCAGAGCGCGATGGGCGCTCTCGTCACGCTCTCCTAGGCGCCCCTTTTGCCCTTCCCCGACAAGCTTCTCTTGCCGGGGCCTCCTTCCCCGGCAAGCTTCTCTTGCCGGGGGCTCCTTGACCTACCTCCTGAACTCCTGAACAGAGAAACAGGAGAGGGATCACGGGCACCTTATCTTTTTAATTTGTAAGCCCTCGGGCATTAGCTGCATTTAAAACTTGTAATCCTCTCTATCATGTTTTCATCCTCTATGGACTTGTATTAAACTAGGATGTTTTTAATGAAAAGAGGGAAAGCTTGTCGGGCGAGTTTTGACTTTGCGCCTTGTATGCTCCTATCCCTCGCTCTCGGGAGCTTGCGGGCGAACACGCATGCAGTCTTGGGACAGCCCGCTGGCGGTGTTGCCTCCGGCAAGCAACCTTGCCGGGCGATTGACGCTTAACTTGCCGAGCAGGCTCGAAAGCAAGGTAAGGTGCAGCATCACACTTGTGTTTGTTGGCGGACTCGGAAACAAAACAAAGCACGAAGCTAGGCCACGACTTGGCTCCTCCGTATGGGTTTTACAAGTCACGCTCGTTCAAAGACGCAGCCCGCCTTCCCGGTCCATAAGAGGATGCATGACGAGGATGAAAAACTTATCGATATCGCAGCCCCAAAGCAACTCGGCTTGCCGGAGGCGAATCTTGGTGCTCGCAGCCCCAGCGACGCTGGCTCGCGGAGAGCGAATCTTGGCGCCGCAGCCCCTAGTTATCTTGGCTTGGCGAAACAAGTGCTGGTGCGCTCTTCCGGTTTCTCCTTGTTGCTGTAATTTCAGCCATGAAAACAGCTGAGATAGATCTGTAACAGCTTCATCATGTACACGTATATGTATATAAATCTTGATTGTGCAAGCGATGCCGTGCCCTGCCCTTCGCATGTTTGTACTCTACGCTCTCGGGGAGCTTGCCGGGGCGAACACGCTTGCCGAGTGCGGGACAGCCCGCTGGCGGCGTTGCTTCCGACAAACAACCTTGCCGGGCGATTCGCGACGCTTAACTGCTCGAAAGCAGGCTCGAAAGCAAGGTAAGGTGCAGGAGCACACTTGTGTTTGTTGAGCGGACTCGGAAACAAAACAAATGCGAGCTGGACCATGACTTGGCTCCTCTCGCGCACAAGTCTCTCATCGAAGGACATCTCACGAGCGGGGCCTGCCACGTTACACCTCTACTTTACACCCTTTGTGCGCTTTACCCTCGCTTCTAGGGAACTTGCGGGCGCTTAACACACTTGCTGGCGCGGAACATCAGCAGCCCGCTGGCTGGTGTTGCTTCGACAAGCAACCTTGCAGCGTCTAGTCGCGACGCACTTAACTTGCCGAGCGGACTCAAAGCGAAACAAGGGTGCGAAGCTGGTCGCGGCTCACTTTTAACTCGTTGAGTGTGCTCGAAGCAAGATAAGGGTGCGGCTATCCACGGGCAGGCTCCTCCGCGCACAGGTTTTGCATACAAAGGACGAACGCACGAGGGATATAACATAAAGAAGCATGGAACTAAAGGGTGCTCTGCACAAAAGCTCGAACAACTTAGCTTTTCTTTTTTCTTGCTTTCTTGCTCTTGCCGGTGGAGCTCGATGGCGCGTCCTCGACGGCAGTGCAGTACTCCGGGGAGATGCGTTTGCCGGAACGAGCACCAGAGCTGTCCTCACCGGGCTTAGAGCGCTCCGAGGAGCGGCGCTTGTCGGAGTGTGCACCAGAGCCGTCCTTGCTGGACTTGGAGCTCGATGGCGCGTCCTCGGCGACAACGTAGCGCTCCAGGGAGGTGCGCTTGCCGGAGTGGAGGAGAGCGGGGACGAGCGGCGCGAGGAACAGGGTATGCTCGGACTCCCAGTAGCGTTAGGAGGAGCAGAATCCCGCCTCGACACTTCGCTTTGCTCATGCACGGACAGCAGTCCGGAGCATCCCGCGAGTCTCCGGCATGTTCTTGCCCCAGCATGCGAGTACCACCTCCCGTGGTACGGCGCCGCTGGGTCGTCGCGCGCTGAGATGGACGTGGATCCATGGAGACCGAGGCGCGGTCATCCGCCCTGTCCACAGATCGGTGGCGCCCGCGAAAGTGCCCTCGCCGGTGTCCACCCTTCGCTGGCGTCTCCTCCGCCTACCGTTGGCTCGGTGGCGGCGGGTGAGACATGAGCGGGTCTGCAACCCTCGATGCCCTCGTCGGGCCATGGCGCAGCTTGTCGATGAAATTCTTGTGGCGGAGAGGTTGATGAAGAAGCGCGGCGCGCGAACGCCGGATCAGGTCCGCACAACCTCGGCGCCCCTACCGCGCGCGCCAAAGATGTCATGGCGGGCGGATGGGGACCCGCCGCCGCGGGACACCTATGGGGCGGAGCCCTTCGTGAGTGCGGTATGAGGCGGAGGAGGCACAGAGAGCGGATCGAGGCGATGCTGGCGGGCGCGAGGATTTTACCCAGCCGGGCGCGATGGTCGCGTAAACCCTCTGCTGCTTTGTGTTGTATTGTGCTCGGGAGCTTGAAGAGCTACGATGCAGCTACACCGGCGTGGGAGTTGCCAATGATTGAACCCAACCCCCTACATTGTGCATGGGCCTCCTTTTATAGTGCCAAGGGGTCACCAACAGGTGTCAACGAGGAGAAAGGGGTAAAATGTAAAGAGGTGGTAGTTGGAGCAAGTCGGGAACAGTCAGACTGATTGCTTGAGCGATGGTTTCTACCTACTTTTGAGAGAGGGGACAAAGGCATTTAATGCCCGTCGCCGTCGACCCCAAAAGTTCCCGCTGGCGTCTCCGTTTGCCACGGCGATGGATCCACCACCGTGGAGTGCCACCGCACCCCGTTTGCACTGACCATCCGCCACGCGTCTCTGGAGAAGGCTCAAAGGCGGCGTGGGCGGATGAGCTGGAGTGCGGGCACGAAGCGCAGCTCTCCGGCAAGTACCTTGCCGGGTCTTAATCTTGCGGGCCAGGGAGCTTGTCGGGCTCTGTAACTACCGCTCCCGGCCTTCGCCGACGCAGCGTATAAGCCGAGGCGTGTCTTCTATGATGTAATCTTCTAGTCTCCCGGCGAGCTCCTCTCGCCAGGCCTTGCGCGAGTGATGTAATCTTGAGCACAGAGCGGCCTTCCGGCAAGCTCCTCTTGCCGGGTCTCGATCTTCTGTCTTGTACACTTTGTTCTTGAATGGCTTGATATGGAGCAGGAATGGTCTCCGGCAAGCATGTGGTAGATCCAGCCGCGGGGAGCTGCAACTGCCCGTGCACAAGTTGGGGTACTGAGGTACCCCTACCTTAGTACACCGACAAAGGGTTTGACCATGACAGTTTCCTCTTGCTCTCTATGCTATGTTAGAGCATATCAAGTTTGAGCACATGTGTTGGACCACACCCCCTACCCCCCACCCGCCTTGAAGTTGCGGAACCGACATCATATGTCTTTAACCTAGCTGGGGGGTACGATGTTCAATTTGTAATGTTACTAATGTAGTTGGTGCCCCATCAAAGTTGTGCATTCATAATTTGAACAAATCACATACCACCCATACTTTTTATGGGCTGCATGCAGGGTATAGGGGGTGTTCTGATCGAGCACGTCTCCCTTGTGCAGTTTAGATGACACACATATCTGTAGGCTCCCCGAGGTCTATATATATCATCCTTGACCGATAATGAGGGGGCACACAATTTACCCTTTGACCCAACATACGAGAAGGGTCTGACCATGACGGTTTCCAATTGCTCGGTGTGCCATGTTAGACCAAATCAAGTTTGAGCACATGCATTAGACGACACCCCCTCCCCCCCGCCTTGAAGTTAGGGAGCCGACATCGTACGTATTGAACCTGGCTTGGGGTCAGGTATGGTGTTCGGTTTGTAATGTAGTTGGTGCCCCATCCAAGTTGTGCATTGGGGATTTGAACACATCACACACCACCCATACATATTTTCTGGCCACATGCAGGGTATAGGGTGTCTTTTAATCGACCACGTCTCCTCGTGCGGTTTTTTTGTGACGACTTGAACACATCACACACCACCCATACATATTTTCGGGCCGCATGCAGGGTATAGGGGGTCTTCTAATCGACCACATCTCCCTCTGTGGTTTTTTGTGATGACGCACACATATCTGTGGGCTCCCCGGATCTATATATATATCATCCCTTTGACCGATAATGAGGGGTATGTGTTGGCCATGCATGGATTTCTCCTAGTTCATGATAGGGTCGGTTACATCACATGTCGTTTGAGCAAAGTTTGAGCTCATGCGTTCTCATGATTCCCTTCCACATGCTCACATTGGTGGGTTGGACCGACACCGTTCCCTGCGTATCTCGTCCTTAATTACTTGGCTTTCTTGGTGGTTGTCTGTATCAAGAGGCAGGCACCACATCTAAATTGTACATTATTTGATATTGAAAACACATAACCCCTTCCAACGAACATCATTTTGGGCCGCATGTAGGTGCTGCTGGTTTTGTGGCCCCTCTCGTGCGATTTTTGATGATGGTCCAATCTATTGGACCAGTGAATCTATTGCTTGGTCAAACGACAATTGTTGTTATTGATAAAAATGGACAGAACCGCATGAGAAAGGGTGGTACTGGCTTAACCATGTGGGATGCAAGTGCGTTGTGAATCACCACGACTACGCAAGCGTGAGCAAGGGTGGTACTGGCTTAACCGTGTGCGATGCTAATGTGCTGTAAAATCACCACCTGCACAAGCTAAAGGTGGGTAGTTTATTTACGATGAATTCCATGTCTTCGTCTGAAAAATAGGACGAACCATGTGCGATAGACCAGCTAGCTAGAAATCTAAAAACAAACTACCCGCCTTGAGCGATGCAAAAATCGATGGTTCTGTCGCTTTTCCATATTGTCATACACACATATTCTTATTGGGTCGTGTCCGATCTTCGGTGCTCCTGCCCCGCATCAATTCCTTTACCCAAATTTTAGTAGATGCGGTATTTCAAGCGTCGCCCCCACTCCTCCACCACCGACCTTATAGTAAAATTCCAGTAGCCGAGGCATTTGAACCGTCGCCCTCCCTCATCGACCACCATCTCCACCCACCATTACTAAAATTTTGAGTAGCTGTGGCATACCCTCAAACACGACCCCCACCCGCCCCCCTCGAACCCTAGCTCGTCGCCGCCGCCAACCCCTGCTGGTCTGCCCATGCCTTCTAGCTTAGATAATAAAGTTTAGGTTACCTGACGATTCCCATACCATCGCCCCATGAGCTTTTAGATGAGGCATGCAGTGTCCTTCCCCATATTCCCTGCTCCATGGAGTCGCAGCCTAAGACGGACCACGTATCCCAGGGAGACCGACGAGCTTTCGGCCAAAAACAGGTTTATCATGGCCTCTCGGGCGGACGTTGGCAAGGTGGCCGCCGTTCGTCCTGACCTGTCGATCCCGGAGCAATGATACTTCTCCAACGTATCTATAATTTATGAAGTATTCATGCTATTATATTATCATTCTTGGATGTTTTAAAATCATTTTGTAGCAACTTTATATCATTTTTTAGGACTAACCTATTGACATAGTGCCCACTGCCAGTTGCTATTTTTTGCTTTTTTTTTACATCGCGGAAAATCAATAACAAACAGAGTCCAAACGCAGCGAAACTTTTTGGAGATTTTTTCTGGACCAGAAAACACCCGGTGGGCCACAGAAGTACCAGAGGGAGCTTCAAGGGGAGCACAACCCACCAGGGCGTGCCTGGGGGCCCAGGCGCGCCCAGGTGGGTTGTGCCCACCTCGGTGGCCTCCCGCATCGCCTTTTCACCCTATAAATTTCCAAATATTCCAGAACCCCAAGAAGATACCCGTAGATCAGAAGTTCCGCCGCCACAAGCCTCTTTATCCATAAAAACAAATCTGGACCCTATCCCGGCACCCTGCCGGAGGGGGAGATCATCACCGAATGCCATCTTCATCATCCCGGCGGCCACCATCAAGAGGAGGGAGTAGTCCACCCTCAGGGATGAGGGTTGTACTAGTAGCTATGTGTTTAGTCTCTCTCTCTCTCTCTCTCTCTCGTGTTCTTGAGATGGTGTGATCTTGATCTATCACGGGCTTTGTTAATATAGTTGGATCATATGGTGTTTCTCCCTCTCTATCTTGTTGTGATCTTGAGTTTTCCCTTTGAGATTTCGTTGTTACCGGATTGAATACTTTTATGGATTTGAGAGCACTTGATATATGTCTTGCATATGAATACCCGTGGTGACAATGGGGTATTAAGACATTGGGGTAATCTATGCATAGGGGTTGATGCACATTCTTGTCTTTTGTTTCTCCGGTAGAAATCATGGGGCACTCTTTGAGGTTCTTTGTGTTAGATTGAGTATTATGAATCTGAATTTGCTTTGGTGTTATTTTAGTACAAACTCTTGAATTGATCGATCGGAAAGAATAGCTACTGTCGGCATTCTGGATATGGGGTATCCAGCCCTGCCTGCCTGCGGTCCACCACGTGGCTCCATCGACGGCCTTGTATGACCCAACTTCAAGCATCAACAGCAAAAGACCCTCGCGAGGGGCCAAGCCACGCGAGGCGGATGACGCCAAGACCCCCGAGGGGATCGGCCACCTCAGGCTGGCTCCCGAGGGGCGGAGAGTTCTATGCAAGGGTTACCTCACAAGGCTCAGCTGACGTGAGCCATGACGACCAAGGCCTAGCAGGCACCAGGCGGGCGCAGAGCGCATGTTTCCTCTTTGGTGCAAAGGAGGCAAGCCACAGGCGCGGAGTCCCGATGAATCAGCCAAAGGTTTCCATTCTGGTGCAACGAGACCAAGACCACCAGGACGGCAGGACGGAGGTCAACGACGAGCCCACCGCAGCGTCACAACCAGAGGCTTTTCGCAGGCGAAGACCCCTTTTGTCAGGATAAGTTGTACTACTTATCCCCTTTCAAATCCGGCCGTTGTGGGATCCCTTCCCACCAACATTTGGGAAGAGGACCAAGGCCACTATAAATAGGACTTAACCACCACCATAGAGGGGGATCGGATTCATTCTCACCCGATCACCTCACTAGCTCCCTCGAGCTCAAGAACACCTCACCTCCTGAGGCCAGTTCATCCACTGTACTAGTTCATCCTCAGCCCTCCGAGGCAATCCACCAAAATGCTGGAGTAGGATATTACACCGCAAGGTGGCCCAAACCAGGATAAACTGTTGTGTATCTTTGTCCCTTCGAGCTCGTCGCGCTAGGCTTAGGAGGATCACGAGTAGGCACGCTTGGTAGGTTGAGATCTCCGCACACACCCCAGAGTTCGAACCTCTCAAGGGTTTGTGGAATCCGTAATCCGACATTTGGCACGCCAGGTAGGGGTGCATCGGAAATCTTCCGCCCCAACCGCCAGATCGCGCTGCTAGCGCCGATGGCGGGCGCTCCTCCATGGACCCAGCCGATGCGTGCTTCCGAAGAAGCGCTGGGGCTGCACTGTTTCACCCTCTCCCTGCGGCAGGTGCGGTGGCCTCCCAAGTTCCGACCGGAGATGCCGCCACGCTACGACGGTGCGGTGGATCCGTCTACCTTCCTCCATGCATATGAGGAGGCAGTCTGGGCGGCCGACGGAGACGACAAGGTGAAGGCCAACTGGTTCCCCATGACCCTCGTAGGCGCACCGCGCACCTGGTTACTTAATCTGCCGACGGCCTCTATGGCCTCATGGGAGGAGCAGCGCGACCTCTTCCTTGCCCGCTACACGGCATCGGCGCCCCCGTCGTCGCAACTCTCCTAGCTGGCTCACAGGCACCGCCCTCCGACTGCCACATCAAGCGGTTCTACCGACGAGTAAGTGCCGCCTAGGCGGGATCGGGGGCTCCCCCAGGCTAGGCAGTGCCTATCGGTGTCAAAACTGGCGGATCTCGGGTAGGGGGTCCCAAACTGTGCGTCTAAGGCTAATGGTAACAGGAGGCAGGGGACACGATGTTTTACCCAGGTTCGGGCCCTCTCGATGGAGGTAATACCCTACTTCCTGCTTGATTGATCTTGATGATATGAGTATTACAAGAGTTGATCTACCACGAGATCGTAGAGGCTAAACCCTAGAAGCTAGCCTATGATTATGATTGTCGTTGTCCTACGGACTAAACCCTCCGGTTTATATAGACACCGGAGGGGGCTAGGGTTACACAGAGTCGGTTACAGAGAAGGAAATCTACATATCCGAACATCCAAGCTTACCTTCCACACAAAGGAGAGTCCCATCCGGACACAGGACGAAGTCTTCAATCTTGTATCTTCATAGTCCAACAGTCCGGCCAAAGTGTTTAGTCCGGCTGTCCGAGGACCCGTTAATCCAGGACTCCCTCAGTAGCCCCGAACTAGGCTTCCATGAGGATGAGTCCGGTGCGCAGATTGTCTTCGGCATTGCAAGGCGGGTTCTTCTCCAAATCCTACAGAGCATCATTGCAACGAACAGTGTCCGGCTCCTCATCAATGTCATGCTCCTCGGCTTCTGTGCTTTAATAATGGCTGTTTCCACGTGTCGAGCGAATGCGAGAAGTCGAGGCATTTTTACATTTGCCACCCCAACCACATGAGTAAATCATCTATAAAAGAGACGGGGATTCTCAGATCCAGATCACACCATCTCCTCCCAGCGAGTATTCATCAGAGCGCGCGTGGACAAATCCATACCACCATGGCCGGTCGCCGCGGTTCCTTGTCTCGCTCCCATAGCAATAGGCCAGGCGATTGGGAGAGATGTTCTGTTCCCCACAGCCGACTAGTAGAGTTGCAGACCATGGGGTTTCTCCCACCTGCATACATGGTCCCAATCCGAGCTGGACTAGCCACTTATAATGGCGGGGAGCAAGCGGAGAGTTTTTGAAACCCATCCAAGGGAGAGCGGGTATGCTTCGTCCCCTACTTGCTGAAGGGGCTCGGATTTCCAATCCATCCTTTCCTTCGCGGGCTCCTGGAGTTCTACGGCCTCCAGCTGCATAACTTTACCCCAGCCTCTATACTGCACATCGCAGGCTACGTTGCCTTCTGCGAGCTTTTTCTGGGATGTGAAGCTCATTTCGAGCTGTGGAAGAGGCTATTCTGCCTCGTACCCCGTACTTAGGAGGGGTCGGTATATCAAGTGGGCGGAGCCGAAATATGGTGCATCGCCGGGACCGGATATCTATCCGGCACCCCGAAGAAGACATACGAGGACTGGCCCTCGGAATGGTTCTACGTGGAGGACGTCCCTCTTCCAGACCCTGTTCGGAAGGGCCTTCCCGAGTTTGTAAATGCCCCGTTGAAGAAACGCCACAGCTGGCGCCCCAGGATCCCCCAGGCAGAAGATAACAGAGAGATCCTTTTCCTGATGGACAGGATAAATACGTTGGCCAAATCAGGACTGACAATTATTGAAGTCATGTCCATATGCATAATGCGGGGAGTGCACCCACTTCAATATCGGGGAAAACCCATGTGGCACTTCAACGGAGAGGACGATGCCACCCGCTGCGGCCGTAAAGGTCTGGACTCTCCCGCCGCTCTAGCGAAGATGCTGTCTGACCTGTACAAAGGAGAAGAGGAGGAGTTCATCCATATCAAGCCACAAGATGGATTCTCCATGTATAACCCCCAAGCTGGGTGAGTCACTATCTTTTTATTCCAGTCTTTCCCTCATTTCTAGTGCAGATGTTTACTTCGTCGATTCATAGCATGAACTGCGCAGAGCCATGAAGGATGTTCACAACCCATCTCCTCAGCCAGAGGATCCTAACCGGGCTCTTGACCCCGAACTCGAAGAAGATCTGGACACATTTGTGGAGATTGTTGACAGGACATTTTATCAATTAAGCTGTGATGGCATGATGGTGGCCATCATAGCTGATTATCCTGGCTGACTCCCTGTATCCCAGGTAAGTGAAGCCAGAGTCCCAACTTCCAACAAAAAGGGTTCCCTCTTCACACTTCACCCACCGCACATGTACTGTGTCTTATAGGGAAGGCCATCGAGGCGCCAAGCCGAACCCGCAGCGACTCGCCAACAAGGGGCACCGAAGTCAGGAAGGCTTAAAACGAAGGCGGTCAGGACCGAGACGCTGTTGCAAAGGTATGTTTAAAAGACCAGCCATGAATTTATCATTGTTAAGATATACCAATGTCAACTGTCTTCTGACAGAAAAAGCGCTCAATGGACTATATCCGGAGAGCCTGCCGGTCACGCCTCCACCAGCCGGACTCCGAGGCCGGACTCAAGGGCGGAGGTCAACGCGGACGATCCTCCAACAGAGGATGAAGATAGATTTTCCACTACAAACTCCGAAGTGGAGAGCGCTATGAATCGTAGGCGCCGTCAGGCCGCGCTACGCGACCCTAATTTCTCTGAAGAGGCGTTCGATTCCTTCAACTCAGGGGACGCGTACATCTGGGCTACTCAATGTGGCCTCGCTAGGGCCACAGACCAGTACGTAAAGGATATACGGGTAAGATAATTTGATAAGCATGTATATCAGTAGCCCCTAAGACTTGAAATAGTTTGCACAACTGATTTAAGGATCCTCATGTGCACAGATTCTGATAGAGAAGAATACCTAGCTGTCCAAAGAGCTGGAGGAGTGCAAGGCCCAACTGCGGGCAGCAATTGTCGTGATGGAGGAGTCTACGAAGGCCCCATCTGATAATATTTGCTTTAAACGAAATAATGTCATTGCATGTACCAGCTAAGTATTCGGCATGGATGCGATTCTAACAATGGAATCTACAGACAATCCCGGAGGTAATCCGGAGATCGTACCACAGGATGAGCAACATGTTCGGTGATAGCTGAAGGCTGGCCAGCGTGTGCTTACAAAGTTTATAAAGGAGAAAAATACTCTTGAGGACGCGAACGTCCGACTGGACGTCGAATTAAAGGATGTTTGGTCCCAGCTTGCTGACTCCGTAAAGGAGAATAAGAGGCTACAGCGCGGCATATTCGGTAAGTGCTCTGACGAACCGCTATAAAGTTTGGCAAAGAAGCATGCTAATAGAATTATATCTGTAGGCATGCTAACAGGCCATCCCGAGAAGGAGATGCCCGGATCTGTAGGCGATCTTCTGCCAGAGCTCTCACAACTGCACGAACAAGTTCGAAAGGTGATGGGGGGCATTGCCCAAGCCTTGTGGCCATCCGCCTCCCTGCCAGGAGGCATGGGGGAGCTTGTGGAGATGCTCAAGGGAGCGCGGCAGCGCTTCCGATTATGGTAGATATCGGCCTACCGACAAGGCGCAAGGGAGGCCTAGGCGATGGTCAAGACGCGGTACACCAAGGCTGACCCGAACCACATGGCCGAGGTCGGACCTGTAGGGTCAGATGGGAAGGAGATCCTGTACATATGGTGTATGACCAAGTAGCATTAGCAGCTAAGTATTCCCAACAGGAATGTCGGCTAGACACCCTGTTCGATGGTATAAAAGAAGAATTTAGTCATTCTAAGTGACATTGTACTTCGAAGGACATATTTTGTCCCTAGCCGGAATGTAAATCATTTATCTTGGCCGACCTTTTCGCTCCAACCTCTGGACTTGACTGTCCGGAGTGTATCCGAATACCCGCTCGGTTATATAAAAACCGGGGCACGCGTGGAAACCATGCATAGGGGTCTGATAACCCACAAGTGTAGGGGATCGCAACAGCTTCCGAGGGTAAAGTATTCAACCCAAATTTATTGATTTGACACAAGGCGAGCCAAAGAATATTATTGAGTATTAGCAGTAGAGTTGTCAATTCAACCACACCTGGATAACTTAGTATCTGCAGCAAAGTATTTAGTAGCAAAGTAGTATGATAATAAAGCTAACAATGGCAAAAATAAAGATAATAGTTTTGTAGTGATTGTAACAATAGCAACGGAAAAGTAAATAAGCGAAGCACAAGATGTGAAAAGCTTGTAGGCATTGGATCAGTGATGGATAATTATGTCGGATGCGATTCCTCATGTAATAGCTATAACATAGGGTGACACAGAACTAGCTCTAGTTCATCAATGTAATGTAGGCATGTATTCCGAATATAGTCATACGTGCTTATGGAAAAGAACTTGCATGGCATCTTTTGTCCTACCCTCCCGTGGCAGCGGGGTCCTAGTGGAAACTAAGGGATATTAAGGCCTCCTTTTAATAGAGAACCGGAACAAAGCATTAGCACATAGTGAAAACATGAACTCCTCAAACTACGGTCATCACCGAGAAGTATCCCTATTATTGTCACTTCGGGGTTGTCGGATCATAACACATAATAGGTGACTATAGACTTGCAAGATAGGATCAAGAACACACATATATTCATGAAAACATAATAGGTTCAGATCTGAAATCATGGCACTCGGGCCCTAGTGACAAGCATTAAACATAGCAAAGTCATAGCAACATCGATCTCAGAACATAGTGGATACTAGGGATCAAACCCTAACAAAACTAACTTGATTACATGGTAAATCTCATCCAACCCATCACCGTCCAGCAAGCCTACGATGGAATTACTCACGCACGGCGGTTAGCATCATGAAATTGGTGATGGAGGATGGTTGATGATGACGATGGTGACGAATCCCCCTCTCCGGAGCCCCGAATGGACTCGAGATCAGCCCTCTTGAGAGAGATTAGGGCTTGGCGGCGGCTCCGTATCGTAAAACGTGATGAAACTTTCTCTCTGATTTTTTCTTCACAAAACGGAATATATGGAGTTGGAGTTGAGGTCGGTGGAGCGTCAGGGGGCCCACGAGACAGGGGGTGCGCCCAGGGGGGGGGAGGTGGGCGCAGCCCCACCCTCGTAGACAGGGTGTGGGCCCCTGGTCTTGATTTTTCGCCAGTATTTTTTATATTTTCCAAAACGTGCCTCCGTGGATTTTCAGGTCATTCCGAGAACTTTTGTTTTCTACACATAAAACAACATCATGGCAGTTCTGCTGAAAACAGTGTCAGTCCTAGTTAGTTTCATTCAAATCATGCAAGTTAGAGTCCAAAGCAAGGGCAAAAGTGTTTTAAAAGTAGATACGTTGGAGACGTATCAACTCCCCCAAGCTTAAACCTTTGCTTGTCCTCAAGCAATTCAGTTGATAAACTGAAAGTGATAAAGAAGAACTTTTAAAAACTCTATTTGCTCTTGTTGTTGTAAACATGCAAAGCCAGCATTCAGGTTTCAGCAAATACTATGAACTAATCATACTCAGAATAACACCTCGGTCTCACAATTACTCATATCAATAGCATAATCTGCTAGCGGGCCATAATAATAAAACTCGGATGACAACACTTTCTAAAAATAATCATAATATGATATAACAAAATGGTATCTCGCTAGCCCTTTCCGAGACCGCAAAACATAAATGCAGAGCACCTTTAAAGATCAAGGACTGACTAGACATTGTAATTCATGGTAAAAGAGATCCAGTCAAGTCATACCCAATATAAACCAATAATAATGAATGCAAATGACAGTGTGCTCTCCAGCGGGTGCTTTTTTAATAAGAAGGTGATGACTCAACATAAAAGTAAATAGATAGGCCCTTCGCAGAGGGAAGCAGGGATCTGTAGAGGTGCTAGAGCTCAATTTTAAAATAGAGATTGAATAACATTTTGAGCGGCATACTTTCACTGTCAACGCAACAACTATGAGATGGCTGTATCTTCCATACTACATGCATTATAGGCAGTTCCCAAACAGAATGGTAAAAGTTTATACTCCCCACCACCAACAAGCATCAATCCATGGCTTGCTCGAAACAACGAGTCCCTCTAACTAACAACAGCCCTGGGGGAGTTTTGTTTAATTATATTGATTTTCTTTGATCTTTTTGGATCATGGGACCGGGCATCCCGGTTACCGGCCCTTTCTCATGAATGAGGAGCGGAGTCCACTCCTCTTGAGAATAACCCACCTAGCATGGAAGATATAGGCAGACCTAGTTGAAACATGAGCTGCTCAAGCATACAAAACAGAATTTCATTTGAAGGTTTGGAGTTTGGCACATACAAATTTACTTGGAACGGCAGGTAAATACCGCATATAGGAAGGTATGGTGGACTCATATGGAACAACTTTGGGGTTTAAGGAGTTCGGATGCACAAGTAGTATTCCCACTTAGTACAGGTGAAGGCTAGCAAAAAACTGGGAAGCGACCAACTGAGAGAGCGACAACAGTCATAAACATGCATTAAAATTAATTCACACCGAGTACAAGCATGAGTAGGATATAATCTACCATGAACATAAATATCATGAAGGCTATGTTGATTTGTTTCAACTACATGCGTGAACATTTGCCAAGTCGAGTCACTCAATTCATTCAAAGGAGGATACCATCCCATCATACCACATCATAATCATTCTAATAGCATGTTGGCACGCAAGGTAAACCATTATAACTCATAGCCTATCAAGCATGGCACAAGCAACTATAATATCTAAATGTCATTGCAAATATGTTTACTTCATAATAAGCTGAATCAGGAACGATTAACTCATCATATTTACAAAAACAAGAGAGGTCGAGTTCATACCAGCTTCTCTCATCTCAATCAGTCCATCTTATATCGTCATTATTGCCTTTCACTTGCACAACCGAACGATGTGTATAATAATAATAGTGCACGTGCATTGGACTAAGCTGGAATCTGCAAGCATTCAACTCAAGAGAGAAGACAAAGTAATATAGGCTCTAAGTTAAATAAACAATCATGCATATGAGAGCCACTAAACATTTTCAATATGGTCTTCTACTCTCGACCCCCAAAGGAAAGAAAAGAAAACTATTTATACGGGAAAGCTCCCAACAAGTAAGAAGAAGAACGAGAAATCTTTTTGGGTTTTCATTTTAATTTTTACTATAAGCATGGAAATTAAACTAACTAATTTTTTTCTTCAGGTTTATCAAACACACAAGAAGAAAACGAGAAAAAGAAAATTAAACTAGCATGGATAATACAATGAAAGAGTATGAGCACCAACGACTAGAATAGTGTGTGAACATGAATGTAAAGTCAGTGAGAAATGTGTACTCCCCCAAGCTTAGGCTTTTGGCCTAAGTTGGTCTAATGCCAAGGGTAGCCTGGCTGATTATCCGTAGTCGTAACTGGGGTCGTACTGAGATGCAGCAGCAAATGCCTCCTAAGCTGTGGCATGTTGGCGAGTCGCCTCCGCTCTCCTCTCGTGTTCAGCTGCTTCCTCCCTTGTAACAACATATCTTCCTTTTGCCTGGTAATCAAAAAGGAAAGGAGCAGGAAGAGTAACATGGACAGCGTTACGTCTGTCAAAGATTAGCCGATACTGTAGGAATTGTTCATTCCTCTTAAGAAAATGATGTTGGACCATAGCGTCATAATCTAAATATCCCCCTCTCATGGGGCTATACCAAGATAATTAGCAACACGGGTCGCATAAATTCCTCCAAATAAATCTCCAGCCCTACCATTATTATGCAACCTACGTGCAACTATTGCCCCCAAGTTGTAATCTTTATTACCTAACACGGCACTCTTGAGGACACTAAGATCAGGGACACACATATGACATGCTTCATCTTTACCGTTAATGCATCTACCAATGAAGAGAGCAAAATAATGTATAGCAGGAAAATGAACGCTCCCTATGGTAGCTTGTGCTATGTCCCTAGATTCTCCCACAGTAATACAAGCAAGAAAGTCTCTAAATTCAGATTTGTGGGGATCATTAATATTGCCCCACTGCGGAAGTTTGCAAGTAGTTGTAAAATCCTCTAAGTCCATGGTATAAGATGTATCATAGATATCAAACAGGACACTCGGAGAATAGTGTACATTTATATTTAAATCTTCGCACAAATGAATCAGTCAATTGATAGTACTGAGGACACTTATCTTGTAAGAAGTCCTCCAGATCAGCATTACACACATACGCGTTAAATTCCTCCTTAAAGCTTGCTTCGACCATAAAATCATCTGATGGCCACTCACAAGCTCGTACTTCTGCGTCCCTTGGTAGTTCATCGTCTTGCTCACGTATAGCAATCCTGGGTCCTTTCTTTACCGAGGAACCACCTTGGTACATTCTCCTAGACATAATTCTTTTTCTGAAAAATTTCTGAAATTTTAGTAACTTCAAAATAAAAGTGAATGAAACTGAACAAAATTGGTAGCAACTACTCCTACAAGTGCCTAGAGCCTATATCATGCATTAGAATAACTTGGAACCTCATAAATTTAACATGCAAGCTCAAGAACATGGTTACCTATGTAGCAAAAATTTGCAATGAATAAAGCACTAGAACAAAAACTAATTGGACCAATGGAGGAGTCACATACCAAGCAACAATCTCCCAAAGCAGTTTTGTGAATGGATCTTTGAGCAAGGAGATCGAAAATCGCAGCAAAATAAGCTAGAACTCGTGCTTGAGCTGGATGGGGATTTTTTTGGAAAGAAGATGGAGTGTGTGGGTGCTGGCATAAGTGGAGGGGGCCCACCAGGGGCCCACGAGACAGGGGCGCGCCCAGAGGGTGTGGGCGCGCCCTCCACTCTCGTGGCCTGGTGCTTGCCCCTCCTGGAATGATTTCAGTGCCTAAAATCCTCAAATATTCCATAAAAAATCATACTAAATTTGCAGGGCATTTGGAGCACTTTTATTTTCGGGATTTTTTTATTGCATGAATAATTCAGAAAACAGACGGATAATACTATTTTTGCTTTATTTATTCTAAATAAGATAAAGTAAAAAGAGGGTACAGAAGGTTGGGCCTTCTAGTTTCATCCATCTCATGATCATCAAAATGAATCCACTAACAAGGTTGATCAAGTCTTGTTAACAAACTCATTCCGATTAACACGTAACTGGAGAAATTTCGAATAACACTAAGTTACCTCAACGGGGATATGAACATCCCCAACAATAAGAATATCATACTTTTTCTTAACAGTGGTGAGAGGAAATTCAAAACCTCCAATAATAATAGTTGCAACTTTTCCAATAGAATTGATACTATGAACTTGAGATTGTTTCCTCGGAAAGTGTACCGTATGCTCATTACCATTAACATGAAAAGTGACATTGCCTTTGTTGCAATCAATAACAGCCCCTGCAGTATTCAAAAAGGGTATACCAAGGATAATCGACATACTATCGTCCTCAGGAATATCAAGAATAGCAAAGTCCGTTAAGATAGTGACATTTGCAACCAGGACAGGCACATCCTCACAAATACCGACATGTATAACAGTTGATTTGTCAGCCATTTGCAAAGATATTTCAGTAGGTGTCAACTTATTCAATTCATGTCTATGATATAAAGAGAGAGACATAACACTAACACCGGCTCCAAGATCACATAAAGCGGTTCTAACATAATTTCTTTTAATGGAGCATGGTATAGTTGGTACCCCCGGATCTCCAAGTTTCTTTGGTATTCCACCCTTAAAAGTGTAATTAGCAAGCATGGTGGAAATTTCAGCTTCCAGTATCTTTCTTTTATTTGTAATGATATCCTTCATATATTTGGCATAAGGATTTACTTTAAGCATATCAGTTAAGCGCATACGTAAGAAGATAGGTCTAATCATTTCAGCAAAGCGCTCAAAATCCTCATCATCCTTTGTCTTGGATGGTTTGGGAGGAAAGGGCATGGGTTTCTGAACCCATGGTTCTCTTTCTCTACCTTGCTTCCTAGCAACAAAATCTCTTTTATCATAATGTTTATTCTTTGATTGTGGGTTATCAAGATCAACAACACGTTCAATTTCTACTTCATTATTTTTGCTAGGTTGAGCATCAACATGAACATTATCATTAACATTTTCACTGGGTTCATGTTCATCACTGTAGGATCGAAAGTATGTCTAGAGGGAGGCTGATTAGACTACTTGACAATATAAAAATTCTGCCTTTTGACAAAGAACAGTTTTTGGCAGATTCACAATTATGATCAAGTCAAGCATCACCCTACACATGCAATTCTAGAGTATAGGCAGCGGAAAGTAAATTGCACATGTAGTAAAGAGAGGTGGAGAAGAGCAAACCGCAATTTTGGAGAGCGGTGATTTTTCTCGTGGTTCCGATAGGTGGTGCTATCGTACTTCCACGTTGATGGAGACTTCAACCCACGGAGGGTAACGGCTGCTGTGAGTCCACGGAGGCTCCACCCACGAAGGGTCCACGAAGAAGCAACCTTGTCTATTCCATCATGGCCACGCCCACGGAGGACTAGCCTTACTCGGGGTAGATCTTCACGAAGTAGGCGATCTCCTTGCCCTTACAAACTTCTTGGTTCAACTCCACATCTCGATGACGGAGGCTCCCAAGCGACACCTAACCAATCTAGGAGGCACCACCCTCCAAAAGGTAATAGATGTTGTAGATGATGATGAACTCCTTGCTCTTGTGCTTCAAATGATAATCTCCCCAACACTCAACTCTTCTCACTGATTTGGCTGTGGTGGAAGAAAGGATTGAGTGGAAAGCAACTTGGGAAGGCTAGAGATCAAGCTTCATATGGTGGGAGTGGAGCAACTTGATCTCAACACAAGAGTAGGTAGTTCTCTTCTCAGAAATGTAAGGTAGGAGTGGTAGTTCTTTCTGATGGCTCTCTCCACGAATGAAGAGGGGGTGGAGGGGTATAAATAGCCTCCACACAAAATCCAACCGTTACACACATTTGAGCAATCTCGGTGGGACCGAAGTTGACAACTCGGTGAGACCGATAGTTCAAATAATGTGAACGTTGGGATTTTCGGTGGGACCGAAAATGCAATCTCGGTTAGTCCGATTTGTGCAATGACAAGAGCATGCCAGTTTCGGTGAGACCGACTTCACCATCTCGGTGACACCGATTTGATGACAGAAGGTTACAAAAGCTTGGCAACTCATATTTCGGTGAGACCGAGTTCAGAATCGGAAAATCTGAGTTTGCTAGGGTTTGGCTAATGGCTGAGGTGGTTCATCTCGGTGTGACTGAGTTTGGAATATCGGTGGGACCGAGACTACTTATGAGTGTATATGGCAGTGAAAGTTCCGATAGTTTAGGAGATGTATCACTAAGCACTTGAGCAAACAGATCATCATCATAACCTCATCCCTTTTAATAGTATTGGCTTTTCCTATGGACTCAATGTGATCTTGGATCACTAAACCAAAAATGGAGTCTTGAGCTTTTGCCAATGCTTGCCTTAGCATTTTGGGGGTCCACTTCTTGATCCTTGCCATACCCATATCAATGAACTTTCGAAATGATTCTCAAGTAACTATTAGTTCAATGATATATATGTTGTTATTAATTGCCAAAACCACCCGGGATTAGTTGCACTTTCAATCTCCCCTTTTTGGTAATTGATGACAACATATAGATCAAAGCTTCGACAAAGGATATAATCAATGAATAATATAAATCGCTTTGAGAAGTATGTGATAAGCAAGAGTTCCCCCTAAATTTGTGCATTATTTAAGATTTGCGTTTGAATGCAAATGCACAATCGATTAGGATCATGGGTCACTCTTCCATGTCACATACATCTTGGTGGAGCGCACAAAATGATAAGAATGAACAGCATCCACCCAATCACCAAGACATGAGTAAATGGTCATACGAGATAGGAATGGCATATGATAAGCATTAAGCACACATTAAAGCATAGTACGACCAAGCACTCATTAAGGTAGAATCAAATGGAGTATCAAACACACTAAATGTCTCGAAAACCAAACGTATCTCAAAGAAACCGCAAAAGAACGAAAGAGAAAAAGCGCAAAGACAACAGCACTCTCTCTCTCGAAGTCCTATGATCTATACAATTTCTCCCCCTTTGGCAACAAGTTACCAAAAAGTTCGAAAAAGCATAGAGCTAAGCGTCACTTGGGACTCTGCTGGCGGCTCCCGTCTGAGTTGATGTCGGAGTGGATATGACAGCATCGGCGAAGACTTTGGTGATGTCTGTCTTTGGAGGAGTGGTCCTTTGGAGCTGGAGCTGGAGTAGGAGCAAGCTTCTTTGGGCTGTGGGAGGTCTTTGAAGCTGTAGTCTGGTGTCGATCCTTTGGAATAGCAGCTGATCGGGGTCCTGTGGGAACCGGAGCGATCTGTTGATGAGCATCTGGACTAAGTCATCCTGCATCTCACGCATAAGCTCTTCCTTCTCCGCTTTGCTTCCTCAATGTCCGCCTCAAGCTTGTTGTGATCACTTGCACTTCGATCGACTTCTTGGCAAGCGATTGATTGCTTGAATTTGCTGGTGCCCTTCTTGGTTTGTTGACCTTGTTGCTCTTTGGCAACAACCTTCCTCTTAGGCTTTGAGGTCACCTCTTCCTCAACAACAAAATCTGAGTCCTCATCATCGAAAGTTCCTCTTCTTTACGGCTCTGGTGGCTGCAGGAGGCAAGCCACTTGGTGTACTCCTCTCACCATCATCGGATGAAGCTGCTAGGATCGGGACTAGTGCCCGCCTCTGGAATATCTGCAATGGGTGTCTCGACCTGTTACGACCGTCACGGCATCGACATGGCCGACAACCACGTGAATAGATAAGGTGTAGGCAGAGAAGAAGAGTCATCACAAACTGCAGAAGTTTTTGCAAAAAAATGAGTTCAAATTCTAGTATTAGGTTTTCACAGAAGGCATTTCGGTCGGACCGAGTTTAAGGTTCGTGAATCCGAAGTGTTAAACAGAGCTTTCACACCACTTTCGGTTTGACGAAGTGGGTTTGATCTGCCGAAAACACTAGGGTTTCACAGAATTTTCATTTCGGTCACACCGATTTGCAACTTCGGTTGGACGAAGGGTGCGATGCAATGGCCATAGGCGAATCGGTCATACCGAAAATATAAAATCGGTCTCACCGAGATGTGTTCGGCGGAAACCTAACCCTAAAACTTTTACTCGAATCTAGTTCAAAAGAACTAATCGATGTCAGGAGGATTTCAATCGTGGCAAGATTCTAGGCAATCCAAGCGTGCATTGAATCGGAGATGGGAGCACGAGTGGGATCAAAACTCACCCTAACTTGGTGGAGTTTTTCACGGCTGCAACGGCCGCGGAGGAGATGTCCGTTGGCGGCGATGGAGACTGCGGAGGCGCAGAAAGCGATTTACGGCGACAATCCGGAGACCAAGGCGACGGCGGCAAAGGGTGTGGGCGAAACATTTGAAGGAGAAATCAGCGCGCGCCCTCGAGTATATATACCCCTTTTGTCGGTGGGACCGAGTTGTAAAACTTCGGTGGCACCGAGATGGATAACTGCTAGGCGATTATGCACTTGATCACGCCGAAAATCACAACTTCGGTTTCACCGAGGTGAAAACCTAGATCGATCTAAATGCTTTCGGTTCGACCGAGTTTGAGTGAGTTGGTCTGACCGAAATCAATTAGAAGGTTTTGGAAATTAGCCCTTGACGGATCGGTGGCTCCGAGTGCTCCTCACTCGGAGGGTCCAAAAATGACTTGTTCAAAATTTGTGATGTAAGCATGAATAGAATTTTGAGACAAGAAAGCATAGATAGCTAGGGGAGGTACTTAGGCATTCTTGTCCATCCATTTGGTCAGAAAAATCAAAACGACCAAAACAACAAATGGATGTCCTCGAATGGATAAAATCATGCATCCAACATGCTCACACAATAAGATAGCAAATGAAATATGTGTCAAACATGCACAACCAAAACTCTAGCTACTAACACACAATTTGTCGATGACTAGGTCATCTTTATATGAGTATATTGACTTAGGAGCCAAATGAGAACATTTGATCATAGGTCATACTCATCGTTTAAGCACAAGTGGGGTTACCACTTTTACATAAAGCATTGATGTGTTCACATCATTTGAAGATGCTTTAGCTCAATTTTTAGAGCAAAGCTCCCCCTAGATGTGAGAACCCCTTTAAAGGGTCAAACTAACCTTGGGTTGTCATAGAAGACTTCATGTAGATGTTGAAGATGTGGATGCTCAATGTTGATGGAGATCATCAAGAGTTGGGAGCTATCCTTTGGATTGGGCACTTTCAATACCTACATGGGTTAGTCCCACAAGGAACAAACAAGGATATCCATGGACATAGATTGAAGTTCACAATAGATGATGTCCATGAAAGCAATGATTACCTTGTCCCTTGACTTACCAACAAGAGGGTTTGTGACTCCATGAACTAGTGCACGATGTGGAAGTTGATTGCACAAGTTTTTGCCAAAATGAATGTGAGTGAAGTATGTTGGCGGAGTCACCCTCAAGAACTTTCTAGTTCTTCTTCTTGGGATCCACATCATCTTGATGGGAATCCTTGGGGTTGTAGTTGAGCTTGACGAAGTAGAACTTGACGTTTTCTTGGGAACCCACTTGACCATGGCTTGAGGTGCTTCAACAAATGCATCAATCTCCTCTTGAAGCTTGTCCTTGCCTTTTAGCTTGTGGTCTTGTGGTGGAAGGTCATCTTGTGCTTGTTCCACATTGGAAGAAGTAGGATCATACTTCTCCTTTTGAGGAACAAACTGTGGAGTAGGATATTGACCTTCTTCCCACTCAACACCTTCGGCGTTGAACTTTCGCTAAAACCAATTCCTTGATTCTTCGGTGCCTTCCTTGCTTGCGAACAATTTCCTCAAAGTTCTTGCTTCCGGCAAGGCTCTTGTAGACACCTTTCTCTATGATCCCTTTCAATAAGCTATTTTCTTGCTCAAGTGTAACTTGTCTTGAAACATTGTTAGTGGAATCAAGAGAACTACTAGAAGCAACAACATTGGATTTAGCATGGTTATTGTTACTACTAGAGAAAGAATTTTTCTTATGCTTGTCATGCTTAGTCTTAATGGGTGGCAAGAAATTAGACAAGAGAAGTCGTTTGGCAAGATATGAAGAACTCTTCTTTGAAGATCGTCATTGATTGCTTTTAGAAACTCATGTTCTTGCTCTAGAGTGAGCTTCTCGAGCGTAGCTTCTCATGAGATCTTAGGAGCTCTCTATGATCTTCTTGAGTTGTTTCATGAGCTAACTTAAGAGTGTTTAGTTCTTTAGTTAGGCGCTCAATCTCCTTCATAGCATTGTCATTCGACTCTTCTCGACTATAAAGACTACTAGCATGTTCATCGTTCTTGGATTTATCATGTAAGAGCTCATCTTCACCAAGCAAGTCATCCTCATCACTATCAAGTCAATGAATTCAGGGTGTGATACCTTGGGGCCTTTAGCCATGAAGCATCTTCCAATTCCCTCATTTGGTGAATCAAATAAGTCGTAGGAGTTGGAGTTGGAGGATCTGAGAGCAAGACCGCAACACCTTCATCTTGGCTGTAGTCGGAGTTGGAGTGATAGCTTCCTTTGGATTGATTGTCCGAGTCGGAGCGGAGACCCATTCACCTACATGAGCTTGATGTTTTCTTCTTGTGTAGCTCCTTGATGACTTGTCTTTCCTCTCCGAATCCTTGCTTCTCCGAGAGGGTCTTCGTTCATAACGATCATCTCTGCTCCTTCTCTCTTTCCAAGGTGACTCATCTCTTGAGCTTCTTCTTCTTGGAGATTCTTCTCTTCTCTTGTGGGGAGCCGTACACTCATTTGAATAGTGTCCGGGTCTTCCACAATTGTAGCAGTTTCGATCACGACTAGAAGATCTCTTTTCATCATATGATCTAGACTTTGAGCTTCTCTCTTTGCCTCTATTCTTGTAGAATTTGTTGAAGTTCTTGACCATTAGGCTTATCTCTTCATTGGAAACTAACTTGTCACTTGAGGTTGTGGGAGCATCACTTGTAGCTTTGTAAGCACCACTTGACTTGTTGTGAAGCTCTTCCTTATCCTTAAGTGTCATCTCATGAGCAACAATTCTTCCAATGACTTCGGTTGGCTTGAGATTCTTGTAGTTTGGCATCATTTGGATCAAAGTGCACACGGTGTCATACTTTCCATCCAAAGCTCTGAGAATCTTCTTGATGATGAATCGGTCGGTCATTTCTTCGCTTCCTAAGCCGGCAATCTCATTTGTGATGAGAGAAAGCCTAGAGTACATTTCAGCGACTCCTTCACCATCCTTCATCTTGAACTTGTCAAGTTGACCTTGAAGAATATCTAGCTTTGATTCCTTCACGGACTCGGTACCTTCGTGCATTTCAACCAAAGTATCCCAAATCTCTTTTGCATTCTCAAGACGGCTGATTTTGTTGAACTCCTCGGGACACAAGGCATTGAAGAGAATGTCACAAGCTTGAGCATTGTTTTGCACTATCCGCAATTCTTCCGTTGTAACCCGCGATCCGAACTTTTCCTTCCTCGAAGAATTCACCTTGCATACCAACACAAATAATGCCCCATGCGGCTGGGTTATGACCAAGAATATGCATTTTCATTTTATGCTTCCAACTAGCAAAATTTGTACCATCAAAGTAAGGACCTCTCTGAAAATTACCCTCACTAGACGCCATACTCTCCTAGGTTGTGAAACCATGCTTATGGAGTCCAATGCAATGAAACCAATACAATGGAGACCAAAGCTCGATACCACTTGTAGGATCCAAAGTATGTCTAGAGGGGGTGATTAGACTACTTGACAATATAAAATTCTGCCTTTTGACAAAGAACAGTTTTGGCAGATTCACAATTATGATCAAGTCAAGCATCACCCTACACATGCAATTCTAGAGTATAGGCAGCGGAAAGTAAATTGCACATGTAGTAAAGAGAGGTGGAGAAGAGCAAACGCAATTTTGGAGACGCGGTGATTTTTCTCGTGGTTCCGATAGGTGGTGCTATCGTACTTCCACGTTGATGGAGACTTCAACCCACGGAGGGTAATGGCTGCGTGAGTCCACGGAGGCTCCACCCACGAAGGGTCCACGAAGAAGCAACCTTGTCTATTCCATCATGGCCTCACGCCCACGGAGGACTAGCCTTACTCGGGGTAGATCTTCACAGTAGGCGATCTCCTTGCCCTTACAAACTTCTTGGTTCAACTCCACATCTCGATGACGGAGGCTCCCAAGCGACACCTAACCAATCTAGGAGGCACCACCCTCCAAAAGGTAATAGATGTTGTAGATGATGATGAACTCCTTGCTCTTGTGCTTCAAATGATAATCTCCCCAACACTCAACTCTCCTCACCGATTTGGTTGTGGTGGAAGAAAGGATTGAGTGGAAAGCAACTTGGGAAGGCTAGAGATCAAGCTTCATATGGTGGGAGTGGAGCAACTTGATCTCAACACAATAGTAGGTAGTTCTCTTCTCGTAAATGTAAGGTAGGAGTGGTAGTTCTTTCGATGGCTCTCTCCACGAATGAAGAGGGGTGGAGGGGTATAAATAGCCTCCACACAAAATCCAACCGTTACACACATTTGAGCAATCTCGGTGGGACCGAAGTTGACAACTCGGTGAGACCGATAGTTCAAATAATGTGAGCGTTGGGATTTTCAGTGGGACCGAAAATACAATCTCGGTTAGTCCGATTAGTGCAATGACAAGAGCATGCCAGTTTGGTGAGACCGACTTCACCATCTCGGTGACACCGATTTGATGATGAAGGTTCTGAAGCTTGGCAACTCATATTTCGGTGAGACCGAGTTCGAATCGGAAAATCCGAGTTTGCTAGGGTTTGGCTAATGGCTGAGGTGGTTCATCTCGGTGTGGTGAGTTTGGAATATCGGTGGGACCGAGACTACTTATGAGTGTATATGGCGGTGAAAGTTCTTGATAGTTTAGGAGATGTATCACTAAGCACTTGAGCAACGGATCATCATCATAACCTCATCCCTTTTAATAGTATTGGCTTTTCCTATGGACTCAATGTGATCTTGGATCACTAAACCAAAAATGGAGTCTTGAGCTTTTGCCAATGCTTGCCTTAGCATTTTGGGGGGTCCACTTCTTCAGTCCTTGCCATACCCATATCATTGAACTTTCTGAGATGATTCTCAAGTAACTATTAGTTCAATGATATATATGTTGTTATTAATTACCAAAACCACCCGGGGATTAGTTGCACTCTCAATCACCTAATTGTGTTTCAGCATTAGAGATAGAAATATCTTTGGGATTCTCAGGTGTGTCTACAATAGGTTCACTAGAAGCATGCAAAGTCCTATCGTTTTTCTTTTTCTTATTTTTTAGAAGAACTAGGTGCCTCTAAATTGTTTCTCTGAGAATCTTGCTCGATTCTCTTAGGGTGGCCTTCAGGATACAAAGGTTCCTGATTCATTCTACCAGTTCTAGTAGCCACTCTAACAGCAAAGTCAGGTTTATTATTTAATTCATCAAGCAAATCATTTTGAGCTTTAAGTACTTGCTCAGCTTGAGTAGCAACCATAGAAGCATATTTGCTAATGAGTTTAAGTTCACCTTTAACTCTAGCCATATAATCACTCACGCGTCCTATCTCGAAAGCATTATTCTTTAACTCTCTACCAACATAAGCATTAAAACTTTCTTGTCTAGCCATAAAGTCATCAAATTCATCTAAGCATGGGCTATGAAATTTAGTAGAGGGAATTTCAACTTTATCATATATATATAGAGATAATTTACCTTTACTACCTCTGTCGGGTTATCAAGACAATGTAGTTCTTCGGTAGGTGGTATATTAAGACCATGTGTTTCTTCAATAGGAGGTAAATTCTTAACATCTTTAGCTTTAATACCTTTTTCTTTCATTGATTTCTTTGCCTCTTGCATATCTTTAGGACTGAGAAATAGAACACCTCTCATCTTCGGAGTGGGTTTAGGAATAGGCTCAGGAGTTGGCTCAATTGGTTCAGGAATTGCCTCAAGAATTGGCTCAAGAAGAGTCCAATTATTTTAATTAGTCAACATATTATTCAATAGTAATTCAGCTTCGTCGACTGTTCTTTCCCTGAAAACACAACCAGCACAACTATCCAAGTAATCCTTGGAAGCATCGGTTAGTCCATTATAAAAGATATCAAGTATTTCATTCTTCTTAAGAGGATGATCAGGCAAAGCATTAAGTAACCGGAGAAGCCTCTATCTTTGCAAGCAAAGATAGCTCTAACAGCTTCCTCTTCCATAACATAACCCTCAGGAACAACAGGTAATTCATAATCAGGGGGAGAACTTTCATCATCACTATCATCAATAATAGCATCTTCAATAATTTCATTCTCTCTAACCCTAGCTGCTTGTTCATCAAGAAATTCACCTAATGGCAAAGTGGTATCACGCACAGAAGTAGTTTCATCATAAGTATCATGCATAGAAGAAGTGGCATCATCAATAACATGCGACATATCAGAATTCGTAGCAGTAGCAGGTTTTGGTGTCGCAAGCTTACTAATAACAGAAGGAGAATCTAGTGCAGAGCTAGATGGCAGTTCCTTACCTCCCCTCGTAGTTGAGGGCAAAATCTTTGTTCTTTCGTCTTTCATGTTCCTCATAGTGATCAACAGATATAAATCCCAAGTGACTCAAAGAACAGATCTATGTTCCCCGGCAACGGCGCCATAAATTAGTCTTGATAACCCACAAGTGTAGGGGATCGCAACAACTTTCGAGGGTAAAGTATTCAACCCAAATTTATTGATTCGACACAAGGGGAGCCAAAGAATATTATTGAGTATTAGCAATTGAGTTGTCAATTCAACCACACCTGGATAACTTAGTATCTGCAGCAAAGTATTTAGTAGCAAAGTAGTATGATAATAAAGGTAACAGTGGCAAAAGTAAAGATGATAGTTTTGTAGTGAGTGTAACAATAGCAACAGAAAAGTAAATAAGCGAAGCACAAGATGTGAAAAGCTCATAGGCATTGGATCAGTGATGGATAATTATGTTGGATGCGATTCCTCATGTAATAGCTATAACATAGGGTGACACAGAACTAGCTTCAGTTCATCAACGTAATGTAGGCATGTATTCCGAATCTAGTCATACGTGCTTATGGAAAAGAACTTGCATGACATCTTTTGTCCTACCCTCCAGTGGCAGCGGGGTCCTAGCAAAAACTAAGGGATATTAAGGCCTCCTTTTAATAGGGAACCGGAACCAAGCATTAGCACATAGTGAATACATGAACTCCTCAAACTACGGTCATCACCGAGAACTATCCCGATTATTGTCACTTCGGGGTTGTTGGATCATAACACATAATAGGTGACTATAGACTTGCAAGATAGGATCAAGAACACACATATATTCATGAAAACATAATAGGTTCAGATCTGAAATCATGGCACTCGGGCCCTAGTGACAAGCATTAAGCATAGCAAAGTCATAGCAACATCAATCTCAGAACATAGTGGATACTAGGGATCAAACCCTAACAAAACTAACTTGATTACATGGTAAATCTCATCCAACCCATCACCGTCCAGCAGGCCTACGATGGAATTACTCACGCACGACTGTGACCATCATGAAATTGGTGATGGAGGATGGTTGATGATGATGACGGTGACGAATCCCCCTCTCTGGAACCCCGAACGGACTCCAGATCAGCCCTCCCGGGAGAGATTAGGGCTTGTCGGCGGCTCTGTGTCGTAAAACATGATGAAACTTTCACTCTGATTTTTTCTTCACGAAATGGAATATATGGAGTTGGAGTCGAGGTCGGTGGAGCGTCAGGGGGCCCACGAGACAGGGGGGCGCGCCCAGGGGGTGGGCGCGCCCCCCACCCTCGTGGACAGGGTGTGGCCCCCCTGGTCTTGATTCTTTCGCCAATATTTTTTATATTTTCCAAAACGTGCCTCCGTTCAGCACATAAAACAACACCATGGCAGTTCTGCTGAAAACAGATTCAGTCCGGGTTAGTCTCATTCAAATCATGCAAGTTAGAGTCCAAAACAAGGGCAAAAGTGTTTGGAAAAGTAGATATGTTGGAGACGTATCAGGGTCATAAGTGCTTGAACAGACAAGTACCCAACTAGTTATGTTATATTACATGGGTAGTAAGAAACATCTTCCAGGGAGAATAGTTCCGTTAAGGGTTCCTTTCCCTGGGTGTGCATGCATCGATGTACATGTCCGAACTGCAAAAATTTACGTAGGACATAAGCGTCTGGGGGCATGTTTTGTAATAGGAAAAATACATCTTTTGTTCATCGACCGAATATTCCCTTAAGAATGCTAGCTTTCGGCTTCACCCAGTCTGAGGTACACATCCGGCTGACCCGACAGTAACAATCGCAGAGGTGCTCTCCTTATGCCCTAGCCGAATTAACGGGAACGTAGGGCATAAACACAAGAGCCAGGCAACCCAGCTTGGCCAAAACATAAGTCATATCTGTTGGGGAACATAGTAATTTCAAAAAAATTCCTACGCACACGCAAGATCATGGTGATGATATAGCAACGAGAGGGGAGAGTGTTAGTCCACGCACCCGTGAGACCGAAGCGAAGCGTTAGAACAACGCGGTTGATGTAGTCGACGTCTTCACGATCCGACCGATCCAAGCACCGAACGTCTGAAGCCTCCGAGTTCAGCACACGTTCAGCTCGATGGCGATCTCCGCCTCCGATCCAGCCGAGCTCCGGAGATGAGTTACAAGTCGACCTGACGGCGTGGTGGCGTGATGATGTTCTACGGCTGGGCTTCGCCTAAACTCCATGACGATATGACCGAGGAGGAATATGGTGGAGGGGGGCACCACACACGGCTAAGGAACAATCCGTAGATCAACTTGTGTATCTATGGGGTGCCCCCCGCCCCCGTATATAAAGGAGCCAGGGAGGAGGAGGCCGCCGGCCAAGGAGGGCGCGCCAAGGGGGGAGTCCTACTCCCACCGGGAGTAGGACTCCCTCTTTCCAAGTAGGAGTAGGAGAAGGGGGGAAAGAGGAGGAAGAGGGGAAGGAAAGGGGGGACGCCGCCCCCCTTCCCTTGTCCTATTCGGACTAGGAAGGGGAGGGGCGCGCTGCCCCCTCCTGCCTCCTTCCCTCTTCTCCCTCGAGGCCCATGTAGGCCCAATAACCCCCCGGGGGGGTTCCGGTAACCTCCCGGTACTCCGGTAAAATGCCGATTTCACCCTGAACTCTTCCGATGTCCAAACATAGGCTTCCAATATATCAATATTTATGTCTCGACCATTTCGAGACTCCTCGTCATGTCCATGATCACATCGGGGACTCCAAACAAACTTCGGTACATCAAAACTTATAAACTCATAATAGAACTGTCATCGTAACGTTAAGCGTGCGGACCCTACGGGTTCGAGAACTATGTAGACATGACCTAGAACCATTCTCAGTCAATAACCAATAGCGGGACCTGGATGCCCATATTGGTTCCTACATATTCTACGAAGATCTTTATCGGTCAAACCGCATAACAACATACGTTGTTCCCTTTGTCATCAGTATGTTACTTGCCCGAGATTTGATCGTCGGTATCCAATACCTAGTTCAATCTCGTTACCGGCAAGTCTCTTTACTCGTTACGTAATACAACATTCCGTAACTAACGCATTAGCTACATTGCTTGCAAGGCTTATAGTGATGTGCATTACCGAGAGGGTCCAGAGATACCTCTCCGACAATCAGAGTGACAAAACCTAATCTCGAAATACGCCAACTCAACATGTACCTTCGGAGACACCTGTAGTACTCCTTTATAATCACCCAGTTACATTGTGACGTTTGGTAGTACCCAAAGTGTTCCTCCGGTAAACAGGAGTTGCATAATTCTCATAGTTACAGGAACATGTATAAGTCATGAAGAAAG
Organism: Aegilops speltoides; assembly: GCA_021437245.1. Classification (NCBI taxonomy): domain Eukaryota; kingdom Viridiplantae; phylum Streptophyta; class Magnoliopsida; order Poales; family Poaceae; genus Aegilops; species Aegilops speltoides. The sequence continues at coordinate 398,076,360 of CM038144.1, forward strand.
CAATAGCAGAATACTAAACGATCAAGTGCTAGGCTAACGGGATGGGTCATGTCAATCACATCATTCTTCTAATGATGTGATCCCACTAATCAAATGACAACACATGTCTATGGTTAGGAAACATAACCATCTTTGATTAATGAGCTAGTCAAGTAGAGGCATACTAGTGACTATAGTTTTGTCTATGTATTCACACATGTATCATGTTTCCGGTTAATACAATTCTAGCATGAATAATAAACATTTATCATGATATGAGGAAATAAATAATAACTTTATTATTTCCTCTACGGCATATTTCCTTCAGTCTCCCACTTGCACTAGAGTCAATAATCTAGATTACATAGTAATGATTCTAACACCCATGGAGTCTTGGTGCTGATCATGTTTTGCTCGTGAGAGAGGCTTAGTCAACGGGTCCGCAACATTCAGATCCATATGTATCTTGCAAATCTCTATGTCTCCCACTTGGACTTGGTCCCGAATGGAATTGAAGCGTCTCTTGATGTGCTTGGTCCTCTTGTGAAATCTGGATTCCTTTGCCAAGGCAATTGCTCGATATTGTCACGAAGATTTTCATTGGTCCCGATGCACTAGGTATGACACCTAGATCGGAAATGAACTCCTTCATCCAGACTCCTTCATTTGCTGCTTCAGAAGCAGCTATGTACTCCGCTTCACATGTAGATCCCGCCTCAACGCTTTGTTTAGAACTGCACCAACTTACAGCTCCACCGTTTAATATAAACACGTATCCGGTTTACGATTTAGAATCGTCCGGATTAGTGTCAAAGCTTGCATCGACGTAAACATTCACGACTAGCTCTTTGTCACTTCCATATACGAGAAACATATCCTTAGTCCTTTTTAGATATTTCAGGATGTTCTTGACCGCTGTCCAGTGATCCACTCCTGGATTACTTTGGTACCTTCCTGCCAAGCTTATTGCTAAGCATACGTCAGGTCTGGTACACAGCATTGCATACATGATAGAGCCTATGGCTGAAGCATAGGAACATCTTTCATTTCTCTCTATCTTCTGCTTGTGGTCGGGCATTGAGTTTGACTCAACTTCACACCTTGTAGCACAGGCAAGAATCCTTTCTTTGCTCGATCCATTTTGAAGTTTTTCAAAATTTTGTCAAGGTATGTGCTTTGTGAAAGTCCTATTAAGCGTCTTGATCTATCTCTATAGATCTTGATGCCCAATATGTAAGTAGCTTCACCGAGGTCTTTCATTGAAAAACTTTTATTCAAGTATCCTTTATGCTATCCAGAAATTCTATATCATTTCCAATTAATAATATGTCATCTACATATAAAACTAGAAATGCTCTGAGCTCCCACTCACTTTCTTGTAAATACAAAGCTTCTCCAAAAGTCTCATATAAAACCATATGCTTTGATCACACTATCAAAACATTTATTCCAACTCCGAGATGCTTGCACCAGTCCATAAATGGATCATTTGGAGCTTGCATACTTTGTTAGCACCTTTTGGATCAACAAAACCTTCGGCTGCATCATATACAACTCTTCTTCTAGAAATCCATTCAAGAATGCAGTTTTGACATCCATTTGCCAAATTTCATAATCATGAAATGCAGCAATAGCTAACATGATTGAGACAGACTTAAGCATCGCTACTGGTGAGAAAGTCTCATCGTAGTCAACCCCTTGAACTTGTCGAAAACCTTTCGCAACAAGTCGAGCTTTATAGATAGTTACATTACCATCAACATCGTCTTCTTCCTAAAGATCCATTTATTCTCAATGGCTTGCCGATCATCGGCAAGTCAACCAAAATCCATACTTTGTTTTCATACATGGATCCCATCTCAGATTTCATGGCCTCTAGCCATTTTGCGGAATCTGGGCTCATCATCGCTTCCTCATAGTTCGTAGGTTCATCATGGTCAAGTAACATGACTTCCGAATAGGATTACCGTACCACTCAGTGCGGATCTTACTCGTAGACCCTCGAGGTTCGAGAGAAACTTGATCTGAAGTTTCATGATCAATATCATTAGCTTCCTCACCGATTGGTGTAGTTGTCACGAGGAACCGGTTCTTGTGATGAACTACTTTCAATAAGGGAGTAGATCTGATTATCTCATCAAGTTCTACTTTCCTCCCACTCACTTCTTTCGAGAGAAACTCCTTCTCTAGAAAGGATCCGAATTTAGCAACGAAAATTTTGCCCTCAGATCTGTGATAGAAGGTGTACCCAATAGTCTCCTTTGGGTATCCTATGAAGACACATTTCTCCGATTTGGGTTCGAGCTTATCTGGTTGAAGTTTCTTCACATAAGCATCGCAGCCCCAAACTTAAAAAACGATAACTTTGGTTTCTTGCCAAACCACAGTTCATAAGGCGTTGTTTCAACGGATTTTGATGGTGCCCTATTTAACGTGAATGCGGCCGTCTCTAAAGCATAACCCCAAAACGATAGCGGTAAATCGGTAAGAGACATCATAGATCGCACCATATCAAGTAAAGTACGATTATGACGTTCGGACACACCATTTCATTGTGGTGTTCCAGGTGGCGTGAGTTGCGAGACTATCCCGCATTGTTTCAAGTGCAGACCAAACTCGTAACTCAAATATTCTCCTCCACGATCAGATCGTAGAAACTTTATTTTCTTGTTACGATGATTTTCCACTTCACTCTGAAATTCTTTGAACTTTTCAAATGTTTCAGACTTGTGTTTCATTAAGTAGATATACCCATATCTGCTCAAATCATCTGTGAAGGTGATAAAATAACAATATCCGCCACGAGCCTCAATATTCATCGGACCACATACATCTGTATGTATGATTTCCAACAAATCTGTTGCTCTCTCCATAGTACCGGAGAACGGCGTTTTAGTCATCTTGCCCATAAGGCACAGTTCGCAAGTACCAAGTGATTCATAATCAAGTGATTCCAAAAGCCCATCAGTATGGAGTTTCTTCATGCGCTTTACACCGATATGACCCAAACGGCAGTGCCACAAATAAGTTGCACTTTCGTTATCACCTCTGCATCTTTTGGTTTCAACACTATGAATATGTGTATCACTACTATCGAGATTCAATAAAAACAGACCATTCTTCAAGGGTGCATGACCATAAAAGATATTACTCATATAAATAGAACAACCATTATTCTCTGATTTAAATGAATAACCGTCTCGCATCAAACAAGATCCAGATATAATGTTCATGCTCAATGCTGGCACCAAATAACAATTATTTAGGTCTAATACTAATCCCGATGGTAGATGTAGAGGTAGCGTGCCGACCGCGATCACATCGACTTTGGAACCATTTCCCACGCGCATCGTCACCTCGTCCTTAGCTAATCTTCGCAATCCGTAGTCCTGTTTGAGTTGCAAATATTAGCAATGAACCGATATCAAATACCAGTGCTCATGCAAGCATTAGTAAGGTACACATCAATAACATGTATATCACATATACCTTTGTTCACTTTGCCATCCTTCTTATCCGCCAAATACTTGGGGCAGTTCCGCTTCGATGTCGATCGCTTGCGATAAAAGCACTCAGTTTCAGGCTTAGGTCCAGACTTGGGTTTCTTCTCTTGAGCAGCAACTTGCTTGCCGTTCTTTTTGAAGTTTCCCTTCTTCTTCCCTTTGCCCTTCTTCTTGAAACTGGTGGTTTTTTTAACCATCAACACTTGATGCTCCTTTTTGATTTCTACCTCCGCAGCTTTCAGCATTGCGAAGAGCTCGGGAATAGTCTTGTTCATCCCTTGCATATTATAGTTCATCACAAAGCTCTTGTAGCTTGGTGGCAGTGATTGGAGAATTTTGTCAATGACACTATCATCAGGAAGATTAACTCCCAGTTGAATCAAGTGATTATTATACCCAGACATTTTGAGTATGTGTTTACTGAAAAAACTATTCTCCTCCATCTTGCAGCTATAGAACTTATTGGAGACTTCATATCTCTCAATCCGGGCATTTGCTTGAAATATTAACTTCAACTCCTGGAACATCTCATATGCTCCATGACGTTCAAAACGTCGTTGAAGACCCGGTTCTAAGCCGTAAAGCATGGCACATTGAACTATCGAGTAGTCATCGACTTTGCTCGCCAGACGTTCTTAATGTCGTCGGTTGCATCAGAAGAAGCTGGCACCCAGCGGTGCTTCGGGGCGTAACTTTTCGTGCAGCAATGAGGATAATCCTCAGGTTACGGACCCAGTCCGTGTAATTGCTACCATCATCTTTCAACTTTGCTTTCTCAAGGAACGCATTAAAATTCAACGGAACAACAGCACGAGCCATCTATCTACAAACAAACATAGACAAGCAAAATACTATCAGGTACTAAGTTCATGATAAATTTAAGTTCAATTAATCATATTACTTAAGAACTCCCACTTAGACAGACATCTCTCTAGTCATCTAAGTGATCACGTGATCCAAATCAACTAAACCATGTCCGATCATCACGTGAGATGGAGTAGTTTCAATGGTGAACATTGCTATGTTGATCATATCTACTATATGATTCACGCTCGACCTTTCGGTCTCCGTGTTCCGAGGCCATATCTGTATATGCTAGGCTCGTCAAGTATAACCTGAGTATTCCACATGTGCAACTGTTTTGCACCCGTTGTATTTGAGCGTAGAGCCTATCACACCCGATCATCACGTGGTGTCTCAAAGACGAAGAACTTTCGCAGCGGTGCATACTCAAGGAGAACACTTCTTGATAATTAGTGAGAGATCATCTTAAAATGCTACCGTCAATCAAAGCAAGATAAGATGCATAAAGGATAAACATCACATGCAATCAATATAAGTGATATGATATGGCCATCATCATCTTGTGCTTGCGATCTCCATCTTCGAAGCACCGTCATGATCACCATCGTCACTGGCGCGACACCTTGATCTCCATCGTAGCATCGTTGTCATTACGCCATCTATGGCTTCTACGACTATCGCTACCGCTTAGTGATAAAGTAAGCAATTACAGGGCGCTTGCATTTCATACAATAAAGCGATAACCATATGGCTCCTGCCAGTTGCCGATAACTTTGGTGACAAAACATGATCATCTCATACAATAAAATATAGCATCACGTCTTGACCATATCACATCACAACATGCCATGCAAAAACAAGTTAGACGTCCTCTACTTTGTTGGTGCAAATTTTACGTGGCTGCTACGGGCTTAGCAAGAACCGTTCTTACCTACGCATCAAAAACCACAACGATAGTTCGTCAAGTTGGTGCTGTTTTAACCTTCGCAAGGACCGGGCGTAGCCACACTCGATTCAGCTAAAGTGAGAGAGACAGACACCCGCCAGCCACCTTTAAGCACAAGTGCTCGTAGCGGTGAAACCAGTCTCGCGTAAGCGTCGCGTAATGTCGGTCCAGGCCGCTTCATCTCACAATACCGCCGAACCAAAGTATGACATCTTTGGTAAGCGGTATGACTTGTATCGCCCACAACTCACTTGTGTTCTACTCGTGCATATAACATCAACGCATAAAACCTAGGCTCTGATTCCACTGTTGGGGAACGTAGTAATTTCAAAAAAATTCCTACGCACACGCAAGATCATGGTGATGATATAGCAACGAGAGGGAAGAGTGTTCGTCCACGTACCCTCGTAGACCGTAAGCGGAAGCGTTAACTGCGCGGTTGATGTAGTCGTCGTCTTCACGATCCGACCGATCCAAGCACCGAACGTCACGGAGCCTCCGAGTTCAGCACACATTTAGCTCGATGGCGATCTCGGCCTCCGATCCAGCCGAAGCCGGAGATGAGTTCCGTCGGACGACGAGTGGTAGCGGTGATGATGTTCTACGGCGCGAGGCTTCGCCTAAACTCTGCTGACGATATGACCGAGGTGGAATATGGTGGAGGGGGCACGCACACGGCTAAGGAACGATCCGTAGATCAACTTGTGTGTCTATGGGTGCCCCGCCCCGTATATAAAGGAGCAGGGGAGGCCGCCCGCCAAGAGGGCGCGCCAGGGGGAGTCGTACTCCCAGGAGTAGGACTCCTCTTTCCAAGTAGGAGTAGGAGAAGGGGAAAGAGGAGGAAGAGGGGAAGGAAAGGGGGGGCGCCGCCCCCCTCCTGCCTCCTTCCCTCTTCTCCCTCGAGGCCCATGTAGGCCCAATAACCCCCCCGGGGGGGTTCCGGTAACCTCCCGGTACTCCGGTAAAATGCCGATTTCACCCGGAACTATTCCGATGTCCAAACATAGGCTTCCAATATATCAATCTTTATGTCTCGACCATTTCAAGACTCCTCGTCATGTCCATGATCACATCCGGGACTCCAAACAAACTTCGGTACATCAAAACTTATAAACTCATAATAGAACTGTCATCGTAACATTAAGCGTGCGGACCCTACGGGTTCGAGAACTATGTAGACATGACCTAGAACCATTCTCGGTCAATAACCAATAGCGGGACCTGGATGCCCATATTGGTTCCTACATATTCTACGAAGATCTTTATCGGTCAAACCGCATAACAACATACATTGTTTCCTTTGTCATCGGTATGTTACTTGCCCGAGATTTGATCGTCGGTATCCAATACCTAGTTCAATCTCGTTACCGGCAAGTCTCTTTACTCGTTACATAATACAACATTCCGTAACTAACTCATTAGCTACATTGCTTGCAAGGCTTATAGTGATGTGCATTACCGAGAGGGCCCAGAGATACCTCTCCGACAATCGGAGTGACAAAACCTAATCTCGAAATACGCCAACTCAACATGTACCTTCGGAGACACCTGTAGTATTCCTTTATAATCACCCACTTACGTTGTGACGTTTGGTAGTACCCAAAGTGTTCTTCCGGTAAACGGGAGTTGCATAATTCTCCTAGTTACAGGAACATGTATAAGTCATGAAGAAAGCAATAGCAGAATACTAAACGATCAAGTGCTAGGCTAACGAGATGGGTCATGTCAATCACATCATTCTTCTAATGATGTGATCCCACTAATCAAATGACAACACATGTCTATGGTTAGGAAACATAACCATCTTTGATTAATGAGCTAGTCAAGTAGAGGCATACTAGTGACTATAGTTTTGTCTATGTATTCACACATGTATCATGTTTCCGGTTAATACAATTCTAGCATGAATAATAAACATTTATCATGATATGAGGAAATAAATAATAACTTTATTATTGCCTCTAGGGCATATTTCCTTCAATATCGATGCATATAGTGGTGAAAAAAGGCACATACGGAGCAGTGACGCATATGTGGTGGGCATAAAGCCCAGAAGACAATTAAGCTTCTGTGTAAGAAGCCCCAGGTATATTGAGCGTGCATAGCGTGGCTAGAGTGTGCGGTCAAAGCATACTTGAAGCTTTTAAAGCTGTAAATGTAAAATGGAGAGAGAGGGAGGATATAATTTAAAAAGGGAGACGGAGGTAAGGGGACAAACGCGGAGTTCGGCGCTAGGCGTAGAATCTTCGGAGCCTGGCTGTGTTCCATGGGTTCGGATCGAGTCGATTGTCTGATGCATCACGCAGACGGTACGCACCTCCAGTGAGAACTTTGTAAATGATGAAGGGACCTCCCACTTTGGCTTGAGCTTGTCCTTTTTCTTCTCTGGTAGGCGTAGAACGAGTTCGCCAATGTTATATGTTTTGGCCCGCACTTCTCTGCTTTGATACCTTCAAGCCTGCTGATGATAGAATGCGGAACGGGCCTTCGCGACATCGCGCTCCTCCTCTTGGGCATCTAAGTTGTCCTGCCGATCCATCTCGGCTTCTCTCTCTTCGTACATGCGCACTCTGGGTGAATCATGGATGATATCGCAGGGTAGCACTGCCTCTGCGCCATACACCATAAAAACGGTGTGTATCCGGTTGTGCGATTTGGCGTGGTCTGCAGCCCCCATACGCACTCGACCTAGTGCGTGTCTGATTCCTTCAAAGATCGCACTAGTCTGGGTTTAATGCCGCTCATGATAAGATTGTTCGCTCGTTCGACTTGACCGTTTGTTTGGGGGTGATAGACGGAGGCGTAATCAAGTTTTATGCCCATTTTACTGCACCAGGTTTTCACCTCATCGGTTGTGAAGTTCAAGCCGTTATCAGTGATGATGCTGTGGGGGACACCATAGTGGTGCACGACCTCGGATATAAAGTCTATCACTTGTACGGATTCGACCATTTTGACTGGTTTGGCTTCTATCCATTTGGTGAATTTATTGACCTTGACCAATAAATATTTATTCTTATGGTTTCCTCCTTTAAGGGGTCTAACCATATCAAGCCCCCAGACCGCAAAGGGCCAAGTTATGGGGATTGTTTGTAGGGCAGTGGGCGGCATATGGCTTTGATTCGCAAAAAGCTGGCAATCGACGCAGTGTTGAACAAGTTCTTGTGCGTCTGCCCGGGCTGTCGGCCAGTAGAAACCTGTACGGAAGGCCTTGCTTACGAGCGCCCGAGCTGCGGCATGGTGGCCGCCGAGTCCGGCATGAATTCCATCCAAGAGCTGCCGCCCTTCTTCTTCAGAGATGCACCTTTGGAGCACTCCGGTTGCGCTTTTCTTATAAAGCTCTCCCTCGTGGATTTGTAGGCTTTAGAGCACCGCACGATGTAGCATGCCTCATTTTGGTCCTCTGGGAGTTCCTACCTATTTAAGTAAGCTAGGAAGGGTTCCATCCACGGGGCGATGACCGCCATGATCATGTGGGCCAAAGGTGTGATTTCAGTGGCGGAGCCTCCTATTACGTCAGATTGTTCAGGATCTAGGGTTGTATGCGGATCCAGACTAGTATTGCCGGACTCCCCTTCCCATGCCACGGACGGCTTGAACAGCCTTTCCAAAAAATATTTGGTGGGACGGGGTCACGTTTAGCGCAGATGTGGGCAAGGACATCCGCCGCTTGATTGTTTTCTCGAACCACATGGTGGAATTCGAGCCCCTCGAATCGAGCTGACATTTTGAGAACGACATTACAGTAAGCTGCCATATTTGAATCCTTGGCGTCGAAGTCTCCATTTATTTGAGATATTGCGAGATTTGAATCCCCCCGTACTTCTAGACGTTGAATGCCCATGGAGACGACCATCCGAAGATCGTGCAACAATGCCTCATACTCTGCTGCATTGTTGAAATCTGTGTAAAGTATTTGGAGTACGTATTGGACTGTATCTCCGGTGGGGGACGACAGGACGACGCCAGCCCCTAGACCAGCTAGCATCTTAGAGCCGTCAAAGTGCATGATCTAATTGGAGTACGCGCCGTATTCTTTAGGGAGTTTGGCTTCTGTCCATTCGGCGACGAAGTCAGCCAGTACTTGCGACTTAATGGCCCGCCGTGGTTTGTATGTTATGTCAAACGGGAGGAGCTCGATAGCCCATTTTGCAATCCGGCCTGTGGCATCGCGGTTATTTATTATGTCATTGAGTGGTACTTCAGAGGCCACCATGATTGAACACTCTTGAAAGTAGTGTCGTAGTTTCCGGGATGCCATGAAGACCGCGTATGCTATCTTTTGATAATGTGGGTACCGTGACTTGCATGGAGTTAGGACAGTGGATACGTAGTATACCGGCTTTTGTAACGGGAATTTATGTCCACTTGTCTCTTGTTCGACGACGAGCACTGCGCTTACAACCTGGTGTGTTGCAGCTATGTATAGCAGCATGGGTTCACCGGCATTTGGCGCTGCCAGAATTGGATTGGTGGCCAAGAGGGCTTTTATTTTCTCTAGCCTAGCCGTAGCCGCATCCGTCCATTCGAAGTGTTCGGTGCATTGAAGAAGGCGATAAAGAGGTAGTGCCTTTTCTCCTAATCGGGAGATAAAGCGACTTACGGTGGCCATGCATCCAGTTAGTTTCTGGATTTGCTTGAGGTCTGTTGGGTAGCCAACTGTGACAGAGCTCGGATTTTAGCCGGATTTGCTTCGATTCCTCTATTGGAGACAATAAAGCCCAAGAGTTTTCTGGCTGGAACGCCGAAAACGCATTTTTCCGGGTTGAGCTTGATGTCATATGTTCGGAGATTGTCGAGTGTAAGCCTCAAGTCGTCTATTAATGTTTCGACGTGTCTGGTTTTGATGGCCACATTGTCTACGTAAGCCTCCACTATTTTGCTGATTTGTGTTTCCAGGCATGTCTGAATCATGCGTTGATAGGTTGCACCAGCGTTTTTGAGCCCGAAAGGCATGGTATTAAAACAGAAGGGGCCGTATGGAGTGATAAATGCCGTTGCGGCTTGATCAGACTACGCCATCTTGATTTGGTGGTATCCGGAGTATGCATCGAGGAAACACAATGAGTCATGTCCTACGGTAGCGTCGATAAGTTAATCGATGCGAGGGAGGGGGAAGGGATCCTTAGGGCAAGCCTTGTTAAGGTCTTTGAAATCGACGCATAGGCGCCAGGATTTGTCCTTCTTTGGTACATCACTAGGTTTGCTAGCCAGTCCGAATGTTTTATTTCTCTGATGAATCCGACTTCGAGTAGCTTGGCTAGCTCTTCTCCCATGGCTTGTCGCTTGGGTTCTGAAAAGCACCGAAGAGTCTGTTTGACCGGCTTGTATCCCTTTAGTGTGTTTAGGCTATGTTCGGCCAGCCTGCATGGGATACCTGGCATGTCTGAAGGATGCCAGGAGAAAATATCCCAATTCTCGCACAAGAACTCTCGTAGTGCGGTGTCTATTGTGGGGTTCAGCTGTGCCCCAATTGATGCTGTTTTTGTGGGGTCCGTTGGGTGGACCTGAAATTTGACTATTTCGTTTGCTGGTTTAAAAGAGGTAGACTTGGGTCGTTTGTAGAGTATCACGTCGTCCCTGTCTACTGCGGAGTGCAGCGCAGTTAACTCTTCGGCCGGGAGGGCTTCTGATAATGCCTCCAAGGCTAGTGCGGCAGTTTTATTTTCGTCCCGGAGTGCTATGTCCGGATCACTGGCTAGAGTGATGATTCCACTGTGCCCCGGCATCTTGAGCTCCATGTACCCATAATGGGGTACAGCTTGGAAGCTTGTGAATGTGTCTCGTCCCAAGAGGGCGTGGTATCCACTGCTAAACGGGGCCACTTGGAATGTGTTCTTCGGACCTATAATTCTCCGGGGTGCCGAATACCACGTCCAGTGTGATTTTCTTGCGCATCGCGCCTCCCGGCTAGGGATGATTCCTCTGAAGGTTGTGCTGCTTTGGTCAATGCGGCTCTTATCAATTTCCATTTTGTTAAGAGTTTCCTCATATATGAGGATTAATCCGCTGCCGTCGTCCATGAGCACTTTAGTAAGCCAAAATCCATCGACGATTGGACTAAGGACCAAAGCAGCTGGGGCTCGGACTGTTCGAAATTGGGGTTCGTCGCAGGCGCTGAAGGTTATGGCCGTATCGTTCCACGGGTTTCTTGCTACAACGTGGCAGACTTTGGCGAGGCCGCGGAGCGCTCGCTTGCGCCTGTTGTTTGAGGCAAAAGTCTCGAAGACGGTCAGTACAGTATTGTTATTTTCAGTGGGATGGTGCTCTGCGGTATTGTCGATGAGAAGGTCCTCGCCGCTCTTGGCCACCTGTCGGAGTATCCAACATGCTCTAAGGCTGTGTGTTGGTATGGTGTCCGGTGTGCTGTGAATTTTGCATGGCCTATTGAGCCATCCCTCCAGTACGGTTCCACACCCTGTAGGAGGCTTTGGCTTCTTTGTAATTGGGTTGGGTGACTTGCGAGAGCGCACCCTTTTAGTTCGGACGAGGGGTTTGGTTAGGGCCGGAGGATCCCAGAATTTTGTTTGGGTCTTCCAGGCGCTTTCCATCGCGCAGTACTTTTGTACTATGGCCGCCAGGTCGGCAAAGTGTGCTATGTCACTGTGACTTATGTCATTGAGAATTCCCTTGTCCGTGCAATTTTTGCAAAAGAATGAAATTGCGTCTTCCTCGTGACAGTCCTTAACCTTGCTCATTACAAGGAGGAATCTGGTCCAGAAGTGGTGTACTGTCTCTTGGGGCTCTTGTCTGATGTGGGAGAGATCGCTTGTGTCTGGGTGCGTGATTGTAATTAAGTCCACGTCCTGACCCAATTTGGGACCCAGGGGTGGAGGAGCTCCTGAGCGTGGTAGCTCGGGCTCTAGGATATTGCCCAATATTTGTGTCCCGCTGCCTGATTCTAAGTTTGGAGCCTGGGCCACGTCCTCCCGTAGACGGGTATCCGGCTCAGAGAGCTCGGGAATTCGGACATAGTTGGTCCTCAAAATAGAGGAAGAATTGTCGTTTTGTTCCTTGACCACCGCTATCTGATGGGTGACTGGCGGAGAGTTAAGCTCCCATAGGTTGGGTTTGAGCCCGATCCGATCATAATCTGTAACAACTTCCAGGGCGGCGATGCGATCCATTTAAGGAGGAGAGCTCCATTGGATCCATCTACTCGGTGAATTCCGAGTTGACGCGGTCGTTGTTTTTGATGACCTTAGATGTCATCGTCGGCGCGATGGCCGAACGGGCGGCCATGACGAAACCGCCTAGCCGGAGAGCTTGGCCCATAGCCAGGGATTCTCCGAAGGTGATGTTATCCTTGACAACGAGGCGAGCCATCAAGCCTTTTTGGGACGACATAGCGGAACTCTCAATGAAAGCACCAATGTCAGTGTCAAAACCGGCGGATCCTAGGTAGGGGTCCCAAACTGTGCGTCTAAGGCTAATGGTAACAGGAGGCAGGGGACACGATGTTTTACCCAGGTCCGGGCCCTCTCGCTGGAGATAATATCCTACTTCCTGCTTGATTGATCTTGATGATATGAGTATTACAAGAGTTGGTCTACCATGAGATCGTCGAGGCTAAACCCTAGAAGCTAGCCTATGATTATGATTGTTGTTGTCCAATGGACAAAACCCTCCGGTTTATATAGACACCGGAGGGGGCAAGGGTTACACAGAGTCAGTTACAGAGAAGGAAATCTACATATCCGAACATCCAAGCTTGCCTTCCATGCAAAGGAGAGTCCCATCCGAACACGGGACGAAGTCTTCAATCTTGTATCTTCATAGTCCAACAGTCCGGCCAAAGTGTATAGTCCGGCTGTCCGAGGACCCCTTATCCAGGACTTCCTCAGCGCCCAAGGCTGACCTCACCTTCGGCCTCGAGGATCATCTAGCCGACACGACGGGAGCAGGCGCGCTCCCGATGCTTTGCACCCTCACCATTTGCAACATGGCGCTCACCAGAACCCTCATCGACGGTGGAGCCCTCAACGTGCTGTCCACGGAGGCATTCGGCCAGCTGCACGTGCTGGCCGGCCGGCTCCACCCCTCCAAGCCTTTCTCTGGGGTCGGCGGTGGCTCCACCAGCCCCTTGGACAAATCCACCTCCCTATCACCTTCGGGACCCGCGACAACTACCACACCGAGCTCATGGACTTCGACATCGCCAGGATCGACCTACCATACAACGCCATTATGGGGTACCCGGCCTTGGCCCAGTTTATGGCAGCAACTCACCCTGCATACAACCTCATGAAGATGCCTGGCAGCAACGGTGTCCTCGCGGTGGCGGGGGACACCAAAGACGTGCTGCAGGCCCTCAAGCTCGCCTTCAGGTAAGCTGCATCCGCGCTGCTTGACGAGAAGAGGGATCCGGAGGCCCCAGAAGCGGCACCAGCCAAGAAGAAGCAGTTGTTCTCCCAAGACCGAGCCGAGAGGAAGTGATGGTCAGTGAGGAGGGAACGGCCAGCACCACCTTCACCATAGGGGCTGGCCTCCCTCGGGACCAAGAGGAAGCGTTGGTCAACTTCCTGCGAGCCAACAAGGATGTATTTGCTTGGGAACCCAAACACCTGGCTAGTGTCCCAAGGGGAATAATCGAGCACCACCTGAACATATGCCCAAACGTGCCACCAGTGAAGCAGAAGGCACGTCGTCAGTCCGCCGGGAAGCAGGCCTTCATCGTCCAAGAAACCCACAAGCTACAAGCAGTAGGGGTCATCTGGGAGGTACGATACCTGGAGTGGCTGGCGAATACCGTCATCGTCCCCATGAAAGGAGGGAAGGAGCGCATGTGTGTCGACTTCACCAACCTCAACAAGGCCTGCCCACAAGATCCTTTCCCACTTCCCCGCATTGACCAAATCGTGGACTCCACCGCCGAAAGCGACCTATTGTGCTTCTTGGATGCCTTCTCAGGCTACCACCAGATCAAGATGGCCATGCAGGATGTGGAGAAGACGGCGTTCCTGACCCCCTGCGGGGTGTACTGCTACACCTGCATGCCCTTTGGGATGCGTAATGTCGGGGCAACCTTCCAGCGAATGATGCATATCGCCCTAGGATCGCAGCTCGGGAGGAATGCAGAGGCCTATGTTGATGATATAGTGGTGAAGTCTCGGGTGGCCAGGGCGCTGATAGCAGATCTGGAGGAGATGTTTGCCAGCCTGCGCAAGGTGGATCTTTGGCTCAATCCCGAGAAGTGCGTGTTCGGGGTTCCCTCTGGCAAGTTGCTAGGCATCTTGGTGTCACATAGAGGGATCGAGGCCAACCCAGAGAAGGTCAAGGCGATAGAGTACATGAGCCCCCCACAGACCCTGAAGGAGATGCAGAAGCTGGCGGGCTGCGTAACCTCTCTAGGGCGCTTCATTTTCAAGATGGGTGAGCACGCCCTCACGTTCTTCAAGTTGATGAAAAGGAAGGAACCGTTCGAGTGGACCCCGGAGGCAGACGCGACCTTCCAAGACCTCAAGAGATATCTGACTAGGCCGCCAGTGATGGTGGCACCGCGCCCTCTCGAGCCCTTGGTGCTCTATCTGGCAGCCATCCCTCACTCAGCCAGCGCCGCCCTGGTGGCGCTAAGGAAGGAGCGCCCATCCGAGAAGCCTCGACGGGATGCACAACCAACAAGCATGCACAACATCCTCAGGTTAATGTGCCCGGGGCCTCGACCGACCCTGTGGTCGACATTCCTCCCGACGCTGCGATCGACCCCGCGGCCACTGGGGCTCCGAGCGCGGGCCTCGCGAAGCCATGGAATACCCCTGCCCTAATGAAGAAGAAGACTCTGCTGATGCCTCACCCCTAGTCGAGCATCCTATCTACTTCTTCAGCACGGTACCGAGGGAGGCGCGGGCGCGCTATCCCATGCCTCAGAAACTCCTGCTCGTGCTCCTGATCGCCTCCCGAAAACTGTGCCACTACTTTCAAGGCCACCCCATCAAGGTTATTTCGGCATACCCACTGGAGAGGGTGCTCCGGAGCTCGAACGCCGCCGGGCGAGTTGCTGAATGGAACATCGAGCTTCAGGCGTTCAATCTCGAGTTCAGCACCACCAGGGTCATCAATGGTGCGGCTCTCACGGACATCGTGGCCGAGTAGACTGACACTCCCGACCACGGGGTAAGCAAGGACTGCTCCCTCTTGCCAGGAGGCGAGGAACCGGACAGATGGATCATGTATTTTGATGGGGCATTTGCGTGGCAAGGCACAGGAGAAGGGGCCATCCTCATCTCACCTGCGAAGGACAAGCTCTACTACGCGGTGCAGCTTTGCTTCCAGCAAGGCGAGAAGGTCTCCAACAACATTGCATAATTTGAAGGCCTGCTCACCGGACTCAGGGCTGCCGCAGCACTGGGGGTGAAGCGCCTCACCATCAAGGGCGACTCTCAGCTCCTCGTCAACTTCTCCAACAAGGAGTACACGACTAAGGACGAGCACATGGAGGCGTACCTAGAAGAGGTACGCAAGATGGAGAAGCGGTTCATGGGCGTGGAGCTGTAGCACGTGCCGCGCAGAACGAACAAGGAAGCGGATGACATTGCCAAGAGAGCCTCTCGCAGGCTCCCTCAGGAGCCGGGGGTGTCTGAGGAGCGGCTCTTCAAGCCGTCTACGACTCCCCATGCCACGACTCCAGCCCCGCCTCAGGAGGACTTGCCTCAGGCACCTGAGACGGGGGCCCGCCTGCTACTTGCACTCAAGCCTAAGGAGGGGTGCTGGACCGAAGAGTTCAAGGCGTGCCTGCTTCAAGGGACCTTGCTAGAGAAGGAGGAGGACGCCGAGCGCGTGGCCTGTCAAGCCACCATGTACTGCATCCAGGATGGTGAGTTATATCGCAGGAGGCCCAATGACATTTCGTTGCGGTGCATCTCCAGGGAATAGGGGCGCGAGCTGCTAGCGGACATACATGGTGGGGACCGCGGGCATCAATCGTGGTCATGCACTCTGGTGGGCAAGGTGTTCTGCAGCGGCTTCTACTCGCCCACCGCGCTCAACGATGCCGCAGAGCTGGTGCACTCCTGTGAAGCATGCCAGTTCCATGCCAAGCAAATCCACCAGCCCATGCAGGGCCTCCAGAAAATCCTACTCACATGGTCGTTCGTGGTCTGGGGCTGTACATCTTGGGGCCGTTCCCTCGAGCACCAGGGGGGAACCGATACCTCTATGTCGCCATTGACAAGTTAACCTAGTGGGCGGAGGTAGAACCGTGCGCACCATCCCAGCTGGATCGGCTGTCAAGTTCATCAAGGAAATCATGAGCCGGTTTGGGGTCCCTAACCACATCATCACCAACAACAGCTCGCAGTTCACCAGCAACCTTTTCAAAACATATTCTGCTAACCTTTGAACGCAGATATGCTATGCCTCAGTGGCGCACCCACGGAGCAACAGCCAGGCCGAGTGGGCCAATGCAGAAGTCCTGAGGGGCCTCAAGACCAGGACCTTCAAGAAGAAGCTCGAGGCCTGTGGTAGGGGCTGGCTCGACGAGCTGCAGTCCGTGTTGTGGTGCATCCGCACCACCACGACCAAGCCAATAGGAGAGACGCCGTTCTTCCTCGTCTACAGAGCAGAAGCGGTTCTCCCTCACGAGGTCAAGCATCGCTCCATGCGGGTCCTGGCGTTCGACAAGGCGCGCCAAGACGCCACGCGTGGGATGGATCTCGTGCTGGGGGAGGAACGCTGCCGTCAAGCCTCGCTCCAAGCGGCGAGGTACCAGCAGGCGCTGCGGCGGTACCACTGCCGTAGCGTCCGCCTCCAGACCACCTCTAACGTCCTGGGGCGGGTGCTCTCCAGGGAGGGGCTGCAGAAGCTCTCTCCCATGTGGGAGGGCCCGTTTAGGATTGCCCGTGTCTCCAGGCCTGGTGCCGCACGTTTGGAGACACAGGACGGGGTCCCCATCCAGAACGCCTGGAACATCCAGCACCTCCGGAAGCTCTACCCCTGAAGAAAGGCTCCGGCCTGTGAAGCAAGGCTCCGGCCTGGGAAGGTCTCCGCTCGTGACACTCTCACATAATAATGAGTGGGGTTGTACACGCCCCGGAGTCTCCTGAGAGTCGCCCTGGGGCCTCATGGGGGCTCCCTCCCACGTCTTAGTGGCAGCACTTAGCTCCGCGCTGGTGAGAATACTAGATTAGGTGCCGGACGCGTCTGTTCATTTGCTTTTCAAAGTTGCCTGCAGTTTTTAGTGACCTTTCAATGGATTTGGTAATTTCGAACTCTGGTCCCTCGAGCTGTTTTCTACCTGAGCTATTTTTGGCCTGAGGGCATGAGAGAGGTGGCAGTCTGTCGGCATTCTAGGAACGTGGGTCCCTAGACTTGCCTGCCTGCGGCCTGCGGCGTGGCTCAAGTGGTGGCCCAGTACGGCCCATCTTCATCAATGCAAGACTCAAGACCCTCGTGAGGGGCCAAGCCTTGCGGGGCGGACGACACAAGGCTTCCTCAGGAGCGGCCTCGCCAGGTAGGCTCGCGAGGAGGCGGAGATATCAAGGCAAGGGTACCTCACGAGGTGGTCATGATGCAAGCCATGACGATCGAGACCAGGCGGGCTCCAGGCGGGCGCCGGCCTGCGCAGTGTCCTTGTTTCCTCTTTGGTGCAAAGGGGGCAAGCACAGGCGTGGAGTACTGAGGCATCATGCAAAGGTTACCAGTAGAGCGGCGGGATGGAGGTCACCGTGGAGCCCAAGATGGCGTCATCGCCAGTGCCATTGGCAGCCGAAGACCAACTTTAGTCAGGATAACTTGTACTAGATGTTCCCCTTCAAAATGGCCATTGTGGGCACCCTTCCCGCTCAATATTTGGGAAGAGGACCAGGGCCTCTATAAATATAGATAGCCACCATAGTAGGAGGGGATCGAATCCATCTCAAGAAAACCACCACCACAAGAACACCTCTCGCGAGGCTGTTCTTCCCCTGTACTGTTCTTCATCCGCCCCTGAGGCAATCCACCACACCACACACTGGAGTAGGGTATTACACCACAACGGTGGCCCGAACCAGTATAAATCTTGTGTCCCTCGTGTTGTTCATCGTTTAGCTTAGATTCTTGTGAGGCGATCAGACGTGGATTGGTAGGGGGAAGATGTTCGCGCGCACCCCAGAGTTCGAACCTTAAGGGTCTGCCGGAACCCAACATCCGACATTTGGCGTGCCAGGTAGGGGTGTTCTAGAATCTTTCTTCTGCTGTTCCGCGTTTGATCACCCGTCATGTCCATAGCTGACGCTCGCCGGGCTCGCGCCGAGCGTCGGGTTGCTCTCGCCGCCCGCGTCACCCAGACGGCTCCCGTCGGCGGGTGTCCCCGTCGTTCCCCGTCGCCCGCCGCCAACGCGGCCACCAACCCGGTGGGGAATGGGCAGCAGGCCTCGTCGCTGCATCCTTCGGTGCGGCGGGAAGGCCGCACCGCCACCCCGTCGCTGACTCCAGCCGGTTCGTCGTCCCATGCCCGTCGCGCCCCCACGGACGTGCATGCCGCATTGCTCCTGGCGCGTGAGCTCATGCACTATCGTCCCATCGACGACCTCTACGAGGAGTGGCTCGCTCACATCACCGAGCTCGT
The DNA here is from genome assembly GCA_021437245.1 of Aegilops speltoides. NCBI lineage: Eukaryota > Viridiplantae > Streptophyta > Magnoliopsida > Poales > Poaceae > Aegilops > Aegilops speltoides. Next base: position 398,095,138 of record CM038144.1, read on the forward strand.
CTGCGCCGTAGGGGGCTCCCCTGCGCCGTCCCTTTGCTGCCTCACCCTTCGTCCTGCGCGGGTGGTGCAGCCCAGGAGGTGCCTCCGCCACCTCCTCCCCAAGAAGGCGCCCTGGCTCCAAGGCGCGCGGCCCCAGGACGAGATCCACCGCGTCCAGCGCCCGCACGACAAGAAAGGAGCTGCCAAGAAATCCCTCGTCCCCAAGAAGGTAATCGCGTGCTCCCGGCACCAGCACGCGATGACCGCGTCCCTGCGCAAGCACGTCAAGACCCCACGCTGCTCCAGGCAGCGGCGCACGGGAATCCCCATGAGCAAGCCCTACATCAGCAGAGAGCTCCATTGGCTACTGCGGGATGCCGCGCCTTCACCATCGAGCTACGCAGTGTCGCCTGGCCGGGGAAGTTCAAACCTGATCTGCCCCCTCACTACGACGGCACTACCGACCCCGCGGAGTTCCCGCAGCTCTACGAGCTGGGCATCAAAGCCGCCAACGGGGACGAAAAGGTCATGGCGAACTGGTTTCCCATGGCACTCAAGGATGGTGCCCGCACCTGGCTCCTGAACCTGCCTCCTGGCACGATCTCCTCCTGGGACGAGATGCGCACTCGCTTCATCGCCAACTTTCAGGGCACTCACGATTGTCCGCCGGCCGTGGGTGACCTGTGCCGCATCAAGAAGCAACCCGGAGAGACCTTGCAGAAGTACATCCAGCGCTTCAACAGCACTCGCCTCAAGATTCCCAAGGTGACCGAGGAGGCCATCATCTCGGCGTTCCCTAACGGCGTCCGTGACGTCAAGATGAAGGAGGAGCTGGCAATCCACGAAGATCTGTGCACGTCTCTGGAGTTGTTCAACCTGGCGACCAAGTGCGCAAGGGCTGAGGAGGGACGCCTCTCGCTTCTCGAGCTCCCAGCGGCAGATCCAGAAGAGAAGAAAGCCAAGACCAAGGATGTGAAGCGCAAGGGAGAAGCTGTGCTCGCAGTGGAGCCGGACATGAAGCGCGGCAGGGACCAACCAGAGTCGTCCAAAGGCAGCCGGTACTGTGTGTACCATGATCTCCACACCCACAACACCAACGAATGCCAAGAGCTCAGGGCCGTGCAAGAAGGCCGTGTCTGTCGGTGCCCCGAGCGTAATGATCGGGGCTACGACCGAGGCGGAGGAAGAGGTGGAGGACGATGGGATGACCGAGGCCCTCGGCAAGGGTGGCGTGACAAGCCTCGCGAGGACCGCTGGCAGGACCAGCTGAAAGTGCTAGTGTCGACTAGAGGGGGGGTGAATAGGCGATTTTTATGAAAGTCTTCAAAACTTGGAAGTTTCGAAGACAAAGAACAGAAACAACCTAATTGATATGCAGCAGAAGATAAACTAACCTAAACAAGCCATAGTCAAGTATGTAATGATATGAAGGTACAGGACTACTAGCAGTTAGGCAGTACGGATCAAGATGGAAGATAGTATGAAGCCAATCAACAATAGTAGTCAAGCAATGAAGTCAAACAGATAAACAGATAAGCAATATCTTCATGAAGACAAACTTAAGTAAGGTTGAAAGGGATAGAACCAGTTGCTTGTTGAAGACACAGGATTTGTTGGACTAGTTCCAGTTGCTGTGACAACTGTACCTCTGGTTAGGGAGGCTGAGATTTAACTCAGAAGACCGTGTCTTCACCTTATTCCCCTTGAGCTAAGGACACCCAGTCCTCGCCCAATCACTCTGGTAAGTCTTCAAGGAGACTTCCAAACCTTCACAGACTTTGTTCACGGCAATCCACAATGACTCTTGGATGCTCGAATCGACTCCTAACCGGTGGAGGATTCACAGTCCTCAAGTGTAATAAGTCTTGAGTCATGCATGACGAGAAAGACTTGATGATGCCTAACACTCTTTGGCTCTGGGTGTTTGGGCTTTGTCCTCGCAAGGATTTCTCTCTCGCTCAAATGCTTGAGGTGGGTTGCTCTCAAGCGACAAAAGCCGTGCACAAACTCTGAGCAGCCACCAATTTATGGTGTAGGGGTGGGCTATTTATAGCCACTTGGCAACCCGACCTGATTTGTCCAAAATGACCACAGGTCACTAAGGAACCGACACGTGTTCCAGCGGTCGATTTCAAACACACGCGACAACTTTACTTGGGCTACAAGCAAAGCTGACTCATCCAGCTCTGGATAAGATTCGCTCTCATTGTCTTCGCTCGAAGACATAGGATTTGGGTTGAGCATCACTTCAGTCATTCTGACTTAGTTCACTTGGACCCCACTTAACAGTACGGTGGTTCCTATGACTCAACAAAGAAGAAAAGAAACAACAAAAACACACAGTCTTCGCGCTTCAAAGTCTTCATGCAATGTCTTCTCATGTCATAGACTTCAATATGAGTATCTTCTCATACCACCATTGTCTTCAATGTCTTCATACATTTTTAGGGGTCATCTCCGGTAGGTAAACCGAATCAATGAGGGACACTACCTGCGTTATCCTGCAATTCTCACAAACGCATTAGTCCCTCAACCAACTTTGTCATCAATACTCCAAAACCAACAAGGGGTGGCACTAGATGCACTTACAATCTCCCCCTTTTTGGTGATTGATGACAAACTGGTTGATGTTTTCAACGGGGATAAAGTATGTGAAATTGTAAGGATAAGATTTTGTCTTCATAAGTTGCAAGGGCTCCCCCTGAAGATGTGCATATAAATAATTTGCTTTTGGAATGCAAATGCACATGGCAGGTTGTACTTGTGGAGATCCACTTCAACTTATGAAGATAATTCATCATGCATGAAATGATATAGCAATAAGGATGACATGCATAATGAAAAATGGACGTCTGCAGAATGATCTAAGTGCGGAAGTTATCATCGCAAAGCAAATAAGTAGCAGAAGTAGCAGACGACCATCAAGTTTAGGTGTTACAACTCAAAGAACCAAATGTTTCAAATGCAAGAGTTGTAAGCACGCAGCAAAATATAATGCAACCGCCCATATGAACCCGCTTGAAGACTATCAACTCATACGCTTCTCCCCCTTTTGTCAGTAATGACCAAAAAGGTTTGAAGACATAGAGCATCTACTCGTCATCATGAGTAGGTGAAGCAGCAGGGTTGTCGCCATTGGTTGGCGGTGCAGATGAGCTTGGTGTAGTTTCGATGCGCACAGTAGTAGTTGGAGGTGGTGAAGTAGCGTAATCTTCATCATCAATCACTCTGGCATTAACTGTTGCCGCGGAAGAGGAATATTCAGAGTCTTCAAGAGATGGAGTTCGATGCAGGGTAGCAGTCCTTGGAGGAGTGGAGTCGAACTGGAATCTTTCATTGAAGCCATCATCTTGAAGATCAGCTTCAAAGACCGAAAGCGGTCAAACTCTTCCATGATCTTCGACAAGTTTCATGAGCAACAAAGGCATTCTTGGTGGCAAGGTTGCGAATCGATCGACATCCACCAAGAGGCTTTGCATTTGGCGCTTGAGCGAAATGATGCTTATCTTGCTTCGATGAAGAGCCACAAGAAGCTCTCGGTCATTAAGAACGAGAGCGCTTAGAGGCCTTTGCGCAATAGTGCTTTCGGTGGCTTCGGTTGGCGCTCTGTGAGGCGACGGGTGTTACCGGCTAGTGGGTAGACTCTTGTTGCTGCTTGAACACCTTCAATAGGCTGAGTGAAGCTTTGGTGCTCAATGTTCTGAAGACAAAGTGGCGTCTTGGCAGGGTCAGAATATACAGCATCAACTGACATATCAACCTCTGGCAGAAATATGATGTGATTGCGAGCAGAGGGCTGATAATTGACAGATGAGTGTCGCTTGATGAGGCACGTGACCCATGGAGCATAAAACTTCAGACCAAACAGGTCAGATCCGGAAGCAGCAAGTTGCCTGATGAAGAATTCCTGAGTGTTGAAGTTGATGCCATTAAGAATATAGAAGACCAATGTCTTCATGGCTCCTTCAAGCTTGGCTGATGATGAGTGTCCCTTGAGTGGCCATAGGGTTCGTCTGATGATATGATATATGGTGCGAGGCAGAAACTCAAGGTCTTCAACAAAGAAAAGTGTGGGATACTCAGCGTCAGATGGCAAAGGCTTCATCATGCACAACATCTGGCTCATATTGGGTTCTGGCTTATGAAAGATGCTCTCCACAGCATTGCGGTGTAGCTGACAGTTAGGCTCATACAGTTCTCCAGGAGTGGCTAGCCCAGTAAGCTTGATGACATCCATGGCTTTGGCTTCATGATTAACATTGCCAGTCATCCACTCGAGAACCCATGTCTTGATGTCTCTGTAGTATCTGCAAATGTGCAGAGTGGCGTAGAATTGAAGCAATAGCTCTTCATTCCAGTGTTCCTTGTCTGTCACAAAATGAAGCAAACCAGCATCGCGAAAGCAGTCAAGTGCTTCTTCCAAGCACGGCAGTCCAACAATGGCTTCATTGTCAAGGTGCATATGAGGGAAAATGCGCCCTTGATCATATAGCACGAGTAATAGCTTCTCTGCTGATAGCTCCAGAACCTTTCGGATGAAATCCTTGGCTTGGAGTAGGGGTTCTTGGCACTGTCAAAGAAGGTATTGTGGCTCTTGAAGCCATTTGCATTTAAAGACCCTGGGGAGTTGGCAGTACCTGGAAACCTTGGCAATCTCGGCTTTGGCTTCTGGACTTGAGGCCGATGCTCAACATGATAGTCAAATTGGGGGCCGGAGGCAGCAGGCGGAGGCACCAGAGCGGGTCATCTGACAGTGACAAGCTGACCATGATCGTATGCTTGCTCAATAGTGTGAGGCCTTGGTGGCGGAACAGGAGCAGGGGCAACATCAGAGGGTCCAGGCTGCACAACAGCTGCTTCAGGAGCATTTGTCATATTCGCTCCAGGTGCAGCCTCCTCATTGGCGTCAGATTCAGGGGCCACATTTGCTTCGGGCACAGTTGCCTCATTGGTTTCAGGCACGTTGGTTGGTACAGGCTCCACATTGGCGTCAGCCATGACCACGTCATTGGCTTCATTGGCATTGGTGGTGGCAGCCTCAACATTTTCAACCTCCTCTTGACTAGCAGGAGGGTCGGGCACAGGCACGTTCAGATCATGAACGGCTTCTTCTTCAATCACTGGGGGTGTTGGTACACACTGGTTGATACCAAAGGTACACATACTTCTCCTTCTTTTCTTGGTGATGTAGCGGAATGTCTTCAAAGAGATGTGCTTCAGACATGGAGATGTTCCTTTGTAGGAGCAGTTGAGAGAATACTTGTCGTCTGCAGCGGTGAGCGTTGCACTTCTCCTTGAGAGCGCTCGGAGGAGGGACTTCAGGCCTTTGTCCTCTTCGAAGCCTGCGTAGCGCTGGCTTCAAGTTAGGAGATGGACTTTGTTGAGCCTGAAAGTCTTCATCCTCTTCTTGCACTGGGGGTGGAGCTTGTTGTTGTTGTTGGGGAGTACTGGGAGAGTCTTGGTGTTGTTGTGGGTGATCAGCCCATGAAGCATCCTGAGAAATTGGCGTCAATGGACGACCAATGCTGATGATTTCGCTGTTCGTACGAATAGGCAATGATACCACTTGATGTTCAATCTGAGGAAGAACTTCATCATCATTTACATTGTCATCTTGACCAATGTCTTCAGCAGCGTTGGGTTCAGCTGCTAGAATATCTTCAGTCACATGAGCCTCTGTGGTAGCAGGCTCATGGACAACCATTCTTCTTTCTTGATGAACAGACACAGAGCGAACAACGGAGATGGGTTCAACGACTAAGGGCTCTGTGGAAGCAGCCCTAGTCTTCTTGGTCTTGCGCTTCTTCTTGGAGGGAGCGGCATCAGAAGCTTTAGTATTCTTTCTCTTCCTTGCATCAGCCTCGGCAGCCTTTGTCTTCTTCTGTTCTGAAGTGGTTGAGGTGACCCTTGGCTTCGAGCCAGTCATGCTGCTCGGGAAGATAATGCGAGGGGCTTCTACCCTTGAAGGCTCAGGCTGTTCAATAGGGTGCTTCTTCTTCCTCTTTGCAGCCATCCTAGGGTCAATGCCTGGACGGCCAAGGGACTTGCGCTTCTCAGCCTCATTATAGGCAAGCACACACTTATCAGCCAAAAGCTTCATGCGTTCTCGAGAGCCCTGAGCTTCTTGGCGTTTCTGCATAAAAGCTTCTTCGAGCTCATGGAGCATGACCTTGAAGTTGCGGACGTCTTGAACACTCAGATTGGCCACATGCTTCTTGAATTGAGCCTTCTCATAGTCATCAGGCAGATCTTTAGATGCGCCTCCTCTTCGCTATCTGCCACCCTTCCTTGCTGATTTCTCTGTTGCCATGAACTTTAAACTGAAAGGCTTCAATACGTTCAAAGGCTTCAGAGATTTGCGCTTGCTGGTCAAGCAGGAACTGGCTTCAGGAGTATTCAACTGATGCTGTAAGTATTTTGCAAACGAATGCAGACTATGAGAACCAAGGGATTCTCCCACGGACATGTACCTGTGACAACATTAGAGATTCGAGGGAAGGGGAAGAGGTCATATGCATTCTCAGAAGATTTTGAAGATAAATCAGTTTGAAGACATTGACCGCATGTTGCGAAGACATTCACTTATATAGGTGAGTTGGTTCCAGATTTGTACCAATCCGTGAATAAGTACAAGTGAGGAATCAACTAGAAGAAATCTAAGTGAATCGACTAAGCAGTATGAGATGAAGACGGAATAGATCTAGCTTTGAATAGACAAAAACAACTTTCGGTAAACAGGATGAATCTTGAAGATCAAAAAGGTGGTAAAAATAGGGTTATAATTACCGCACGAAGAACTGCTAGATGGAGAAGAATAGGAGACCGAGCAGTTCAGCCCACCGTGCCCTAACTTGGCGACGGAGGACACCTACGGCGACGGCGGAGAGAATGATGACCACGGCCGGCGTGAGGACGGCGTCGGAGAAGTCGCGACAGCTAAGCGCTTCGTCGCCGGCGTCGTCTCGAGCTAGCGGTGGCGCTAGGGTTTTGACGGAGGTGGAGAGGTGGAAGAAGTATTTATTTACCGCAGGGGGACAGGTATTTATAAGTAGGTGAGAGACACAGCGCAATTACACTGGTGCCCCTGGCGGTTCACATCTGAGGGGCACGTGGCGAACATGCAACACCCTCAGGATTGTCCCACATTCCCACGCCCGCCAGGCATGTCGGAGAGTTGTTCCGGCTTCTCCGGATATCAACAGTAAATTAAGAACAGATTTAATGTTTGTCTCTTTGCCTTCTGCTGAATAGGATGCAGAGAAGACGTTCAACAGTTTCAACAGAATGCATATGATTTGGACAGATAGATTTTGAGATAGTAAGTATAGAGAGATTAGGGTCCGATCACATTCACTTAGTTCAAAAGATCCAGTCTTGAAGACATAGCTATAAGTGAATGCTGTAGAGGACAGAACACTAGTATTTATATATCAAAAAAAATAATCAAATCATCATAGTGCAGAAAGTCATGAAGACAAATGAAAACTGAAGACAAACCAAATGCGAAGTCATTGCAATATAACGCCTTGAGTGAAACACTTCAAACTAGAAAAGTTGGTGGTGGCGTTACCCACCGTATAGGAAGTATTAGACCCAGACACGGCACACAATTACCGTGGCGCTCCGAAGTCAAATTCCATGTTAATGTATTCACACTTAGAGTGTAAATCTTCATTGATTGAAGACATACATTAGTTTGTGTGTTGCACATCTAAGTCATCAACATGCATAAGTGTTAGGATGTGTGCCTGATCACAGGACATTAGAGGATTCTAAGATATTTAGCTCACACCGTAACTTGCAAAACCTTTTCTCATCCAAGGGCTTTGTGAAGATATCGCGATTGCTCATCGGTGTTGGCGTGAATGATATCGATGTCTTTCTTCATAACATGATCTCTGAGAAAGTGATGACGAATTTCAATGTGCTTTGTCTTCGAGTGTTGCACTGGATTGTTGGCTATCTTGATGGCACTCTCGTTGTCGCAGAAGAGAGGTACTTGTTGCAGATTGATGCCATAATCCTTGAGAGTTTGCTTCATCCGTAGAAGCTGAGCACAACAGGATCCAGCAACAATGTATTCAGATTCAGCAGTTGAGAGTGATACACAGTTCTACTTCTTCGAAGACCAAGAGCAAGTGATCGTCCCAGAAAATGGCATGTGCCAGAAGTAGACTTGCGATCTACCTTGTCACCAGCATAATCAGCATCCGAGAATCCAACCAAATCGAATCTTGAGCCCTTGGGATACCATAATCCGAGTGTTGGGGTGTAAGCCAAATATCTAAGAATTCGCTTCACAGCTAAGTGATGCGATTCCTTTGGTGCCGTTTGGTACAGAGCACACATGCAAACACTAAGCATAATATCTGGCATAGATGCACATAAATAAAGCAAAGAACCAATCATGGAGCGGTATAACTTTTGATCGAACTCTTTACCATTGTCGTCGGGACCAAGATGGTGCTTGGCTGGCATTGGCATCGTGTAGCCTTTGCAGTCTTCCATTCCAAACTTCTTCAGACAGTCTTTGAGGTATTTCTCTTGAGATATGAAGATGCCATTCCTCTGCTGACGAATTTGAAGACCAAGGAAGAACTTCAGCTCACCCATCATGGACATTTGATATTGTTCTTGCATCATGTACCCAAACTCATCACTGTACTTCTGGTTGGTGCATCCGAAGATTATATCATCCACATATATTTGGCACACAAACAGTTCACCATCATATGTCTTCGTGAAGAGAGTGGGACCAAGAGATCCAGGTTTGAAGCCTTTGCTCTTCAGGAAGTCTTTGATTGTATCATACCAGGCGCGAGGGGCTTGTTTGAGGCCATACAGTGCCTTGTTTAGCTTGTACACCATATCAGGATGTTTTGGATCTTCAAAGCCAGGTGGTTGTGCGACATATACTTCTTCTTCAATCTTGCCATTGAGAAATGCACTCTTCACATCCATTTGATATAGCAAGATATTGTGATGATTTGCATGTGAGCTAGCGATATATGAATAGCTTCAAGCCTAGCAACAGGAGCAAATGTTTCATCAAGTCAATTCCTTCCACTTGGGTGTATCCTTGAGCTACAAGATGTGCTTTGTTTACGGCGACTTGACCATGCTCATCTTGCTTGTTTCGATATATCCATTTTGTTCCAATAATGTTATGCTTGCGAGGATCGGTCACTTGACAAGTTCCAGACATTATTCAGTTTGAGCTGTTGAAGTTCTTCTTGCATGGCTTGAATCCATTCGGTTCCATAAAAGCTTGGCAACTTTCTTGGGTTACGATATTGACACAAATGAAAAGTACCCACAAAGTTTGCGGCTGAGTTGCTCTTATGCAGTGAGCGGACCAGTGCATTGATTACATCAATTATCTTCTCTATTTGAACTTCATTTGCAACACGAGGGTGAACGGGGCGAAGATTTTGCTCTGGCTGATCATTGTCATCATTGGGAGGATTGTCTTTGGGTGAGCATTGTCTTGAGTTGATTTGGTGCGAGATGATGAGTTCCTCTTGAGGTTGTGCTTGAGAGGGCATGATTTCACGGTTCCCATCAACTTGATTGCCTCATTTGAAGGAGCTTCATCCGATGTACTTGGCGGATCTCTCTCTGTGAACCATTTGTTTCATCAAATCTCACATCCACAGTTTCAACGATTTTGTAGAGATAAAGGTTGAAGACTCTGTAGAAGTGTGAATCCTTTCCATAGCCAAGCATGAAGCCTTCGTGAGCCTTAGGTGCAAATTTTGACTTGTGATGGGGATCCTTTATCCAGCATCTTGCTCCAAATACTCTGAAATGGCGACATTTGGCTTCTTGCGATAAGTATCTCATATGATGTTTTGTTTGAAGCTTATGAGCGTACACACGGTTGGTGATGTGACATCTCTGTATCAATAGCCGGGCGAGAACTTTCTTGGTGTCTTGTACTCATCTAGCATTGTTGAGCCATCTCAATGAGGGTTACGTTCTTCACGCTCAACGATGCCATTTTTTGAGGTGTGTATGGGCGAGAGAACTCATGAGTGATTCCCATTGTATCGGATCTGAGATCAAGTCCGGTGTTCTTGAATTGATTGCCATTGTCACCGATGTGCTTGATCTTCACACCATAGTTGTTCATAGCTCGATTTGCAAAGCGTCTGAAGACATCTTGCACTTCAGTCTTGTACAGAATTATATGAACCGTGGACAGGCAGTCAGTTGTTGGGAGGGTGGAGTAGTGAGTAGGTCCAAATAAGTCAACAATGATGAAGCCATAGAGACAGGTAGTTGTTGGGAGGGTGGAGTAGTGAGTAGGTCCAAATAAGTCCTTGTGCAACAACTCGAAGGGTTGAGATGTTGTCATGATTGTCTTCGATGGGTGCTTTGCCCTAGTCATCTTTCCAGCTTCACAAGCACCACACAGATGATCCTTCTTGAACTTGACATCTTCGACGCCAATGACATGCTTCTTCTTGACGAGTGAGTGTAAGTTCCTCATGCCGGCATGTCCCAGCCTTCGATGCCAGAGCCAGCTTTCTGAAGCTTTTGTGAGAAGACAAACGGCAAGTTGTGGACCTGCTGAGAAATCTACCATGTACAGATCATCTTTTCGATACCCTTCAAAGACTAGAGATTTGTCAGATTCCATTAGTACAAGGCAACGATATTTGCCGAATATCACAATCATGTTCAAGTCACAAAGCATTGAGATGGACATTAAGTTGAAACCAAGGGATTCAACAAGCATCACTTTATCCATGTGTTGATCCTTTGAGATTGCAACTCTACCTAGACCCAATACTTTGCTTTTACCAGTGTCAGCAAATGTGATGTGACTCTTGTCGTATGGACGTAAGGTTGAGTCCATGAGAATACTTCGATCACCAGTCATATGATTTGTGCATCCACTATCCATAATCCATTCTGAAGCTTTTGGTGATATACCCTACAGTGCAGTTAGGAGGATAGGTTTAACACAAGTGTTGTGAAGCATATGCATTTGATACATATAGGGACATTCACAACTTATATCAACGTTAGGACATAGTATGACTGATAAGAAATTTAGATGTGAAGCATATAGAATGATATTTTAACGTGCGTCCTCAGTGAGTTTTAGGTCCCCAGCAATAGTATTGGACGCCATTGATTCTTTGGTGGAGACCATTTTACGCAAAGAGAGTTAGTTCTTCTTTGCCACCCACATTTTCAGTGGGGGCTTAGAAGCAATGAGTCTAAGTGCAGCATCTGAGAACTTTGGCTTTGAAGCCCTAGCAAATAGCCTTGCAGGAGATGAATGATACTCATATGAATAAGCAGAAAAGTTCTTAGTCCTATGAACATGGCGGTTCGAAGATACCCGCTCATATTCATAAGTCTGAGCATGATTTCCCTGCAAAACATTGGCATTAGGGCGACTCATGTGAGTCCTGTATCTGTATGAAGCCTTTGGGCCATATGAAGCTATAGGTGTGGGGTTTGTCTTCTTCCTAGGTGGTGTCATGACGACATTCACAGGAAGATTCTCAATGTACCGCTTAGGTACCCAGATCTTCTTCATAGGTGGTCCATTCCTGCAGTTAGTACCAATGTACACAGCAAACACCTCACCATTCGATTTTTGAACAGCTTATAGTTTGCATCAAAGGATTCATTAATGATAATAGGATTAGCACGGTAAAGCGGATAAGGTAGATGGATCTCTTGAAGGTCCCTTTGCGACAACCCATGTGGTTTTGGGGTACTGCTCAGGCTTCCAGTATGAGCCATCAACGTTCATTTTCCTCTGAACCCAACAACCTCTTTCCTAGGGTTTCGGTTCAGAATCTTCTTTAGGACATCGCAGAGAGTCGATGTCCTTCAAACTTTGTACATCCTGTTTCAAGCAATGTCTTCAACATAGCATTTTCATCGACAACAATGAGTGGTATCCTCCTTGAGAGGGTTAGTGACCACATCAGTAGAAGAAAACAATGAAACAGTAGCAGCAGTGGAACATTCAGCAACAGATGTAGCGTTATTACGCTCAATGCATTTTAGACATGGTGGTTCAAATCCTTCCTGAGCGAAACTGATCTGTTGAGCACGAAGTGAATCTTGCTCTTTCTGAAGATCTTCATAATCCACTCTTATCTTTTCAAGGTCTAGCTTTCTTTGAAGACATTCAGAAGAGAGCTTCTCATGATCAGATAAGAGAGCATTATGTTGATCTTCAAGGGCGTCAAACATAGCATGGAGTCTCTGAAGACTATCAGCCAAAGCTTTTGACTTATCCATTTCAGCACCCAACATATCATCGCTCTTACTAAGCATGTCTTGAACCTTTTCTAAAATTCTTTGTTGTTTAGTGGCAAGGGAAGCAAGCTTATCATAACTGGGCCCAAATTCATCACCTGATTCATCATCGCTGGATTCATAGAGATAGCATTCAGTTACCTTATCAACCCTTGCCATGTAGCATGATGAGGATGATGATGGTTCAGGTGTAAAAGTCATTTCCTTGAGAGATTCCTTGTAGTCTTCAAACGGTTGATCATGACGAGTGCGATGACCTTCGTATACATCAGATAGTTGGTCCCAGATTAGCTTCACGTGATTGAGATGCATAACATTCCTGAACTGATTTCTGGACAAATGATAGCAGATGACATCCTTCGCTGTGAGGTTCAGTAGCGTATACTTGCGAATGTCATCAGCTTCTGCCATCTTGCATAGATCAGTGAGTCCAATCTCAGTGACGGTCCACGGTTCGCTATCCTTGGACATGAGTAGCTTCTTCATCATGGCCTTCCATCGGGGATACTCATGACCATCAAAGGTGGGACAAGACATGTTTCTCAATCCTGCGGTCGACATAGCTGAAACTCCAGGTGGTTAAACAAAATCACACAGAACAAGGGAGTACCTCGCTCTGATACAAATTGAAAGTGCTAGTGTCGACTAGAGGGGGGGTGAATAGGCGATTTTTATGAAAGTCTTCAAAACTTGGAAGTTACGAAGACAAACAACAGAAACAACCTAATTGATATGCAGCGGAAGATAAACTAACCTAAACAAGCCATAGTCAAGTATGTAATGATATGAAGGTACAGGACTACTAGCAGTTAGGCAGTACGGATCAAGATGGAAGATAGTATGAAGCGAATCAACAATAGTAGTCAAGCAATGAAGTCAAACAGATAAACCGATAAGCAATGACTTCATGAAGACAAACTTAAGTAAGGTTGAAAGGGATAGAACCAGTTGCTTGTTGAAGACACAAGATTTGTTGGACCAGTTCGATTCTTTGTGACAAGCTGTGCGTCTGAGTTAGGGAGGCTGAGATTTAACTTTCGAGAAGACCGTGTCTTCACCTTATTCCCCGAGCTAAGGACACCAGTCCTCGCCCAATCACTCTGGTAAGTCTTCAAGGAGACTTCCAAACCTTCTGAGACTTCGTTCACGGCAATCCATAATGATTCTTGGATGCTCGAGCGCGACGCCCTAACAATTTGGAGGATTCACAATCCTCAAGTGTAATAAGTCTTGGTCACATAGACAGAAAGACTTCAGTGATGCCTAACACTCTTTGGCTCTGGGTGTTTGGGCTTTGTCCTCGCAAGGATTTCTCTCTCTCTCAAATGCTTCGAGGTTGGTTGCTCTCAAACGACAAAAGCCATGCACAAACTCTGAGCAGCCACCAATTTATGGTGTAGGGGGTGGGCTATTTATAGCCACTTGGCAACCCAACCTGATTTGTCCAAAATGACCCTGGGTCACTAAGGAACTGACACGTGTTCCAGCGGTCAGATTTCAAACACTGCGTAACTTTACTTGGGCTACAAGCAAAGTTGACTCATCCAGCTCTGGATAAGATTCGCTCTCATTGTCTTCGCTCGAAGACATAGGGGTTGAGCATCACTTCAGTCATTCTGACTTAGTTCACTTGGACCCCACTTAATAGTACGGTGGTTCCTATGACTCAACAAAGAAGAAAAGAAACAACGAAAACACACAGTCTTCGCGCTTCAAAGTCTTCATGCAATGTCTTCTCATGCCATAGACTTCAATATGAGTATCTTCTCATACCACCATTGTCTTCAATGTCTTCATACATTTTTAGGGGTCATCTCCGGTAGGTAAACCAAATCAATGAGGGACACTACTTGCATTATCCTGCAATTCTCACAAATGCATTAGTCCCTCAACCAACTTTGTCATCAATACTCCAAAACCAACAAGGGGTGGCACTAGATGCACTTACACCAGCCTCGCGAGGGGGCTTGGAGGGATCAACCTCGTGAGGATCGCCCACAAGGCAATGCAGGACTTCCTCCTCTGCCACCACCGCCAAGAAGGAATGACGACCATCATGAGGACAAGGGGGCTGGGGGCTTCCAGGAGCCGCGTGCAATCACTTGCATCTTGGGCGGTGCCTAGGCCCCAGCCTCTCAGCGCATCTTCAAGCAGTTTGCTCGCGAGGTGAATTCAGTCCTCCCCAAGCTTGAGGCCATGCGCCCCCTCAGGTGGTCTGCGTGCGCCATCATGTTCATCTCAGCGGATAAGTTCAAGTCTTGGCAGCGGCAGTGTCCTCCGATGCTCTATTCCGATCATCGGCAATGTGCAAGTTACGGGACCCTCGCCGATGGCGGGCAGGGCTCAACATCACATGCAGCCGAGGCGTTCAACAATCTCCAAGTGCCATACGATCAGCTTCAACCAACCAAGTCCTTCTCAGGAGTCACTGATGGTTCCATTGTCCCGATAGGGCAGGTCCGCCTCCCTATCACCTTTGGGCGGCACAAGAACTACCGTAGCAAGCTCATTGACTTCAACGTCACCCACATTCGCCTGCCATACAATGCCATCCTCGGATATCCTGCTCTGTCCAAGTTTATGGCAGTGACTCACCATGGCTACAATTTCCTCAAGATGCCAGGAAGTGGCGGGGTCATCACGGTCCCCTGTGAAGAGAAGGATGCGGTGTGCTCTCTTGAGCACGCCTTCCAAGCCGCGTCAATCGAGGACCCAGACAGCAAGAGTGGAAACCTTCCTGAAGCGGCTCCCAAGAAGAAGAAGACATCGCCTGGCTCAAGGCCTCGAGAGGCAGGCACCTCCGGAGGCGCCACATTAGGACTTGCGCCCATCCAAGGGGCGCCACCCTCCACCGCATAGGAAGGCGCGCCCGGTGCCCTCCTGGGGAACCACTAACTTTGCCAAGATCACGAGGGAGGCGCTCGGGCACCACTTGGATGCGTGCTTCGCGGCACGTTTCCCTCAGGAAAGCATAAGACAAGGAGGGCCCAACCCTCAGGAGTTCATCACCAAGATCACTCAGGAGCTGCAGGAATCGAGAGTCATGTGCGGCGATCGCTGCCTACCCCGCGTAGCTCCCCATCCATGCAAGGATGGCGGGCTGCACGTCTGCATCGACTACCCAGGGCTCAACCGAGTCGCGTCTCAGGAGTGCTTCTGGCCTTCGCGCGTGAGGCGTTGCGAGGGTCCACCGCACATCTACGTTCGCATGCCATTCGGCTTGCTGAACGCGGCTGCTGCTCACCAGCGCCTAATGAGGAGCATTCTGGAAGCTCAGGTGCCAAGCACCACGCACTCCTGGAGGAAATGGAGATGGACCTCGCCGAGCCACCCGGACCTCCTGAGCCTCCGCGGGCTCGGAGCTCCGGAGGCTCTTGAGGATTGGCTTCTTCACCATGCACCGTCAGCTACTCCGACGCTCGCCCTGCAATGGTATCAGGTGACTTCTCTCAAGTTTCATTTCAGCTGGGAGCGCCCTCAGGGCTGCATCATTCCCATGTCATGTGGGCCTGTCCTCGCGGCATGTATCCGTTTTGCTTATGTCTTCAGCTTACCTTGTTGGGGGCGTCCCTCGGGCTGCATCATCCCCAAGCCGCTTGGGCCTGACCCAGTGGCGTGTACCTTTCTCTGCATCTATCTAAATTGATTTGCTTCTTCATGCTTAACCTGCTTGAGATAATCGCCTGCTGGATTGACACCTACCTTTGGAGCCGCTCGTTCTGGCACGACGCTTGTGCATGGGTCTGTCCCTATAACGTCGATAAATCTGAGTGGTCGAGCTCTGGCCGCGGCAGCCACGCAAGGCGCTACCTCACTGGGCCCTCAGTGCCACAATCACTCCCTCGGAACAACCAATGGCCGGCTGGCAACCGTAATGGCAGTCCTTGTTTCCCTCGTGTTGGTGTACAGGATCCACCTAAGGAATGGCGTGGGGGGCGTCGTGATCCCTTCCTCCCTCTCTCTCTCTCTCTCTCTCTCTCTCTCTCTCTCTCTCTCTCTCTCTCTCTCTCCCGTGCGATCTGCTCGCGCATTAAAAGTGGGGCGCCTGAGCATTGCGACTCACGGGATCTTACTGGCTCTCCAGCCCTCACCCCTGGCCTTGACCCACGGCATCGTGACCTGTCATACCAGCGGCAGCTGAGCTCGCTCGAGGGCCGGGACCTGAGGACGTAGAGCATGAAGGAAAGTGCAGGGAAGAGGGAAGAAGCTCACGAGGGCCTGGCCCAGCGACGCCCCAGCTGCCGGTGCGCAGGCCCGACACCTTGACGAAGAACAACTCCAAGCTCACGAGATAAGTCACGCCCCTGGAAAAGCTAAATAAACACGACGCTAAATCCTCGCCTAGTGCAGCTCTGTCACGGCAATGTTGCCGTCCTTTCTTGCCCAGCAAAGGCTGCTTGAGCGCTAAGGGGACCTCCCGAGCATCGCGTCTCGGGGGCTCATACAGGACCTTGGGCCGCTCACCTCCTGGCCTTGACCACGACATCGCGACCTGGCATACCAGCGATGGCTGAAGCCTGCCTGGGTACCGGGACCTGTCAACGTAGAGCACCAAGCCCTCGTGAGGAAAGAAAGGGGGAGCCGAGCCGAGACAGGACAAGCATCTCACATCGCTCCATAATAAGGATAATATTCACAAAAGACATGGCAGAGGCCTTACATACCCCCGCGAGGTGTTTCTTCGATTCCTCGCAGACGCCAATCCTAAGGAACGCTAACTACGCGCGCCTCCATAGGAGACGCCATCATCAACAGTGGGCTACCAAGCGTCGGCGCCAACCCCATCCAGATCAGCGGCCTCGGCAGCACGATGCAGATGCCCTGCTCCGAGCGCGGCACGAGCTCGGGGGCTCGTAGCTGTCGTCGCTCGTCTCCGGAGTCACGAGAAGCTTGGGAGAGTCGCTAGACCCTCCGGCTTCTCCGCTGCTACCAGAGGAGCTGCTGGGGAAGCAGTTGGCAGGCCTGGCCCTTGCCACTTTGATGCCCCGACCGCCTTCCTTGGGGCAGCACTCTAGTCGGCGTCCTTCCGCATCGAAGACCTTGGAGAACATCAAGGAGGCGCCATCGTATTCAAGATGAATTACGAGGGGACCCCCCATCCTTCAGACCTGGGCAATCTTGCCCAAACCCCGGGTCATGTAGACCTTGCCCGGAGCGACAACCTCGACCTCCGCTCTGGTCGCAAGGGTACTGCAGTCAGCATGCTGCAGCCAAATCTCAAGAGGCCCCCTCGGCGGCATCTCGAAGGCGAAGGAGGGAGGAAGGCGAATCCAAGAGCTTGGAGGCATCGCGGCGTGAAGCACAAGCTCGCGAGAAGAGCCCTCGGCATGGACCCCAGGAGCGACGAAGCGCACCGCCGTGACTCGTCGGTGTCGCCGGCGGCGCAGGCGATGCCGCTCAATGTTTTCTTCTCTAGGGCCCTCAGCCCGGGCGTACAAAGGCAGCAGAAACCAAGGCGGCAGCCGCTCGTACCAAGGTCTCGACGTCTCCTGCCACGTGACCATGTCGCGGCGGACGGGGACCGGCCGTTTCTTCGGCGGAAGCGGGTCTGGGCCCTCTCGGGGGCCTTCCCTTTCTCTTCCGCTGAGAACCGGCGGATCGGCGCCATTGGCGTGAAGTGGAGCAAGGCGAGGAAGAAAGAGTGAAGCAAAAAGAGATGGACTGCGGGGGCTCTCACCCGCCCGACTTATAGTCCAGAGGAGGCCAACCGTCGGCCTCCACGATCGCAGGTAATCATGACTCATTTCTGTATGCAGGACTTGTCAAGTCGAGCGGTTGCCAAGGCAGCGTGGGGAAGCGGAGGCGCCCATGTCCAATCAACCGCCACATGGCGCCCAAGGCCCTTGAGCTGATGGGGCCATGGCGCTCCGCACTGCACCTTCGCTTCTCTGCTAAGCCAAGTCGCGCGCCTTGGGACCGAGGCTCTTGTCGGAGTTACAGGAGCAGGGGTCCCAGACTTGCACGCCTCGACTGCGGCATGGCTCAAGTGGCCCAGTACGGCCCATCTTCAACAACGCAAGACTCAAGACCCTCGTGAGGGGCCAAGCCTCGCGGGGCGGATGACACAAGGCTTCCTTAGGAGCGGCCTCGCCAGGCAGGCTCGCGAGGAGGCGAAGAGGTCAAGGAAAGGGTACCTCACGAGGTGTTCGTGACGCAAGCCGTGACGATCGAGACCAGGCGGGCACCGGCCTGCACAGTGTCCTTGTTTCCTCTTTGGTGCAAAGGGGGCAAGCACAGGCGTGGAGTCCCGAGGCATCATGCAAAGGTTACCATTTCAGTGCAACGAGACCAAGACCAGCAGAGCGGCAGGATGGAGGTCACCGTGGAGCCCAAGACGGCGTCATCGCTAGTGCCTTTGGCAGCCGAAGACCAACTTTATTCAGGATAACTTGTACTAGATGTTCCCCTTCAAAACGGCCATTGTTGGCGCCCTTCCCGCTCAATATTTGGGAAGAGTACTAGGGCCTCTATAAATATAGATAGCCATCATAGTAGGAGGGGGACCGAATCCTTCTCAAGAAAACCACCACCACAAGAACACCTCTCATGAGGATGTTCTTCCCCTGTACTGTTCATCATCCGCCCTTGAGGCAATCCACCACACCACACACTGGAGTTGGGTATTACACCAGAACGGTGGCCCGAACCAGTATAAATCTTGTGTCCTTCGTGTTGTTCATCGTTTAGCGTAGATTCTCGCGACGCGATCAGAAGTGGATTGGTAGGGGGAAGATCTTCGCACGCACCCCAGAGTTCGAACCTTAAGGGTCTGTTGGAACCCAACATCCAACACAGTTGCCCGTCACTTCCTCTCTCGTGCGCCTCGCGCGTGTGGCTAGGCAGGTGTGTGTGCCTAGGGCCTGCCCTTGCGAGCGCGCACCACGCCGAACCCTGGTGCTTCGGCCTCATCCTCGCGAGGATCCCTCGATCAAGTTCACGGGCACCAGCACCCCTCATATCCGTGCCTCCTGGGCAGCGCGACACGGTGCATCAAGTCCGAGCTAATCTATGGCAGGGGGCTTGCATAAGGAGGAGTGAGCCGCTCGTCAGTTTTTTCTCTTCCTTTGAAAGCAGCCCTGCAGCGGCTCCGCGGTAGCTCCTAAGATCCCAAGGCGTCTCCCGGGGTCTGCCGCCCATGGCTCCCCGGGAAGGGGGCCCCGTCGAGTACCTAAGGCCAGGTCTTTGCGAGACGGAAAACTACTACACACATATCAAGCTAAGTTTTCCTACCTTAGCTTACGCAGATCACAAATGTTACAACACAGCATCAAGATAACAAGCATAGCATAAAAGGCATAACTGCCATAATTCATTACATGCCCCCGCGGGGTACACCATCCTTTTTTTCGAATTACAGGAGAATGGAAAGGCTAAACAAAGAGGGCCCGAAGACATACGAACCAGGCACCAGCGCCGCATCCTCAAGCAGCGCCTCAAGGTGGCCTGGTGCTCCACCAGTTCTCCCGTAGGAGTCTCGGGGCTACGAACGGTCTGGAGTCCAAGTTCACCGGCCCCCAGCCTCACGCCGGGCTCCTCTCCAGCTTCACTGGAGCACCTCGGCGGGACGAATCACTGACGTCCTCGACCCGAGCATGGCAGCGTGGGGGCCGGTCGTAGCCACCACTGCTCGAGCTCTCATCCGAGAAAGAGTTGCCGTCGCGGGAGATGGAGCGCGCGCCACCTAGACCAAGCTCGCCTTCACCACCTTCGTCGTCGCTGCCATCCTCCGGGCGGCACCCCATGCGGCGGTCATCCTCCCTGAACACCATCACATAGAGGGTCGCCAGGCGTTCGTACTTGAAGTGAAGGGTGCACCTTCCGCCCAGGCCTCGCGCGCGGGCAAACGTCTGCCAGCCGTGAGTCAGGACCACGCTGCCGGAGGCGGCAACCTCATCCCCGACCCACGAAGCTCTGCTGCTGCACCCGTCAGCCTGCAACCAGAGACCATCGAGCCCTGAAGAAGGAAACTCGCCAAAGAAGAAACACGGAAGTCGGAGCAAGGTGCCGGCCGGGCTCTCCGACCACACCACGAATTCAAGGAGCACGTCCAGCGAGGAGAAGCACGGCCGAAGTGGGCGCACAATCATGGCGCGCCTTCCTTCATCATGGGAGCTGCTCCGAAGCTGGTGGCCCCGACCGCGAGAATAGGTGCCATCGCGGGCACCGAGAGAAATGCCGCTCTAGGGGGTGCACGCCCGTGCCCCCCTAGGGGCCGCAGGAGCCGCGAGATGCTTGTGGGGACGCCGCGGCCTCTCTTGGGAGGTGGAGAGGCTGGCCCCTCCTTGGAAGCCTTCCCTTTCTCATCCGCCGAAAACCTCCTCGGCGACGCCATGGGAGTAAGGTGAAGAAGAGAAGAAGAAGGCGAAAGCAAGACGAAGGAGACTGGGCGAGGGGCTCTGCCCCTCCCTCGCATTAAGAGCCAAGGGAGGCCAACCGCCGGCCTCCACGACCTTGTGCCATCATGATCTTCTGCATGCCACATCGTCCCGTCAAGTCGAACAGTTGCCGAGGCAGCGTGGGGAAGTGGAGTCGCCCACGTTCCATCAATCACCACACGTCATCAAGGGCGCAGGCGGTTAGGGCCCTCGGCACTCCGCACTTACCCTTTGGCTTCACCTGGAAGCCAAGTTCGAGCGCGCCTGGGGCCCGGGGGCTACTGTCAGCGTTCTAGATATGGGGGTTGTAAGTGCATCTAGTGCCACCCCTTGTTGGTTTTGGAGTATTGACGACAAAGTTGGTTGAGGGACTAATGCATTTGTGAGAATTGCAGGATACTTGGTAGTGTCCCTCATTGATTCGGTTTACCTACGGAGATTACCCCTAAAATGTATGAAGACATTGAAGACAATGGTGGTATCTTGAAGATACTCATATTGAAGTCTATGACATGAGAAGACATTGCATGAAGACTTTGAAGCGCGAAGACTGTGTGTTTTCGTTGTTTCTTTTCTTCTTTGTTGAGTCATAGGAACCACCGTCTTTGTTAAGTGGGGTCCAAGTGAACTAAGTCGAGAATGTCAAGTGATGCTCAACCCAAATCCTATGTCTTGGCGAAGACAATGAGAGCGAATCTTATCGAGCTGGATGAGTCAGCTTTGCTTGTAGCCCAAGTAAAGTTGCGGCGTGTGTTTGAAATCGACCGTTGGAACACGTGTCGGTTCCTTAGTGACCAGGGGTCATTTTGGACAAATCAGGTCGGGTTGCCAAGTGGCTATAAATAGCCCACCCCTACACCATAAATTGGTGGCTGCTCGAGTTTGTGCACGGCTTTTGTCGTTTGAGAGCAACCCACCTCGAAGCATTTGAGAGAGAAATCCTTGCGAGGACAAAGCCCGAACACCCGAGCCAAAGAGTGTTAGGCATCCTTGAAGTCTTTACATGCTGTGTGACTGAAGACTTCTTACACTTGAGGCTGTGAATCCTCCGGCCGGTTAGGCGTCGCGTTCGAGAATCCAAGAGTCATTGTGGATTGCGGTGAGCGAAGTCTGTGAAGGTTTGGAAGTCTCCTTGAAGACTTACGAGTGATTGGGCGAGGACTGGGTGTCCTTAGCTCAAGGGAATAAGGTGAAGACACGGTCTTGAGTTAAATCTCAGCCTCCCTAACCGGACCTACAGGTTGTCACAAAGAATCTGGGCCAGTCCAACAAATCTGTGTCTTCAACAAGCAAGCTGGTTCTATCCTTTCAACCTTACTTAAGTTTGTCTTCATGAAGTCATTGCTTATCTTTTTATCTGTTTGACTTTATTGCTTGACTACTATTGTTGATTGGCTTCATACTATCTTCCATCTGATCCGTCTTGCCTAAGCGCTAGTAGTCCTGTACCTTCATATCATTACATACTTGACTATGGCTTGTTTAGGTTAGTTTATCTTCATTGCATATCAATTAGGTTGTTTACATTGTTTGTCTTGAAACTTTCAAGTTTTGAAGACTTTCATAAAATCGCCTATTCACCCCCTCTAATCGACACTAGCACTTTCAATTGGTATCGGGCGAGGTACTCCTTGTTACGTGTGATTTGGTTTAACCACACGGAGTTTCAGCTATGTCATTGCAGGATTGAGAAACATGTCTTGTCCCACCTTTGATGGTCATGAGTATCCCGATGGAAGGCCATGATGAAGAAGCTACTCATGTACAAGGATAGCGAATGTGGACCATCGAGATTGGACTCAGCGATCTATGCAAGATGGCGAAGCTGATGACATTACAAGTATCGCTCTTGAACCTCACGGCGAAGGATGTCATCTGCTTGTCATTTGTCGTAAGTCGATTCAGGAATGTTATGCATCTCAATCACGAAGCTAATCCGGGACCGGCTATCGATGTATCTGAAGGTCATCCTTTTCGTCATGATCAACCGTTTGAAGACTACAAGGAATCTCTCAAGGAAATGACTTTTACACCTGAACCATTATCATCCTCATCATGCTACATGGCAAGGGGTGATAAGGTAACTGAATGCTATCTCTATGAATCCAGCGATGATGAATCAGGTGATGAATTTGGGCCCAGTTATGATAAGCTTGCTTCCCTTGCCACTAAACAACAAAGAATTTTAGAAAAGGTTCAACACATGCTTAGTAAGAGCGATGATATGTTGGGTGCTGAAATGGATCAGTCAAAAGCTTTGGCTGATAGTCTTCGGAGACTCCATGCTAAGTTTGACGCCCTTCAAGATCAACATAATGCTCTCTTATCTGATCATGAGAAGCTCTCTTCTGAATGTCTTCAAAGAAAGTTAGACCTTGAAAAGATAAGAGTGGATTATGAAGATCTTCAGAAAGAGCGAGATTCACTTCGCGCTCAACATATCAGTTCCGCGCAGGAAGGATTTGAACCGCCATGTCTAAAATGCATTGCGCATAATAACGCTGCATCTATTGCTGAATGTTCCACTACTGCTACTGTTTCATTGTCTTCTTCTACTGATGTGGTCACTAACCCCTCTGCGGAGGATACCACTGCTGTTGCTGATGAAAATGCTATGTTGAAGACATTGCTTGAAACAGGGATATACAAAAGTTTGAAGGGACATCAGACTCTCTGCGATGTCCTCAAAAAGCAGATTTTGAACCAAAACCCTAGGAAAGAGGGTGTTGGGTTCGAGAGGAAAATGAACGTTGATGTCTCATACTGGAAGCCTAAGCAGTACCCCAAAACCACATGGGTTGCTGCAAAGGGACCTTCAGTAGATCCATCTACCTTACCTGGCTTTACCTGTGCTAATCCTATTATCATTGATGAATCCTTTGATGCAAACTATAAGCTGTTCAAAAATCAGAATGGTGAGGTGTTTGCCAGGTACATTGGTACTAACTGCAGGAATGGACCACCTATTAAGAAGGTCCGGGTACCTAAGTGGTACATTGAGAATCTTCCTGTGAATGTTGTCATGACACCACCTAGGAAGAAGACAAACCCCAGACCTATAGCTTCATATGGCCCAAAGGCTTCATACTGATCTGAGGACTCACATGAGTCGCCCTACGCCAATGTTTTGCGGGAAATCATGCTCAGACTTATGAATATGAGCGGGTATCTTCGAACCACCATGTTCATAGGACTAAGAACTTTTCTGCTTATTCATATGAGTATCATTCATCTCCTGCAAGGCTATTTGCTAGGGCTTCAAAGCCAAAGATCTCAGATGCTGCACTTAGACTCATTGCTTCTAAGCCCCCACTGAAAATGTGGGTGGCAAAGAAGAACTAACTCTCTTTTGCAGAAAATGGTCTCCAGCCAGCAATCAATGGCGTCCAATACTATTGCTGGGGACCTAAACTCACTGAGGACGCACGTTAAAATATCATTCTATATGCTTCACATCTGAATTTCTTATCAGTCATACTATGTCCTAACGTTGATATAAGTTGTGAATGTCCCTATATGTATCAAATGCATATGCTTCACAACACTTGTGTGAAGCCTATCCTCCTAACTGCACTGTAGGGTACATCACCAAAATCTTCAGAATGGATTATGGACAGTGGATGCACAAATCATATGACTAGTGATCGAAGTCTTCTCATGGACTCAACCTTACATCCATCCGACAAGAGTCACATCACATTTGCTGACACTGGTAAAAGCAAAGTATTGGGTCTAGGTAGAGTTGCAATCTCAAAGGATCAACACATGGATAAAGTGATGCTTGTTAAATCCCTTAATTTCAACTTAATGTCTGTCTCAATGCTTTGTGACTTGAACATGATTGTGATATTTGGCAAATATCGTTGCCTTGTACTAATGGAATCTGACAAATCTCTAGTCTTTGAAGGGTATCGAAAAGATGATCTGTACATGGTAGATTTCTCAGCAGGTCCACAACTTGCCGTTTGTCTTCTCACAGATGCTTCAGAATGCTGGCTCTAGCATCGAAGGCTGGGACATGCTGGCATGATGAACTTACACTCACTCGTCAAGAAGAAGCATGTCATTGGCATCGAAGATGTCAAGTTCAAGAAGGATCATCTTTGTGGTGCTTGTGAAGCTGGAAAGATGACTAGGGCAAAGCACCCATCGAAGACAATCATGACAACATCTCAACCCTTCGAGCTGTTGCACATGGACTTATTTGGACCTACTCACTACTCCACCCTCACAACAACTGCCTGTCTCTATGGCTTCGTCATTGTTGATGACTACTCTAGATACACATGGGTTCATATAATTCTGTACAAGATTGAAGTGCAAGATGTCTTCATACGCTTTGCAAATCGAGCTATGAACAACTATGGTGTGAAGTGACAATGGCACTGAATTCAAGAACACTAGACTTGATCTGTATCTGGATATAATGGGAATCACTCATGAGTTCTCTGCTCCATACACACCTCAGCAAAATGGCATCATTGAGCGCAAGAACAGAACCCTCATTGAGATGGCTCGAACAATGCTAGATGAGTACAAGACACCAAGAAAGTTCTGGCCCGAAGCTATTGATACAGCATGTCACATCATCAACCGTGTGTACATTCATAAGCTTCTGAACAAAACATCATATGAGCTACTTACTGGCAAGAAGCCAAATGTCAGTTACTTAAGAGTATTTGGAGCAAGATGCTGGATAAAGGATCCCCATAACAAGTCAAAATTTGCAACTAAGGCTCACGAAGGCTTCATGCTTGGCTATGGAAAGGATTCACACTCCTACAGAGTCTTCAACCTTTATCTCTACAAAATCATTGAAACTGTGGATGTGAGATTTGATGAAACAAATGGTTCACAGAGAGAGATCCTGCCAAGTACACTAGATGAAGCTCCTTCAAATGAGGCAATCAAGTTGATGGGAACTAGTGAAATCATGCCCTCTGAAGCACAACCTGAAGAGGAACTCATCATCTCTGCACCAAATCAACCTAAAGACAATGCTCAGTCCGAAGACAATCCTCCCAATGATGACAATGATCAGCCAGAGCAAAATCTTTATCCTGTTCACCCTCGTGTTGCAAATGAAGTTCAAAGAGAGAAGATAATTGACAGCATCAATGCACCTGGTCCGCTCACTCGTTCAAGAGCAACTCAGCTGGCAAACTTCTGTGGGCACTTTTCATTTGTGTCAATATCAGAACCCAAGAAAGTTGCTGAAGCTTTTATGGAACCAGAATGGATTCAAGCCATGCAAGAAGAACTTCAACAGTTCAAACTGAATAATGTCTGGGAACTTGTCAAGCGACTTGATCCTCGCAAGCATAACATTATTGGAACAAAATGGATATATCGAAACAAGCAAGATGAGCATGGTCAAGTCATCAGAAACAAAGCACGTCTTGTAGCTCAAGGATACACCCAAGTGGAAGGAATTGACTTCGATGAAACATTTGCTCCTGTTGCTAGGCTTGAAGCTATTCGCATACTGCTAGCCTACGCAAATCATCACAATATCTTGCTATATCAAATGGATGTGAAGAGTGCATTTCTCAATGGCAAGATTGAAGAAGAAGTATATGTCGCACAACCACCTGGCTTTGAAGATCCAAAACATCCGATATTGTGTACAAGCTAAACAAGGCCTTTGTATGGCCTCAAACAAGCCCCTCGCGCTGGTATGATACAATCAAAGACTTCACGAAGAGCAAAGGCTTCAAACCACGGATCTCTTGATCCCTCTCTTCACGAAGACATATGATGGTGAACTGTTTGTGTGCCAAATATATGTGGATGATATAATCTTGGATGCACCAACCAGAAGTACAGTGATGAGTTTGGGTACATGATGCAAGAACAATATCAAATGTCCATGATGGGTGAGCTGAAGTTCTTCCTTGGTCTTTAAATTCGTCAGTAGAGGAATGTCATCTTCATATCTCAAGAGAAATATCTCAAAGACTATCTGAAGAAGTTTGGAATGGAAGACTGTAAAGGCTACACGATGCCAATGCCAGCCAAGCACCATCTTGGTCCCGACGACAATGGTAAAGAGTTCGATCAAAAGGTATACCGCTCCATGATTGGTTCTTTGCTTTATTTATGTGCATCTAGGCCAGATATTATGCTTAGTGTTTGCATGAGTGCTCGGTACCAAGCGGCACCAAAGGAATCGCATCACTTAGCTGTGAAGCGAATTCTTAGACATTTGGCTTACACCCCAACACTCGGATTATGGTACCCCAAGGGCTCAAGATTCGATTTGGTTGGATTCTCGGATCTTGATTATCTTTGGTGACAAGGTGGATCACAAGTCTACTTGGCGCATGCCATTTTTGGGATGATCACTTGTCATTGGTCTTGAAGAAGCGAGCGCGTATCACTCTCAAGCTGCTGAATCTGAATACATTGCTGCTGGATCCTGTTGTGCTCAACTTCTATGGATGAAGCAAACTCTCTAGGATTATGGCATCAATCTGCAAAAAGTACCTCTCTTCTGTGACAACGAGAGTGCCATCAAGATAGCCAACAATCTAGTCCAACACTAGAAGACAAAGCACATTGAAATTTGTCATCACTTTCTCAGAGATCATGTTATGAAGAAAGACATCAATATCATTCACGTCAACACTGATGAGCAACTGGCAGATATCTTCACAAAGCCCTGGTTTTGCATGTTACTGTGTGAGCTAAATATCTTAGAATCCTCTAATGTCCTGTGATCAGGCACACATCCTAACACTTATGCATGTTGATGACTTAGATGTGCAACACACAAAGTAATGTATGTCTTCAATCAATGAAGATTTACACTCTAAGTGTGAATTAACATGGAATTTGACTTCGGAGTGCCACGATAATTGTGCGCCGTGTCTGGGTCTAATACTTCCTATACGGTGGGTAACGCCACCACCAACTTTTCTAGTTTGAAGTGTTTCACTCAAGGCGTTATATTGCAATGACTTCGCATTTGGTTTGTCTTCAGTTTTCATTTGTCTTCATGACTTTCTGCACTATGATGATTTGATTTTTTTTGATATATATACTAGTGTTATGTCCTCTACAGCATTCACTTATAGCTATGTCTTCAAGACTGGATCTTTTGAACTAAGTGAATGTGATCGGACCCTAATCTCTCTATGCTTACTATCTCAAAATCTATCTGTCCAAATCATATGCATTCTGTTGAAACTCTCGAATGTCTTTTCTGCGTCCTAGTCAGCAGAAGGCAAAGAGACAAACATTAAATCTGTTCTTAATGGATTATCTTTACTGTTGAAATCCGGAGAAGCCGGAATAACTCTCCGACATGCCTGGCGGGCGTGGGAACGTGGGACAATCCTGAGGGTGTTGCATGTTCGCCACGTGCCCCTCAGATGTGAACCGCCAGGGGCACCAGCGTAATTGCGCTGTGTCTCTCACCTACTTATAAATACCTGCCCCCCTGCGGTAAAGAAATACTTCCTCCACCTTTCCACCTCCGTCAAAACCCTAGCGCCACCGCTAGCTCGAGACGACACCGGCGACGAAGCGCTTAGCTGCCGCGACTTCTCCTACACCGTCCTCACGCCGGCTGCGAACATCATTCTCTCCGCCGTCACCGTAGGTGTCCTCCGTCGCCAAGTTAGGGCACGGTGGGCTGAACTGCTCGGTCTCCTATTCTTCTCCATCTAGCAGTTCTTCGTGCGGTAATTATAACCCTATTTTTACCACCTTTTTGATCTTCAAGATTCATCACATTTACGAAAGTTGTTTCGTCTATTCAAAGCTAGATCTATTCCGCTCATGCATCTCATACTGCTTAGTCGATTCACTTAGATTTCTTCTAGTTGATTCCTCACTTGTACTTATTCACGGATTGGTACAAATCTGGAACCAACTCACCTATATAAGTGAATGTCTTCGCAACATGAGGTCATGTCTTCAAACTGATTTATCTTCAAAATCTTCTGAGAATGCATATGACCTCTTCCCCTTCCCTCGAATCTCTAATGTTGTCACAGGTACATGTCCGTGGGAGAATCCCTTGGTTCTCATAGTCTGCATTCGTTTGCAGAATACTTACAGCATCAGTTGAATTCTCCTGAAGCCAGTTCCTGCTTGACCAGCAAGCGCAAATCTCTGAAGCCTTTGAACGTATTGAAGCCTTTCCGTTTAAAGTTCATGGCAACAGAGAAATCAGCAAGGAAGGGTGGCAGATAGCACAGAGGAGGCACATCTAAAGATCTGCCTGATGACTTAGCGGAACTGTACAAGACAGATCCTGAAGAAAATTATCATTAGAGGAAGACGCGAATCCAATGGATTCGACGCTATTGGGCTGAGGAGTGGTTCAAGTACAGATTTGTGACAAAGGAATATGCAGAGAAAAATGCCATCAAGAAACCTTGGGGTGATATCCTCTATCGAGGGCTTCAACCCAAGAGCCGAGATGAAGCCATTGAACAAGGATTCTATCCATGCATGGTCCGTGGGCCACAGCCAGCGAACGCAGATCCCACTTCACTACTATGGTGTCGTGGTGATTCGCTCTTCAAGCGCAACTATCAGTTTGTTGTGGCTTCGGCCAAAGAGAACAAGAAGACCTTGGGTTTGGACTTCAATCGAGGTCCCTCTGCTCCCCGTGCTGATGGCTCCCGTGAAGCTAATCCCAATGTCATTGGCCCCTATGCCAACCTTGACGGCCTCATCACTTACATCATGGTCCAAAGGCGCGAGTGGATCATTTCGGCGATGGTCTTGACTCGATGAAGCCCTGCTCCTCCTCCTCCAAAGCCGCAGAAGCAAAAGAAGTCTAAGGCTTCAACCACAGCTGCAAAGCCACCTCCGAAGACTTTGCGTGCAAAGCCACTGGCCACTGCACCTCCTGAAGCTAGTGTGCAATCTGAAGATCTGTCCAGTGTCTCCAGGAGAACGGACAAGAAAAAGCAGCTTGTTAGAACATCTGATCAGCGAGCTTTGACTCCTGCTGCCATTCTGCGTGAAGAACCCATTGATCTATCAAGTGATGAAGATCTTGCGGATGATGCCCTTGAGCAGCTGATCAAGAGCAAAGAAGAAGCAGAAATCTTCAACAACCTGCCTCTGTTTGATGTGGCCATCATTCACAATTTCATTGATGAGTGGTTCGACACTCCCAACGTCAGTTTTGAAGATTTAAAGCTTCCAGTTGGCCTCAGTGTCGCCTTCAATGGCGCCATTGCTTCTGAGCTAGCTCTCGCTCAGCACAACGTTGAGCTCAAAAACAAGATTGACTATGAGAAGGCTCAATTCAAGAAGCATGTGGCCAATCTGAGTGTTCAAGACGTCCGCAACTTCAAGGTCATGCTCCATGAGCTCAAAGAAGCTTTTATGCAGAAACGCCAAGAAGCTCAGGGCTCTCGAGAATGCATGAAGCTTTTGGCTGATAAGTGTGTGCTTGCCTACAATGAGGCTGAGAAGCGCAAGTCCCTTGGCCGTCCAGGCATTGACCCCAGGATGGCTGCAAAGAGGAAGAAGAAGCACCCTGTTGAATAGCCTGAGCCTTCAAGGGTAGAAGCCCCTCGCATTATCTTCCCAAGCAGCATGACTGGCTCGAAGTCAAAGGTCACCTCAACCGCTTCAGAACAGAAGAAGACAAAGGCTGCCGAGGCTGATGCAAGGAAGAGAAAGAATACTGAAGCTTCTGATGCCGCTCCCTCCAAGAAGAAGCGCAAGACCAAGAAGACTAGGGCTGCTTCCACAGAGCCCTTAGTCGTTGAACCCATCTCCGTTGTTCGCATACGTGTGCATTCATCAAGAAAGAAGGATGGTTGTCCATGAGCCTGCTACCACAGAGGCTCATGTGACTGAAGATATTCCAGCAGCTGAACCCAACGCTGCTGAAGACATTGGTCAAGATGACAATGTAAATGATGATGAAGTTCTTCCTTAGATTGAACATCAAGTGGTATCATCGCATGTTCGTACGAACAGCGAAATCATCAGCATTGGTCGTCCATTGACGCCAATTGCTTAGGATGCTTCGTGGGCTGATCACCCACAACAACACCAAGACTCTCCCAGTACTCCCCAACAACAACAACAAGCTCCACCCCCAGTGCAAGAAGAGGATGAAGACTTTCAGGCTCAACATAGTCCATCTCCTAACTTGAAGCCAGCGCTACGCAGGCTTCGAAGAGGACAAAGGCACGAAGTCCTCTCGTCGGCGTTCTGAAGGAGAAGTGCAACGTTCACCTGTTGCACGGCAAGTATTCTCTGAACCAGCTCCAACAGTGAACATCTCCATGTCTGAAGCACATGCTGCTGAAGACATTCCGGCTGCATCAGCCGAAGAAAAGGAAGAAGAAGTACGTGTACCAACTCCCCCTGCTATTGAAGAAGAAGAAGTTCGTGTACCTACACCCCCAGCGATTGAAGAAGAAGCCGTTCATGATCTGAACGTGCCTGTGCCCGACCCTCCTGCTAGTCAAGAGGAGGTTGAAAATGTTGAGGCTGCCACCGCCAATGCCAATGAAGCCAATGACGTGGTCATGGTGGCGTAATGTGGAGCTGTACCAACCGATGTGCACGAAACCAATGAGGCAAGCTGTGTTCGAAGCAAATGTATTTGAATCGGCGCCAATGAGGAGGCTGCACGGAGCGAATATGACAAATGCTCCTGAAGCACCTGTTGTGCAGCCTAGACCCTCTGATATTGCCCCTTCTCCTGTTCCGCCACCAAGGCCTCACACTATTGAGCAAGCATACGATCATGGTCGACTTGTCCTTTGTCGGATGGCCCGTTCGGTGCCTCCGCTTTCTTGCCTCCGGCCCCCAATTTGACTATCATGTTGAGCATCGGCCTCAGGTCCAGAAGCCAAAGCCGAGATTGCCAAGGTTTCCAGGTACTGCCAACTCGCACGGGTCTTTCAATGCAAATGGCTTCAAGAGCCACAATACCTTCTTTGACAGCACCAAGAACCCCTACTCCAAGCCAAGGATTTCATCCGATCGGTTCTGGAGCTATCAGTAGAGAAGCTATTACTCATGCGTGCTATATGATCATGGGCGCATTTTCCCTCATATGCGCCTTGACAATGAAGCCATTGCTGGACTGCCGTGCTTGGAAGAAGCACTTGACTGCTTTTGCGATGCTGGTTTGCTTCATTTTGTGACAGACAAGGAACACTGGAATGAAGAGCTATTGCTTCAATTCTACGCCACTCTGCCCATTCTCGGATACTACAGAGACATCAAGACATGGGTTCTCGAGTGGATGACTGGCAATGTTCATCATGAAGCCAAAGCCATGGATATCATCAAGCTTCTTGGGCTAGCCACTCTGGAGAAGCTGTATGAGCCTAGCATCGCCTACACCGCAATCTTGTGGAGAGCATCTTTCATAAGCCAGAACCCAATATGAGCCAGATGCTGAGCATGATGAAGCCTTTGACATCTGACGCTGAGTATCCCACGCATTTCTTTGTTGAAGACCTTGAGTATCTGCCTCGCACCATATATCATATCATCAGGCGAACTCTATGGCTAGTCAAGGGACACTCATCGTCAGCCATGCTTGAAGGAGCCATGAAGACATTGGTCTTCTATATTCTTAATGGCATCAGCTTCAACACTCAGGAATTCTTCATCAGGCAACTTGCTGCTTCCGGATCTGACCTATTTGGTCTGAAGTTTTATGCTCCATGGGTCATGCGCCTCATCAAGCGACACTCATCTATCAATTATCAGCCCTCTGCTTGCAATCACATCATATTTCTGCCATAGGTTGATATGTCAGTTGATGCTGTATATTCTGACCCTGCCAAGACGCCACTTTGTCTTCAGAACATTGAGCACCAAAGCTTCACTCAGCCTATTGAAGGTGTTCAAGCAGCAACAAGAGTCTACCCACTAGCTGGTAACACCCGTCTGCCTCACAGAGCGCCAACTGAAGCCACTGAAAGCACTATTGCGAAAAGGCATCGGAAGCGTTCTCGTGTTCTTAATGACCGAGAGCTTCTTGTGGCTCTTCATCAGAAGCAGGATAAGCATCATTTCTGGCTAAAGCGCCAAATGCAACGCCTCTTGGTGGATGTCAATCGCATTCGCAACCTTGCCACCAAGAATGCCTTTGTTGCTCATGAAACTTGCCGAAGATCATGGAAGAGTTTGACCACGCTTTCGATCTTTGAAGCTGATCTTCAAGATGATGGCTTCAATGAAAGATTCGATTCGACTCCACTCCTCCAAGGACTGCTACCTGCATTGAACTCCATCTCTTGAAGACTCTGAATATTCCTCTTCATGGCAGTTAATGCGAGTGATCGATGATGAAGATGATGCTACTTCACCACCTCCAACTACTACTATGCGCATCGACACTGCACCAAGCTCGTCTGCACCGCCAACCAACAGCGACAACCCTACTGCTTCACCTACTCATGATGACGAGTAGATGCTCTATGTCTTCAAACCTTTTTGGTCACTACTGACAAAAGGAGGAGAAGCGTATGAGTTGATAGTCTTCAAGCGGGTTCATATGGGCGGTTGCATTATATTTTGCTGCGTGCTTACAACTCTTGCGTTTGAAACATTTGGTTCTTTGAGTTGTAACACCTAAACTTGATGGTCGTATGCTACTTCTGCTACTTATTTGCTTTGCGATGATAACTTCCGCACTTATATCATTCTGCAGACGTCCATTTTTCATTATGCATGTCATTCTTATTGCTATATCATTTCATGCATGATGAATTATCTTCATAAGTTGAAGTGGATCTCCACAAGTACAACCTGCCATGTGCATTTGCATTCCAAAAGCAAATTATTTATATGCACATCTTCAGGGGGAGCCCTTGCAACTTATGAAGACAAAATCTTATCCTTACAATTTCACATACTTTATCCCCATTGAGAACTTCAACCAGTTTGTCATCAATCACCAAAAAGGGGGAGATTGTAAGTGCACCTAGTGCCACCCCTTGTTCGTTTTGGAGTATTGACGACAAAGTTGGTTGAGGGACTAATGCGTTTGTGAGAATTGCAGGATACTTGGTAGTGTCCCTCATTGATTCGGTTTACCTACGGAGATGACCCTAAAATGTATGAAGACATTGAAGACAATGGTGGTATGAGAAGATACTCATATTGAAGTCTATGCCATGAGAAGACATTGCATGAAGACTTTGAAGCCTTGAAGCTGTGTGTTTTCGTTGTTTCTTTTCTTCTTTGTTGAGTCATAGGAACCCTTTGTCTTTGTTAAGTGGGGTCCAAGTGAACTAAGTCGAGAATGGTCAAGTGATGCTCAACCCAAATCCTATGTCTTCGAGCGAAGACAATGAGAGCGAATCTTATCCAGAGATAGATGAGTCAGCTTTACTTGTAGCCCAAGTAAAGTTACCGCGTGTGTTTGAAATCTGACCGTTGGAACACGTGTCAGTTCCTTAGTGACCCAGGGTCATTTTGGACAAATTAGGTCGGGTTGCCAAGTGGCTATAAATAGCCCACCCCCTACGCCATAAATTGGTGGCTCCTCAGAGTTTGTGCACGGCTTTTGTCGTTTGAGAGCAACCCACCTTGAAGCATTTGAGAGAGAAATCCTTGCATGGACAAAGCCCAAACACCCGAGCCAAAGAGTGTTAGGCATCATGAAGTCTTTACATCGTGTGACACGAAGACTTATTACACTTGAGGACTGTGAATCCTCTAGCGGTTAGGCGTCGCGTTCTGAGCATCCAAGAGTCATTGTGGATTTCCGGTGGCGAAGTCTGTGAAGGTTTGGAAGTCTCCCTTGAAGACTTACCAGAGTGATTGGGCGAGGACTGGGTGTCCTTAGCTCAAGGGGAATAAGGTGAAGACACGGTCTTATGAGTTAAATCTCAGCCTCCCTAACCAGACGTACAGTTGTCACAGCAACTGGAACTGGTCCAACAAATCCTGTGTCTTCAACAAGCAACTGGTTCTATCCCTTTCAACCTTACTTAAGTTTGTCTTCATGAAGTCATTGCTTATCTGTTTATCTGTTTGACTTCATTGCTTGACTACTATTGTTGATTGGCTTCATACTATCTTCCATCTTGATCCGTACTGCCTAACTGCTAGTATTCCTATACCTTCATATCATTACATACTTGACTATGGCTTGTTTAGGTTAGTTTATCTTCCGCTGCATATCAATTAGGTTGTTTCTGTTGTTTGTCTTCGAAACTTCCAAGTTTTGAAGACTTTCATAAAAATCTCCTATTCACCCCCCTCTAGTCGACACTAGCACTTTCAGGGGTATCCAGCCCTGCCTGCCTGCGGCCCACCACGTGGCTCCATCGATGTCCTGGTACGGCCCAGCTTCAAGCATCAACAACACAAGACCCTCGCGAGGGGCCAAGCCTCACGAGGCCGACGACATCAAGACCCCCGAGGGGATCGGCCACCTCAGGCTGGCCCCCGAGGGGTAGAGAGTTCTATGCATGGGTTACCTCACGAGGCTTGGCTGACGTCAGCCATGACGACCAAGGCCAGGCAGGCGCAGAGCGCAGGTTTCCTCTTTGATGCAAAGGAGTCAAGCCACAGGCGCAGAGTCTCGAGGAATCAGCCAAAGGTTTCCATTCGTGTGCAACAAGACCAAGACCGCCAGGACGGCAGGATGGAGGTCATCGACGAACCCATTGCAGCGTCACGACCAGAGGCTTTTCGCAGGCGGAGACCACTTTTTTTAGGATAAGTTGTACTACTTGTCCCCTTTCAAATTCGGCCGTTGTGGGACCCCTTCCCGCCAACATTTGGGAAGAGGACTAGGGCCACTATAAATAGGACTTAGCCACCACCATAGAGGGGGATCAGATTCATTCTCACCCGACCACCTCCCAAGCTCCCTCGAGCTCAAGAACACCTCACCTCCTGAGGCCAGTTCATCCACTCTACTTAGTTCATCCTCAGCCCTCCGAGGCAATCCACCAAAA
Source organism: Aegilops speltoides (assembly GCA_021437245.1). Lineage (NCBI taxonomy): Eukaryota > Viridiplantae > Streptophyta > Magnoliopsida > Poales > Poaceae > Aegilops > Aegilops speltoides. Next base: position 398,130,692 of record CM038144.1, read on the forward strand.
CGCTGGAGTAGGGTCTTACACTGCAAGGTGGCCCGAACCAGGATAAACTGTTGTGTCTCTTTGTCCCTTCGAGATCGTCGCGCTAGGCTTAGGAGGATCATGAGTAGGCAGGCTGGGTAGGTTGAGATATCCACATGCACCCCAGAGTTCAAACCTCTCAAGGGTTTGCAGAACCCATAATCCAACAACTACAAATAATTTCTTCTTATGTTATCCGCTAGATAAGAACTTTGGAGTGATTCTTCATCGCACGTTGAGGGATGGTTATATGATCCAATTAGATTAGCATTGTTGAGAGATTGCACTAGCGAAAGTATGGAACCCAGGCCTTGTTTTCAAGCACTGCAATATTGTTTGTTCTCACTCTTATCGATTGCTACCTTGCTGTTTTTATTTATTCAGATTTTAAAAATATATTTCTACCATCCATATTACACTTTTATCACCATCTCTTCGCCGAACTAGTGCACCTATACAATTTTCCATTGTATTGGGTGTGTTGGGGACACAAGAGATTCTTCGTATTTGGTTGCAGGATTGTTTGAGAGAGACCATCTTCATCCTATGCCTCCCACGAATTGATAAACCTTAGGTCATCCACTTGAGGTAAAACTGCTACTATCCTACAATACTCTGCGCTTGGAGGCCCAACACGAGTCTACAAGAATAAAGTTGCATACTAGACATCAAGCTCTTTTCTAGCACCTTTGCCGGGGAGGTGAGTGCTTGAAGGTATATCTTTAGATCTTGCAATCGAATCTTTTAGTTTCTTGTTTTATCACTAGTTTGGTTCATAAAAGAAAACTACAAAAAATGGAATTGAGGTGGCCTCATATTATTCGTCTTTATCAAGTCTTTCTTGAAAATGATGGAAAAGAAAATTGTACCAATTGATAGAAGAAGAATTCAATAAAATGTTTGACATAAAAACTTTGAATGATGAGCATGATTGCAATGTTACTAGTATGAATTCTTTGAATAACCATGATGCTAGTGATATGCAAAGCCACAAGCTTGGGGATGTTATGTTTGATGAAGATGATATTTTTAGTTCCCCAAGTTTTGATGAATTTTTTTATTATGATGATAGCATGCCTCCTATTTATGATGATTATATTGATCAAAGTGGATTTGGAGAGGCCATGAATTTATTTAGTGATGAGCCCACAATTTTTGAAGAGGTTGCAATTGATTATGACAACAAATTACCTATCTTTGATGATTATGGTGATGACATGTATGCTATAAGGAATAATGATAACCATGAAAATTGTCATCATGATTTTAATTTTCAATCCCATGATAGTTATTTTGTTGAGTTTGCTCCCACCACTATTGATGAGAAGAAATTTGCTTATGTGGAGAGTAGTAAAATTTCTATGCTTATGCATGATGAAAAGAATGCTTCATGTGATAGCCATATTGTTGAATTCATTCATGATGCTACTGAAAATTATTATTAGAGGGGAACACATAACTACAAAAAAGACACATCCTTGACATTTTGGGCCAAACGAAAATATTTCTGTCATGCTTATGAAGCTTCTATGACGATAATTGTGTAAAAACTCGATATCATCATATATGTATTGCTTGTTAATTTATTGCATGATGCAGGTTATGATCTTGTTTCGAGTCCTGGATTTTAAATTTCAGAAAATCCAAAAGTGACAGAAAATTCATGAAACTGAGCATGGTCTCGTGATATGGCACAAATATGCTGTCGTATTTTTTTGTTCAATTTGAGACAAGCTGCTTAAACAAAGACATGCCACATTAAGGCGGACGCTTTCACTATTCAAACCATGGGTGCTTATGTGCTACCACGAGTTATGCTTCTCGTTGGCAGGTGCTGTCCGAGCAAGCGTGTGAGTCGACAGGAGGCGTGCGAGCAGTCCGCTGCTATTTGGTGACCGGGTGGCGTCTTGAGCGAGCCATTGTGCGAGCTCACCGGTGCGAGCCCTTTGACCAGGCTCTGCGACCCACCTTCATCTCAACTGCCCACACTTTTAATGGCGCCAACACTGTAGTTTAAATCACCCCCGCACTACCCGGTATTGCTACAATCTTCTCTCTTCCTCTCTGATTCTCCTATCGTCTACCTCCAACCAGCCTGACTTAACCATACGCCATGACGCGTCACAATGGTCTTCCCTTCGTCTTCCAGTTTCGTGAGGAAGACACCGCACTTTGGCACGAACTTGAACTGGCCTTGCGGGAAGACGCCACGCCTGTCGCCGCTCCCGTCGTGCCCACTGCACCAGCGCCCATCCCCATGGCATTGATGGGCTGGGAGCCGCACATTGTCGCCAAGCTTGATGCCACGGGATTCCACGAGGTCCCTGCCAACTTTCACGCGCCCGTGCACCTGCCAGCGCATGTGCTTGCGCATGCACTCACGCGCGCACCCGTGCCGGTGCCCATGCACACGAATGTCTCCACCGCACCGTTGCCATCGTCTGTCCCCGCGCAGGTGCCAGTGCCCCCCTCAGAGGCATGGATGGCCGCCATTGACCGCTTCCTTGCACCAACGCCAGTCGCCTCCTCCCGCCAGTTGACTCGCTCCTGGAGACCGACGTCCAGAACATTCTGGCCTTCCCTAAAGCTAGGGCCAACGTCTAGGAGTACGCCAACTATGGCGCAAGACGCCGCCGTCGCCATCGCAGTTGGTCGGTGGCCCGATGATACACATAGCACGGCAGAGGAGCCGCTTCCCACCGCAAGACGCCCCCGTCGCCGCCGCGTAATCTAAATTTTCCATGAAAACCGTTCGGATTGCCATGCTTAAAATCCAAACATTTATCATTTCTGTTTATTTTAGATTGGTCATCGTATGAATGTAAAGTCGGAGTCAGACTGAATGAAATCTATGGTTTGATCGATTGAATGTTCTGCTAGAGCCGTATCAAGTTAAATATAAAATCTCATCAAGCCACATGTATTCCTTCTCATCGCAAACACTTCACACTAAATACCACGTCAGTTCGAAATATTTTCTTAGGGAAGTCAATTCCATATACATGTAGGGCGCGACCAGTCCCCTAGTTCGAGCACTAGGCGATACATCTATTTATCAACATATTTAATTATTACGGAGTAGTTGATAAATACACAGTACTAGATAACTTGTTCGTCACGGTCACTTTTGTTCCTAAACTTGTTACATGTATAATCTATATCTATACCATCTATACCAAAGGGGCAGATCCAATTAAGCTTGGCCATCAAATCATGTCAATATAACAACCTAGACTGCTTCAATGTCGAGCGCTCAACACATTTAGCGTGCAGTTAATTTCATGCCAAAAATAGTGCTAATCACATAATAACACGCAAATAATATCCTACTTAATATCCGCATGCACTTAATATACTTCCAAATTAACGTGCATTGCATCTACACATTGACTAGTACTACTAGTACATGAAATTGGCGTCGTAACTTGTGAACTCATCCAGATACGGTCAACGGCAGCATCGCCCACGAGTTCTTCGTGTTTGCCTGTGCGTCCAAACGTAGAAAGGGAGGAGAGAGAGAGCAGACATGGAACCCACGAGTAAGTGAAGGCAAATAGTACATGCTAACGAGCCGGTCCCACTAATGTACTAAAAATAATATTAAAACGTGTTATCCATTAAATAGGCTGTGGTAATATAAAAACATTATCGACAAAGAGGGGTACAACAAATGTTGTTGTACTATGTTGCCTATTGACGTGCGGTTTGAAGGCCCTTGTCGCATGTTCGATCCTCATTCTTTTTTATTTTTAATTTATATATGGGTCCAAATTTGTTCCATTATAGGTGGGCCCCTCGGTGTGTAGTTTGTAGCACTTTAATATGTGGGTCGAAATTTGTTCCATTATAGGTGGACTATCGGTGTGTAGTTTTGTAGCTTATTTGTAATAACTAAAGAGAACAATAGAGTTTTTTTTCCAAAAATACCATGGTGCAACGTTTAAGGTGAGAAAGGACCTGCAAGAGAGCGATGACCGAGGCAGAGGGAAATCAATTGGGGGAGGTGCGGGGGTTACAACGGTGTTTGGAGTAGTTGTGGGCCGACTGCTATGAAAATATAATCTAAACCCACCGTTATAAATGACTTCACAAATTAATCCAAGGTTGGAGTCCCCCTTGCAATGTAAATAGCTCTGGCTCTGCAAAGGGATGGAGAGGTAGCTTCAATGTGTGGAAGATACGGCATGAGAAAGCGAGGTCAACCGAGACACGGATAGATAGAGAGACAAAGTGAGCATGGTCCGACATTCGTTGAAAAGATATATATGCTCTGGAGAGATATTGTCCGATTGAGCTTTTGGGAAGGGTGCCGGTTGTAAGATATAGCTTGAGATATGATCCAGTCACAGACATGTAGATATGTTTTGTGTGTGGGAGGTAGCAAGGTCAATCGATTACATGTATAAAGGGAGAGAGATTGAGCGAGTGTGGGTCATCGTGCGATCGAAAGAGTGAGACAGGTTGGAGAGAGTTACTTAGATAGAGAATGTGCGTGAGAGAGTATACAATATGAATATGTCAAATTGGGCTCAAACATGGAGATATATCGTTTGTGTCCGAGAAAGAGCAAGGTCAATCGAGACATACAGAGAGAGAGAAAGAGAGAGATAGAGAGAGGGAGAGAGAGATTGAGCGAGCATGGCCCGCCATGAGGTCGAAAGAGTGGGAACATGAAAGGATCGAGAAGAGGTGTCTAGATGGGGGTGATTAGACCCTCAACAAGTAAAGATTGCAGTTTTTAATATTTTCAAGTTGAGGTTGGAGATCAACACAATTTGAAACATTCACAATACATTTCAAGCAAGCATGGCAAGAGTATATGAGAAGCAGAAAGCAAAGCATGCAACTTGCAAAAAAGTAAAGGGATGCGATTGGAGTGTGCAAATGCAATTGGAGACACGGAGATTTTTGGCGTGGTTCTGATAGGTGGTGCTATCGTACATCCACGTTTGTGGAGACTTCAACCCATGAAGGGTAACGGTTGCGCGAGTCCACGGAGGGCTCCACCCACGAAAGGGTCCACGAAGAAGCCACCTTGTCTATCCCACCATGGCCATCGCCCACGAAGGACTTTCCTCACTTGGGTAGATCTTCACCAAGTAGGTGATCTCCTTGCCCTTACAAACTCCTTGGTTGAACTCCACAATCTTGAAGGAGGCTCCCAAGTGACACCTAACCAATCTAGGAGACACCACTCTCCAAAAGGTAATAGATTGTGTGTTGATGATGAATTTTTCTCTTGTGTTTCAAATGATAGTCTCCCCAACACTCAACCCTCTCTCACGGATTTGGATATGGTGTAAAGATGATTTGAGTGGAAAGCAAATTGGGGAGGGCTAGAGATCAAGATTCTTGTGGTTGGATCGAAATGTCTTGGTCTCAACACATGAGTAGGTGGTTCTCTCTCACAAAATGGGTAGTGGAAGTGTAGGCACGTTCTGATGGATCTCACACAAATGTAGAATGGGGTGGAGGGGTATATATAGCCTCCACACAAAATCTAACCGTTACACACAATTTACCAAACTCGGTGGGACCGAATAGTGAAACTCGGTCAGACTGATATGGTTCAAAATGTGAATGATAGAGTTTTCGGTGGGACCGACAAGGTCAACTTGGTGGGACCTATGTGCTAGGGTTAGGGCAAAACCTCTTCTTGGTGAGACCGATTGCATGAACTCGGTGAGACAGATTTTAGCAATAAGCAAACAAAGACTTGGTCAGGCAAACTCGGTGGGACCGACTAAACATTTCGGTGAGGCCGAAATAATTGCAATTGGCAACAGAGAGTTTTGCAAGGCCATCTCGGTGAGACCAAGATCCCATCGGTGAGTACGGACTGGTTAGGGTTTCTGGCAGTGGCTATGTCAATGAACTCGGTGGCGCCGAATAGATCAAATTGGTGTGGCCAAGTTTGACTTTAGGTTTAGAACATATGTGGACATGATAAAGTGGTTGAGGGCTTTTGGAGCATATCACTAAGAACTTCAAGCAAGCAAGCCATTAAGCAACACCTCATCCCCTTCTAATAGTATTAGCTTTTCCTATGGACTCAATGTGATCTTGGATCACTAAAATGAAAATGAAGAGTCTTGAGTTTTTGCCAATATGTGTCCTTAGCATCTTGAAGGGGTTTCACATCCTCTTGTCCTACCACTCCACTGTTGAACTCATCTGAAACATACTAGATATAAGTATTAGTCCAACAAGAGATATGTTGACATTAATTACCAAATCACCCAGGGAGAACTTGTGCTTTCAATCTCCCCCTTTTTGGTAATTGATGACAACATACATCAAAGCTTTAGATAAAGATGAAGTGTAGCAAGTAAAGCTTTGGAAGGACATGTAACATGCATTGGCTCCCCCTACATGTATGCAATTATATGAAGATATATTATGAAAGTATGTGAACGCATAAGCATGTCAGAGCAAGCAATGAGTTAGATGTATCTTGGCTATATGCATCATAGCAAATGGTGTGAAATGCAGAAAATGTACCTTCATGTTCATGAGTTCTTCTTGCAAACAATATGTACATCAGCAAGAGATCATCATGCACATGCGTGTGATGCATATACTTACCTTGTAGTCTTGAGCTGACTTTGGAAGAGATGAACCTGAGAAAACAGGGTTAGATAACACAGGAACATCTATTAAACAGAGCAAGAACATGAAACCACAAGAGTACCAAGACTGGGATGACATGTAGTGAGTGAGTACTTAGTACTCTATTTGGATATTAACATGTCCCCAAGGAATAAAGATATGCAATGAATTCCAGAGATTTTCTTCCCCTAATTGTCTCTCTCCCCCTAAATCTGATATTGGATAATGGGAGAAGATAGGGTAATAGAAAATCAGAGCAAAGAAAATCAAAGCAATAGACACAAAGAAACATCTACTAACATGTCTTTCCCTTCTTACAGACATGTGACTTCTCTCCTCTTTGAAAACCAAGAATCTGGGAGGGCTAAGAAGTTCACTCTCTCCCTTTGATGTGATTAAGCTTTGATGTGATCTCTCTCTCCCCCCTTTGACATCAAATTCCAAGAAGGGATCTTCTGGAGTATGAGTCAAATAGGTTTGGTCCTTGAGTCATATGACAAAGCAGCAAGTAGATGTGATGTGGGTATAGGATAAGAATCATCGGATGGAGCTGGAATAGAAATGCCGGATGCAAATGGCAAAATGTTTCCTCAGTAGTGAAATTGGTAACACCGAGTCTTTTGCATCGGTGACACCAAGTTGGTTCGGTCTAGCCGATAAGAAAAGATCGGTGAGGCCAAGTTCAAATCAGAGAAAAAAATTGTCATCTCATCTCACTAGGCAAATAGGATCTCACAAAGATTTGCAGGAAAGTAAACTAAAGGATTTGCAATGAATTAAATGCAGGGAATGCAAAAAATAACAGAGAAAAGAAAACAAATCTAGATGAAGTTTTTTTGAAAGGGGAACAAGCATGCAAGAGATAAATGCAAGAACACATAGAAACACTAGAGAACTTCATCTAGAATTGGCCGGCGAAAAAGTCACCTATGTTAGACTATATTGACTTAGGAGTCAAGTGAAGTCACTTGATCACAGGTCATACTCATCTTTTAAGCTCAAAATGGGGTTGCATTTTTTGTTTAAGCATTTTTATGTATTCACATCTTGTTGACCTACTTTGACCCATGTCTTGGGGTAAAGCTTCTCTAAGATGGAATGACATACCTTGGTGGTGGTGTTGATCTTTGTCGCATGGCTCTGCGGAGCACGAGCACCTATGGGGCAGGGGGCCCCTTCTGGTCCGGCAAGGGAGCGGAGTGTCGCACGAAGAGCAGATCGAGGTCAAGCGCGCGGGGGATTTTACCCAGCTTCGGAGCTCTCCGGAGAGATAAAACTCCTACTGCTGCTTTGTGTTTGTATTCTGTTCTTGCTTGAGAGCGTGGGTATGCTGTGGCCTCGAATGAGTCGAACCGAACAGAACCCGAACCCCCTTCTACGTGCGCATGGGCCTCCCTTTTATAGTCTAAAGGGGACACCGACAAGTGGCAGCGTAGAAAGAGGGGTAAAAAGGTAAAAACGCGGGTTGGTACAACCACCATCTACAGTGCCCCTACCTAACTCTAATGGCATGGGACAAGGGCATTTAATGCCCGTCCGGTCGCTCCAACAGTGCAGGAAGCGACCGTTAGGGGCGCCACCGATCGCCACGATGGCTTCCTTGTCAGCTCCATGCGCCACCTCGCACCGCTGGGCTTCACAGCTTCCCGCCACGTGCACCAGGAGCGATCCTGTGGCGACACGTCGTCGGATGAGCTGGAGCGCAGAGTTGTGGCTTCGCCGCAGCAAGTGCCTTGCCGCGGTCTCTGTCTTGTTGTACCCGCAAGCTTGCCGCTCGTCGAGTCTTGCCGGGACGCGCGGTGCATCGCGGCAAGTCTTCTGAAGTGCCTTGCTTGGCCTTCCCGGCAAGCTCCTCTTGCCGGGGTCTTTGTCCTTCCCGGCAAGCTCCTCTTGCCGGGGTCTCGTCCTTCCCGGCAAGCTCCTCTTGCCGGGGCCTTGTCTTCAAAGTTAACACTTTGTTCTTGAGTGGCAGCAAATGGGAATGACGAAGGGTCTTGGCGGGCGCCCGGCAAGCCTTGCCGCGGGGCGCTGCGACTGCCCATGCACAAGTTCAGGGTACTAAGGTACCCCTACTTTAGTACACCGACAGGAGCCCTCGGGCCTGGGCCATACGGTGCCGAAGCTGTTGGGCCAGCCCAAAGCAGGCACGGCACGCTTGTGCCTGGGTCCTCACCAGATCCGCTCCGTATCCACCGCGGCCTCCCGTAACGGCACGCGTCAATCGCGGCGTCGTGGGAGAGGTCGTGGGCAGTTTTTAAGTCCAGGAAGTGCGTAACGTTCGCCTCCCCTGTATATAAGCAGAGGAAACAGAGCCGTTCCCCCACCTTCGCCACTTGCAGTTCCTTCCTCCGAAAGCTCCGCCGCTCCCCTCCGCTTCCCAAGCCGAAAGAGAGCAGCGCTCCGCCGTTCGTCGTCGCCGTCGTCCCCAATGCTTCCGCGCTCCCCCACCGCTTCCGCCATGGCTCCGAAGACCAGCAAGGCCGAGAAGTCGGCTGAGGCGTTGCGGCTTGAGGCGCTGCGCAAGAAGGGGTGCTTTTCCCCGTCGACCTCACCCCGAAGGCGCTGCGGGAGGAGTTCTACCTCTTCTGGTCGACGCAGACGCGGCGATCCGCCAAGACGCCCGGTGCTCGCCGAGGCTTCCAAATCGAAGCGGTGCCCAAAAGGGTACTACTTCTTTCCGGTGTTCTTCTATTGCGGGCTCTGGCCACCTTTTTTGGATTTCTTCTGCGACATCATGAATACCTACGAGTTTCATCTTCTTGATTTCACCCCCAACGCCGTTCTGACAATGGCGGTTTTCGCACACCTCTGCGAGAACTTCGTTGGCATCCACCCAAATGTCACTCTTTTTCGCCATTATTTCACCCCCCGAGCTAAGAAAGGAGAGCCATTGGCTGGTGGAGTCGCCTGGACCTCACGAATCGGCATGAAGGAGGTGTATCTGGCGGGTGAGCTCCGCAGCAAGTGGGATGAGTGGAGGGCGGAGTGGTGCTGGATCTGTGATGCCGATCCGCAGCCCTTCACCAACCTGCGCCAGGCTCGGGTGGTTCGCGGCGGCGATCGGGCGCTCACACGGACGACGCCTAAGTGAAGATTGCCACCACCCGAATCCTCCGGCCAGCTTGCGGGCTCACCACAGGCGATTGGCGGATTTCTTCGCCGTTGCATCGCGCCTCTGCGAAGAGGGGAGGCCCGCTGGCAGTTTGGCGGCCCGGCGGATATCATGAGGCTGCGCCGGGCCTCAATTTCAACTTCACAGCTCGAGCTTAACGGGATGCCTTTGGAGCTGTTCAAGCCCACGCCAACCATCCGAGTGGTTCAGCTGCCGCAGGCGCCATCCCAATGTGCAACAACTCTCAGCGATCGCGATCGCGCGAATGATGCCAGAGTGCGATTCGCATGGGATAATCCCAACTTGGATGGAGCCCGCTGACGACGTCGTGCAGCAATTCTTCGACGGCTTGACGGAGGTAGCAGTCAACGCCGACGAACAGAGGCTTCTCACCCACGCCACCACTGAAAATGAGATGCGGTACATCGCCAGCTGGGCCGAAGAGGTGGCGGCAGCCGCCGCCGCGGGCGAGTTCGGCTTCACGTTGGAGGAGGCAGAGGCGGCCGAGGCGGCGAGCATTGCCGACGGTGGAAGAGGTCGCTGGCAGGAGGAGCCCGAGGTCGAACGAAGCGTGTTCGCCGAGGGCGCGAGCGGCCGTCTCGAGCAGCTTGCCGCAGCGGAGCCCCCAGCAGCAGCCCCAATTCCAACTAAGAAGGCGCCCATCGAGCCGAGATACGGCGGGGAGGACAGGCAGTCCAGAGCCGAGGCGTGGGACACGCTCCACCGCTGCAAGTACCGCTGCTGCTGGAGGGTCCTGTGCTGTCAGGCCAATCGAGGCGGGTCTTCCTGCCGCCACGCTGATCTGCCGCAGCTCCGGCAAGAACGCCGAAGGAGCCTACTCCTCCACCACACCGCGCAGAGAGGGTACCGGACTTCGACCTCTCCGCGCTGAGCTCCTCCGATGATGATGAAGAGGAGGAGGAGGAGGAGGAGTAAGACTTTCTTCTCGCTGTTCTTGATTTTCTTTGATCTTTGTTGTTTCTTGTCTTGCATCTGATCTGCTTCTCCCTGAATCTTGTTCCTTTTCAGGACTCTAGCCGAGAGAGCGGCGAAGAGGGACAAGATCCCCGTGGTTGTCGTCGAGGACGATCCTGCAGTGACAGCAGAGGACACGTCCAAGACCACCTTGACGGATCCGGTTCCTTCTCCTCATAGCAGCCCCCAGCACAGCCCCCAGCGTAAGTGCTTGATTCATTTCCTGTTGTGGGGCACGCATGGGTGCTTCTTCTTTTGCTGGCATCTTGATTTTTGATTCATTTGTGTAGGAGCAGAACAAGCCCACCAGGAGCAACCAGAGGCCGCCCCGGAGGTGCTGTCAGCTTCGACTACGCCGCCAAGGGGCGATTCCCCGACGAGGGAGCGCTCCCCGGCAAGGGAGGGATCCCCGGCAAGGGGTGGAACCAGCAAGCCCCCAGTGGTGGAGCCCATGGTCACGGAGCCCAGCACAGGTAACCTTCCTTATCGGAAACCTTCCCTTGGATTCTCCTTTTGATCTTCTTTCTTCTTTTTTGGATATTTGCTTGACTTTTCCTTCCTCTTTCTGTCCTCATATCCCCCTCTCACAGACCCGATGGAGACTGAGGCCACCGGCGAGGAAGGCGCACGCGGCGACACTGGGAATGCCGCTGCTGACGAGGAAGAGGCCGGCGCTGACGAACCTGCCGACGAAGAAGCCGCCAAGGCTGCTGGCGCAGAAGCCGGCGAGGGATCCGGCGATCGTACTAACGACCGGGAGGGCACAGGAGCGCAAGGCGCTGCGCCGACCACCGACCCCTCTGCCGCTGATGCAGCGCCGGGCTCCGAGGAGCCCTAGCCAGGCGCATACTTGAATGCCGGCGCGGGCGTATACATCAAGCTTCCTCGGGCGCCGAGCCTGTGGCGCCGGTTGAAGGAGAGGAGTTTGACGGGAAGTACTCGCCTCTGCTTGGCTGGCGGTGGTCGACGCGCCCAGCAGCAGCGAAGGGCGAAGTCTCGAGGAGGAGCAACTGCTCGAAGTTGGTGTCACTCTACCGCGCCCGCAAGCGAACCTTGAGTCCCGGAAGCGCTTGTCGCAGGCGCGGAGTCGACATAGAGAAACACGCGCAGAGCTCGAAACCAAGAATCTGTGGAGGCTCTCCGATCCATTGCGGAGGAGAGGGCGAACTTGGCGAGGCGAAGGAGGCGTTCATCCCGGAGAAGGCTGAAGCCGAGGAGCAGCAGAGGCTCGCCGCCAAGAGATGTCCAAAGGGAAGGTGAGTGACACGAAGAAGGCTAGTCTCGACAGCCATGAGGAGGAGCTCGAGGCTCGGGAGCAATCACTTGGCGGGGCACTCAAGGAGGCGAAGGATGCCGCTGCGGCTGCTGAGGCCGCCAAGAAAGAGCTAGAGGTGAAGGTGACGCAGCTGGAGGCGGGCATAAAAGGGAAGAATGAAGAGCTTGCCGCACTCCAGCGCGAGCGCGAGAAGGATGCCCATGCCCATGGCGATCTGCAAGTTCAGCTCGCCGAGAAGATCAAGGAGCTGAACGCCGTCAAGGACTCGAGCGCTGATCTGGAGCTGAAACTGGCCACCTTGACGGAGACGCTGGACGCCGCCAAGAGGCGAGAGGATGATTTGAGGAAGGAGCTCAAGGGCAACGAGGAGTTGCTGACGAGGGCCGCCGAGACCCAGAACACCTTCAAGGCCACGGTGGAGCTCTGGACGGAGGGCCTCGTCAACATCGCTGCATCCATTGACGAGGAGCTGGCGGAGCTGGACTTGGCGGGTTTCGGGTACTCCACTGAGGAAAACCTCCAGCCCAGCGCCAAGCTTACTCTTTTCTTCAGGGGTGTGGTGACGGCTCTCCAGCAGCTCCGGGAAAGGATCCCAAAGCAGCTGGCCGATGAGTCGCGCGTGATCTGCGCCAAGGTCTTGGAGAAGGTGCTGGTGAAGATACTCTTTCGCAACCCTGGCGTCGACCTCACCCGCATCCTCAAGAAGCTGCCGGCGGGTGCTGACCTCGAAGAACTCAAAGCCATCGTCGCACCCATTGTGGACAAGGTGAATGAGGTCAGGAGGATCGACGGCGAGCGCGTGGATTAGGCCACCCTTCTTCTCCCTTTTTCTTGCCGCTGCTAGATATGTCATATGAACAATTCATCAGAGCGCGGCAAGTTATTTATTGTAATATAACTTTATCCTGGGTACTGCTTGCTATGTTATATCCTTTACTCTGTTACATCCCTTGTATGTTTTTACCCTTGCGCTTTTAGGGAACTTGCCGGTGCGAACACGCTTGTCGCGAGCGCTGAGTGCGGAACATCAGCAGCCTGCTGGCGGTGTTGCCTCCCGGCAAGAAACCTTGTCGGGCTAGTCGCAGCACACTTTCATTGTTGAGCGGACTCGAAACAAAGTAAGGGCGCAACTTAGCCACGAGCCGGTTCCTCCGCGCACAGGTTTTTCATACAAGGCACGGTCGTTCAAGGAATATAACTTAGAAAATTTAAAAACTGATTATGCTCAAACTTTGGCAACTTAGCTTTTCTGTCGTCTGTGTCCCGGCAAGGCTAGATTCCTTCGAACGACGCCTGGTCCACACCTTCACTTTCTCCTCCCCCCCGGTGAACTTGTGGGCGGAGGAACCTTCTTTTTGAGAAGAAAGAAGAGAAAATAATGATATAGAACCTTAAGGTTCGTTACTGCTTACCGGGAGCCGGCGCTGCATAAAGTGTCAGTGTATACATGCTAAAAGAGAAAGGCATGAAATTTGACAACATGTGCTGAACATACGATCATTTTTTATGCACGGGATTTGCGCCCGGCTTTGTACAAAGGGTTACTTGCAACAGCGGCAAAGCTTGTACAAAAGGTGGTTGCCGGAACGGGGTCCGGCAACCGCGCCTTATGGGTAAAACTTGCAAAGATGCTCTATGTTCCAGGAGTTGCTCACCGGAAAGCCGTCTTCGGTCTCAAGGCGGACAGTGCCGGGCCTAGTGACTCGCTTTACCCGATAAGGGCCTTCCCACTTCGGCGTCAACTTGCTGGAATTCTTGGCGGATTGAACGCGCCGAAGAACAAGGTCGCCTTCCTCGAAGCTTCTGGCGTTAACTTTGCGGCCATGGTAGCGGCGCAAAGCTTGCTGGTAGCGAGCAGCTCGTACAGCAGCCTGAAGACGATCCTCCTCGAGGAGCAGCGCGTCATCTTGCCGCAGCTGCTCTTGCTCAAGCTCATCATAAGCGAGCACTCGAGGCGATCTCAGATAACGAAGTTCCGTGGGGAGAACTGCCTCGCTCCGTAGACAAGAGCAAAGGTGTCCGCGGTGGTCTGATTTGGCGTTGTCCTGATCGACCAAAGAACCACCGCAGCTCCTCGATTCAATTTCTTCCGACTTGTGCAGCCCGTCGAAAGTTCTGGTCTTGAGCTCGCAGAAGACTTCAGCGTTCGCCCTCTCCGCTTGACCGCTGCTTCTCGGTGAGCAACAGAAGCGAAGCAGATCTTGGTGCCAAGATCTTGGACGATCGCATGAAGGTGCGGCTCAGAATTGTGTGCCGTTGTCGGTGATGATCCTGTTAGGGACCCCAAACGGCAAACAATCGACCAAGAACTTGATCGGCGATCGTGTCTGTCACCTTCCTCACCGCCTCCACCTCCGCCACTTCGTGAACTTGTCGATTGCCACGTACAAGAACTCAAAGCCCCCGACAGCTCGGGGAAAGGGGCCGAGGATATCGAGCCCCCAGACCGAAAATGGCCAGGATAAAGGGATTGTTTGGAGAGGTTGAGCTGGTTGATGAATCTATTTGGAGTGGAACTGGCACGCTTCACACTTGGTTACTTGTGCAGTTGCATCCTGGAGGGCTGTCGGCCAGAAGAAACCTTGCCGTAAAGCCTTGCCGGCAAGTGGTCTTGCGCCAATGTGGTGACCACATATGCCTCCGTGTGTCTCCGCCAACAGCTCCTGTCCTTCTTCCCGGGAGATGCACTTCAATTTCACTCCGTTGAATCTTCTTTCAGACAAGATGTCATCGACAAACCGGTACATACTTGATTGCCGGGCTACTCTCTCGCTTCTTCTTGTTCTCCGGAAGTTCTCTGCTTGAAGGAAATGGACTATTTGTTGTGCCCATGTTGGAGCTTGAGGCTCACAACAAGGACTAAAGGCGCAAATGTTGCCAAGGAACCTCCGCTTCTACGGCAAGAATCGGGACCGCCGAGCGTGATGCTACCCGCAAGCGTGTTCGGGCACAATTTTGTCGGGAGCGCTCGCTTCAACGAAACAAACCCTAGGGCTTGCCGGAGCAGCATCTCCTCAAAGACTTTCGTGTTGATCCTGGGACCTTCTTGGCGGCGGCTTCGGGAGCTCTCCGGAAAGTAGTCGCCAGTAACCAACTTTCTCTTCTTGCACTGTCCAGTTGATGGTGTTACAGATGGCTGAGTTAGTTGAGCACAAAATTCCTGGTTCCACAGTAACTTGAGTGCGCACATTTTGTGATGCACCATCCGCAATGTCATTCTGAGCTCTTGGAACGTGTTCCATCTGTAGGCCGTCAAAATGTTCTTCTAGCTTTCCCACTTCACCAATGTAAGCTTCCATCAACGGACTCTGATAATCTTTGTTGACTTGGCGGACAACAAGCTGTGAGTCACCCCTGACAATAAGCTTCTTGATCCCAAGTTCTGCCGCGATCCTGAGTCCGGCAAGCAATCCTTCATACTCTGCAGTATTGTTTGTTGCTTGCTCCTTGGGAAAGTGCATCCGACCACGACTTGAGGTGCTCTCCGGTGGGTGCGATAAGTAGCACACCCGACCGGGCGCTTTGAAGCGAGAAGGCACCATCAAAGTACATGATCCATTCTTTGCTCGCTTCCTTGTCGGGATGCTCTTCTCCGGAGTTTCTTCATCGGGTGTTGGCGCCCACTCGCAATGAATTCTCGCCAATGCTCGGCTCGATAGTTGAAGTACTTTCAAACTTGAGGCCAAAGCTTGACAGTCCCAATGGACAATCCTGCCTGTTGCTTCTGGATTTTGCAATATCCTCTTTAACGGAAAGTGAGTGACAACTGTGATCTCATGTGCTTGAAAATAATGGCGAGCTTCCTCGAGGCCATGAGAAGGCCGAAGCAACTTCGTGACACCGTAGTACCTTGATCTAGCCCCTCGCAGAAGGGACCCGACAAAGTAAACAAGGCCGCACCATCTTCTTCGCTTTCTTCCGCAATCTGACAGATCCATCCTTGCCGGAATCAGAACTTGTCGGGGGAGCCCCCTGCTTGTCGCTGGATTCGCTTGCCGCGGCCGCTGGCTCATCACCCGCCTCCCTCTCCGCTACTAGTGCAGCACTAACCACTTGATTGGTTGCCGCCAGATATAGCAGCAACTTCTCTTGTGGCTTAGGTGCGACAAGTGTTGGAGTGGAGGATAGGTATCTCTTCAGGTCCTGCAGCGCAGCCTCCGCTTCCGGGGTCCATTTCATTGGACCTGCCTTTTTCAAAATTTTGAAAAATGGCAGGGCGCTCTCAGCAGACTTAGAGATGAACCTACTGAGAGCAGCAACACAGCCGGCAAGTCTTCGCACATCCTTGACGCGCTTCGGGGCTTCGATCTGTTCGATGGCTTTGATCTTGTCGGGGTTGGCCTCGATCCCCCTCTGAGACACAAAGTACCCGAGAAGCTTGCCGGAAGGAACTCCAAATACGCACTTCTCGGGGTTCAACTTGAGATTGACCTTGCGCAGATTTGCAAAAGTCTCGTCCAAATCTTGGATCAAAGTTTCTCTGTCCTTGCTCTTGACCACTATGTCATCCATGTAAGCTTCTACATTTCGTGCAGCCGTGGCTCAAAAGCATGATCGACTACTCTTTTGCGAATGTTGAACCAGCATTCTTTAGTCCGAAGGCATCCGTACAAAGCAAAGACGTGCTACATGGAGTAATGAATGCAGTTTTCTCTTCATCCTCTTCGCCATGAAGATCTGATGATATCCCGAGTATGCATCAAGGAATGAAAGCAGATCACATCCTCGCCGTGGAGTCGATAACTGGTCAATGCGCCGCAAGGGAAATGGATCCTGGGACAAGCTTTATTAACATCGGTGAAGTCAATACAAAGCCTCCACTTCCCGCTTGCTTTGCGCACGACTACTGGATTGGCTAACCACGCTGGATGGAGCACTCCCGGACCAAGCCTGCCGCTTCCAATTTCTTGATCTCTTCAAAGAATAAACTCTTGACGCTCATCGCTTGCTTCCCGACTCTCGCTTGACGGGCCGCGCATGAGGGCAGACGGCAAGGTGGTGCTCAATTACTTCCACAGGAACACCGGGATGTCGATGGTTGCCATGCAAACACATCGACATTCGCCTGCCAGAAAGCAACGAAGCGCTTCCTATTTAGGATCAAGCATGGCAGCGATGGTGAAGGTACCACCAGTGCCGCCCTCCTTGGCGCCACTTTCTTGGTCTCGTGCTGCTGTCTTCGCCTTCTTGCACTTGCGGTGGAGCTCGATGGTGCGTCCTCGACGGTAGCGCAGCACCAAGAGGTGCGCTGTCGGAGTGGGCATCGAGCTACTCTTGCGGACTTGGTCTTCTTCTTCTTCCTCCGGAGCTTCAATGGCAAGTGGTTTGCGCCTCATCGGCTGTTGCTTCCCGGTATATCTTGTCGGCACAGATAAGTGCATCTTTCTTGTCGCCATGGAGAGAAATAACACTCATCGGACCAGGCATCTTGAGCACATTGTAGGCGTAGTGAGAGGCTGCCATGAACTTGGCGAAGCGCCGATTTGCCAAGTATCCCATTGTAAGGCAATGGGAAATCAGCAACATCAAATGTGACTCTCTCTGTTCTGAAATTCAGCTCGCTGCCAAACGTCACCGGCAGTGTGATCTTCCCCTTGGGCTTGCTCCTTCCCGGGTTGATTCCTTGAAAGGTACCAGTCTCTTCGAGCTCGCTGTCGGGGATCTGGAGCTTGTTGAGCACCGCGGAAGAGATCAGATTTAGGCCGGCCCCGCCGTCAACCAACATCCTTGTGACCTTGAGGTTGCGAATGGTTGGCGAAACCAACATCGGCAAGCAGCCGACCGCAGTGATGCGATCAGGGTGATCCTCAACATCAAAGACGATGGGCGTGCTGGACCACTTCAGGGGCTTGCACGATTCGACTGATGGTTCTGCTGCATTTACCTCCCGCACCCACTGTTTGAGCTGGCGGTGCGAGGTGTGCAGAGAGGCACCACAGTCAACGCACAAAACCTCCGTTGCCTTCTGAAACTCTTGGTCGTCGGTCTCATCCTCATCCATCTCATCATCCTCATCTTCTTCTTCGTCCTTGTCGCGGCCACGGGGAGGTCTGTCGCCTTGCTGCTGCTTGGCCTTGCCGCAGTGCCCTCCCCGAGCGGGACGCTTCTTGCCGGATCCTCCGCCAGCTCCCTGGGCCTTCTCCTTGTCGCGACGCTGTAAGGGCATATTTATCCCTAAGTGTTTTGGTGATTGATGACAATACTCGTGCGGACTAATCGTGTGCCTTGAGTCCTTCAGATACGTCATCATTAGGCACAAGACGATTCGGTGCCCCTCGGAGACTATTGAAGCCGACGTTGTTCTACGTTTCTCTTTGGTGGAGTTGAGTCGTAGGAGAGCCGTACTATTAAGAGGGGGTCCGCGTCGGAAAGGTAGGGTGGAATCACACGACACTTGTCCCTCCTTTCCTTGCACTTTGGAGCTACCCATCGTTATCTTGGTTGTGTGGAAAATCGACGACTCATCGCTGTACTTGCGGTAGTACCGCAGGTACAAGCGGTAGTACCACGGGCGCCATGGTAGTACCGCCTTTGGCGCGGTAGTACCGCTGCTGCTCGCCTAGTGCCGCCAGTGCGGTAGTAGGGCGGATGCAATTTTTACATCCGCCCCTCACGGTAGTACCGCCCTTTGGTGCGGTAGTATCACTGGGGCCCACGTAGTATCGCTCCTTGGAGTAGTAGTACCGTGACCTTCGCTTAGTACCGCTATGTCGGTAGTAGGCGCGATGTAATTATTTACATCCGCGCCGACCATGGTAGTACTGCGCCCGCAGCGGTAGTACGCGCCGGTTTTTGCACCACCCTAGTTTTCGGAAGTAGGCACGGATGAAATTTATTTCATCCGTGCCTCTTCCCAAAGCCAGGACCCTCCCGCCTTGCGGTAGTACCGCAAGGGGAGCGGTAGTACAGCGCCCGTGTAGTACAACTCCTTCCTCGAGCTTCTTCCGGCTAGGCAGTTGCCACGGTAGTACCGTGGTGGTCCATGGTAGTACCTGGCGTGGCGCTGGGTAGTACCGCGTCCTTGGAGCGGTAGTACCGTGAGTCATGAAAGCAGATCTAGTGGATAACGGTTGATTTTTTCCACGACTATATAATGGATGTCTTCTACCTCTAGTTGACTACCTCTTCCACCTCTAAGCTCCATTGTTTCTCCAAGCTCCATTTTCGCTCGATCTCTCTCCCTAGCCAATCAAACTTGTTGATTTGCTCGGGATTGGGTGACAAGGGCCCGATCTACACTTCCACCAAAGGATATTTGATTCCCCACTTATCCCTTATGGATCTTGTTACTCTTGGGTGTTGAGCACCCTAGATTTGTTGAGGTCACCTCGAAGCCATACTCCATTGTGGTGAAGCTTCGTGGTGTTGTTGTTGTTGGGAGCCTCGATTGTTGTGGAGATTGCCCCAACCTTGCTTGTAAAGGTTCGGTCGCCGCCTTCAAGGGCACCAATAGTGGAATCACGGCATCTCGTGATCGTGTGAGGGCGTGAGGAGAATCTGGTGGCCCTAGTGGCTTCTTGGGGAGCATTGTGCCTCCACACCGCCTAACGGAGACGTATTTCCTTAAAAGAAAGGAACTCCAAGAATACATCCTCGTCTCCACCGACTCCACTCTTGGTTATTTCGTGCCTTTACTCTCGCAAGCTTACTTATTGTTACATCTCTTGCTTGCTTACGTGCTAGTTGTTTTTGCATCATATAGGTTGCTCACTTAGTTGCATATCTAGACAACCTACTTGTTGCAAAGTTTAATTTGGTAAAGGAAAGCTTAAAAATTGTTAGTTGCCTATTCACCCCCCCCTCTAGTCAACCATATCGATCCTTTCAATTGGTATCAGAGCCTCGTCTCTTTATTAAGGACTTTGCCATCCGAAGAGTATGGTTGACACCAACGATGGTGCGGAGGAACACTCCGGTGTGAATCCCATCTCATCTTCGGCCGAAGGGGGAACCTCGGTCTCTTGTGAGGAGTTCAATGTGGCTTTAGACACATTGAAAACCTCCATGACGGCCGAGGTTAAAAGCATGTTTAATGATTTCCTAGAGGGACTTAAACTATCTACCGCGCCTATGAAAGTGGGTGATCCTACTAACAAGGTGACGGATGCTTTCTCCGACAAGGGGGAAGCTAACAATGAAAAGAGTCCTTCTACTAGTGGTAGAAATGGCACCGGCATCTTTGCCCATGTGGAACCCCCGGTTTATGGAGGGCCTATCCCCTCCACTCATTTGAGGGGATAAGGATCCACCTTTTTACCTACGCCTTCTTCCTCCTTTGCTTATCCATCTCCGCGCACTCGAGCTCCAGCGCCCAAGTCCGCACATCTCGCCCTCGACCTTCTCCAGCCATGTCTAGAGCGGAGGCAGTGGTTGGCCTCCTCCGCTATGGAGGAGCACATCAAAGCTGCGCTGGCGCCGGATACCTTTCCAGCGACATCACAAGACCGGCTGCCCGACGAGGGGCAGATCATCCCCACCCCTCAGCCCCATGAGAGGGTCGTATTCCTTCCCCACTTCCTCCGCGGACTGGGCTTCCCACTTCATCCCTTCGTCTGGGGGCTCATGTACTATTACGGCCTGGATTTCCACGATCTGGCGCCGAACTTCATCCTCAACATCTCGGCGTTTATCATCGTGTGTGAGGCCTTCCTCTGCATCCGGCCTCACTTCGGCTTGTGGCTCAAGACTTTCAACGTCAAGCCGAAGGTGGTGAAGGGCGTTCAAGCGGAGTGCGGAGGTGCCATGGTGGGCAAAATGCCCAACGTCACCTGGCTCGAAGGGGCCTTCATGGAGTCCATCAAGGGATGGCAATCGGGGTGGTTCTATATCACCGAGCCGCGTGACCCGAAATGGACAGCGGCCCCTGAGTTCAGATCTGGCATCCCCATGCAGCTCACCTCCTGGAAAGAGAAGGGCTTGCTATGGGGCAGTTTGAGGAGCCGACAGACTCATCCTGTCTTGCACCTTGGTGAACAAGAAGCTTAGGCTTGTCAATGTGATCCAGGTCATGCTCGTCCGCTGGATTCTCCCTGCCAACAGCGGGCCTTCACTTTGTGGGAGTTCGATCCGGCACAGCACCAGACACTGAGCGGGATCTTCGACACGACGTACAAAGCTGCCTGGAGGGTGCTGTTCAAGGGCAGAGAAGCCCCCGCGTCCGTGACTGAAGATCGCAGATTCAGCACCAAGCGCCCGGCCGGTGAGGTAAGCTTTGTTATCCTCCATGGGACAGTTATTTTCCTTCATAGTTTAATTTTATGTGGGATCTAAAACTCCCAATGCCTTTGACAGGATTGGCAGAGGACGTCCGGACAGGTAGACTGTCCGGCTCCCCTTCCCGAAGACCCAGCGGACGCCCGTTTAACGGGGCTGCTAGTCCCGGCACTCTATGTGGTGCCGAAGAAGAAGGCGAAGAAGAAGGCCACGGGAACTCGAAGAAGTTCCCGGCGCCAGGTGATATCAGACTCATCGTCCGATGGCTCCGAGGCGGACTCCTCCCCCAAAGACGAGGAGGAGAAAGAGGACTCTCTCCCAGAGGAGGGAGAGAGGAGGAGGAAGGCTTCCCCAACGGGGGAGGCCGAAGGGTCCAAGAGGGGAAGGACTCTTCCCCCGGACAGCTCCGCCAACGCCAACGTTGGCGATGAAGAATGGCCCTCAAGGGCCAGGCCTCCGGCAAGATCGTAAGTATCCGGATTCCTGAATGGTTTATAATATCTCCTTTGTGTCACATAGTGTCCTTCTAATGCCGCACACTACCTGTAGTCCGGCAGATGATGATATTCCCGCTTCATGAGCGGGTCCTTGGCTCCGTCGGACGTGGATTCCATTCCGACCGCCTCCACCCCTCATGCTGACGACGCCGAGGTGGGATCCCAGGAGGGGACCCATCAGGAGGAGGCTCCGGAGGTGCCGCAAGGCGGCCTGAAAGTGCAACTAATCCCCGGGTGGTTTTGGTAATTAATAACAACATATATATCATTGAACTAATCATTTCTTGAGTATATTTCAGAAAGTTCAGTGATATGGGAATGGCAATGACTGATGATGTGGACCCCTCAAAATGCTAAGGAAAACATTGGCAAAAGCTCAAGACTCCATTTTTGGTTTAGTGATCCAAGATCACATTGAGTCCATAGGAAAGCCAATACTATTAAAAGGGGATGAGGTTATGATGATGACCTGGTTGCTCTAAAGTGCTTAGTGATTTATCTCTCAAACAATCAGCAATCTTTCATTCCAACATAAACTCATAAGTAATCTCGGTCCCACCGATTCCAAACTCACCACACCGAGATGAACCACCTCACCATATAGCCAAAACCCTAGAATCTCGGATTTTCCGATTCCAAACTCGGTCATTCGAAATTGGTGTTGCCAAGCTTCAGAACCTTCAGACTCAAATCGGTGTCACCGAGATGAGAAAGTCGGTCCCACCGAGATTGGCAAACCCTAGACTTTGGAAGAATCGGTCTAACCGAGATTGTATTTTCGTCCCACTGAAAATCCCAACGCTCACAAGATTTGAACTTTCGGTCTCACCGAGTTGTCAACTTCGGTCCGACCGAGATTGGTCAAATGTGTGTAACGGTTGGATTTTTGTGGAGGCTATAAATACCCCTCCACCTCCTCTTCATTCGTGGAGAGAGCCATCGAAAGAACTACCACTCCTACCTTACATTTCGAGAAGAAAACTACCTACCCTTGTGTTGAGATCAAGTTGCTCCACTCCCACCATATGAAACTTGATTTCTAGTCTTTCCAAGTTGCTTTCCACTCAATCCCTTCCTCCACCACAGCCAAATCAGTGAGGAGAGTTGAGTGTTGGGGAGATTATCATTTGAAGCACAAGAGCAAGGAGTTCATCATCACCAACCCCATCTATTACCTTTTGGAGGGTGGTGCCTCCTAGATTGGTTAGGTGTCGCTGGGAGCCTCCGTCATGATGTGGAGTTGAACCAAGGAGTTTGTAAGGGCAAGGAGATCGCCTACTGTGAAGATCTACCCCGAGTAAGGCTAGTCCTCCGTGGGCGAAGCCATGATGGCATAGACAAGGTTGCTTCTTCGTGGACCCTTCGTGGGTGGAGCCTCCGTGGACTCGCAAGCAGCTGCTACCCTCCGTGGGTTGAAGTCTCCATCAACGTGGATTGACGATAGCACCACCTATCGGAACCACGAGAAAAATTCTCCGTGTCTCCATTGCGTTTGCTCTTCTCCTCCTCTCATTTACTATACATGCAATTTACTTTCCGCTGCCACAACTCTAGAATTGCATGTGTAGGGTGTTACTTGACTTGGTTATCATTGTGAACTTGCTAAGAAACTACTCCAATCAAAAGGCAAAATTTTTGTTGTCAAGTAGTCTAATCACCCCCTCTAGACATACTTCCGATCCTACAAGTGGTATCGAGCTTTGGTCTCCATTGATTGGTTTCATTGCATTGACTCCATAAGCTTGGTTTCACAACCTAGGAGAGTATGGCGCCTAGTGAGGGTAATTTTCAGAGAGGTCCTTACTTTGATGGTTCAAACTTTGCTAGTTGGAAGCATAAAATGAAAATGCATATTCTTGGACATAACCCCGCCGCATGGGGCATTATTTGTGTTGGCTTGCAAGGTGAGTTCTTCGAGGAAGGAAAAGTACCGGATCGCGAAGCTACCGCGGATGAGTTGCGGATGTTACGTAACAATGCTCAAGCTTGTGACATTCTCTTCAATGCTTTGTGTCCCGAGGAGTTCAACAAGATCAGCCGCCTTGAGAATGCAAAAGAGATTTGGGATACTTTGGTCGAAATGCACGAAGGTACAGAGTCCGTGAAGGAATCAAAGCTAGATGTTCTTCAAGGTCACTTGACAAGTTCAAGATGAAGGAAGGTGAAGGAGTCGCTGAAATGTATTCTAGGCTTGCTCTCATCACCAATGAGATGGCAGGCTTAGGAAGCGAGGAAATGACCGATCGATTCATCATCAAGAAGATTCTCGAGCTTTGGATGGAAAGTATGACACCGTGTGCACTTTGATCCAAATGATGCCAAACTACAAAGATCTCAAGCCTACCAAGTCATTGGAAGGATTGTTGCTCATGAGATGACACTTAAAGATAAGGAAGAGCTTCACAACAAGTCTAGTGGTGCTTACAAAGCTGCAATTGAAGCTCCCACATCCTCAAGTGACAAGCTAGTTTCCAATGAAGAGATAAGCCTAATGGTGAAGAACTTCAACAAATTCTACAAGAGTAGAAGCAAGGAAAGAAGCTCAAAGTCTAGATCATATGATGAAAGGAGATCTTCTAGTCGTGATCGAAATCTGCTATAATTGTGGAAGACCCGGACACTACTCAAATGAGTGTTCGACTCCCACAAGAGAAGAGAAGAATCTCCAAGAAGAAGAAGCTCAAGAGAAGAGTCGCCTCAAAAGAGAGAAGGAGTAAAGATGATCGTTATGAACGAAGATCCTCTCGGAGAAGCAAGGATTCGGAAAGGAAAGACAAGTCATCAAGGAGCTACACAAGAAGAAAACATCAAGCTCATGTTGGTGAATGGGTTTCCGCTCCGACCGACAATCACTCCAAAGAAGCTATCACTCCAACTCCGAATACAACCAAGATGAAGGTGTTGCCGGTCTTGCTCTCAGATCCTCCAACTCCAACTCCTATGACATATTTGATTCACCAAATGAGGGAATTGGAAGATGCTTCATGGCAAAAGGCCCCAAGGTATCACATCCTGAGTTTATTGACTTTAATAGTGATGAGGATGACTTGCTTGGTGAAGATGAGCTTTTACATGATAAATCTAGTGAGCTTAGTAATGATGAACATGCTAGTAGTCTTTATAGTCGAGATGAGTCGAATGACAATGCTATGAAGGAGATTGAGCGCCTAACTAAAGAACTAAACACTCTTAAGTTAGCTCATGAAACAACTCAAGAAGATCATAGAGAGCTCCTAAGATCTCATGAGAAGCTACGCTCGAGAAGCTCAATCTAGAGCAAGAGCATGAGTTTCTAAAAGCTATCAATGACGATCTTCAAAGAAGAGTTCTTCATATCTTGCCAAACGACTTCTCTTGTCTAATTTCTTGCCACCTATCAAAATTAAGCATGACAAGCATAAGAAAATTCTTCATCTAGTAGTAACAATAATCATGTTAAATCAAATGTTGTTACTTCTAGTAATTCTCTTGATTCCACTAACAATGTTTCAAGCCAAGTTTCACTTGAGCAAGAAAATAGTCTATTGAAAGGGATTATAGAGAAAGGTGTCTACAAGAGTCTTGCGGAAGCAAGAGCTTTGAGGAAATTGTTCGCAAACAAGGAAGACACAGAAGAATCAAGGAATTGGTTTTGAGCGAAAGTTCAACGCCGAGGGTGTTGAATGGGAAGAAGGTCAATATCCCACTCCAAAGTTCGCTCTCAAGAGGAGAAGTATGATCCTACTTCTTCCAATGAGGAACAAGCTCAAGATGACCTTCCACCACAAGACCACAAGCTAAAAGGCAAGGACAAGCTTCAAGAGGAGATTGATACATTCATTGAAGCACCCAAGGCCATGGTCAAGTGGGTTCCCAAGGCAACTTCAAGTTCTACTTCAACGAGCTCAACTACTACCCCAAGGATTCCCATCAAGATGATGTGGATTCCGAAGAAGAAGAACTAGAGAGTTCTTGAGGGTGACTCCGCCAATACACTTCACTCATATTCATTTTGGCAAGGACTTGTGCAATCAACCTCCACATCTTGCACTAGTTCATGGAGTCACAAACCCTCATGTTGGTAAGTCAAGGGACAAGGTAATCATTGCTTTCATGGACATCATCATTGTGTACTTCAATCTATGTCCATGGATACTCTTGTTTGTTCCTTGTGGGACTAA
This sequence comes from Aegilops speltoides, assembly GCA_021437245.1. NCBI lineage: Eukaryota > Viridiplantae > Streptophyta > Magnoliopsida > Poales > Poaceae > Aegilops > Aegilops speltoides. Next base: position 398,156,552 of record CM038144.1, read on the forward strand.
CCCATGTAGGTATTGAAAGTGCCCGAATCCAAAGGATTGCTCTCAACTCTTGATGATCTTCATCAACATTGAGCATCCACATCTTCAACATCTACATGAAGTCTTCAACGACAACCCAAGGTTAGTTTGACCCTTTAAAAGGGGTTCTCACATCAAGGGGAGCTTTGCTCTAAAGAAATGAGCTAAAACATCTCCTAATGATGTGAACACATTAATGCTTTATGGAAAAGTGGTAACCCCACTTGTGCTTAAACGATGAGTATGACCTATGATCAAATGTTCTCATTTGACTCCTAAGTCAATATACTCATATATAGATGACCTAGTCATCGCCAAATTGTGTGCTGGTTGTTAGTGTTTTGTTTGTGCATGTTTGACACATATTTCATTTGCTATCTTATTGTGTGAGCATGTTGGATGCATGATTTTATCCATTCGAGGACATCCATTTGTTGCTTTGGTCTTTATGGTTTTCTTTCTTTTTGACCAAATGGATGGACAAGAATGCCTAAGTTTTTTCCCTAGCTATCTATGCTTTCTTGTCTCAAACTCTATTCATGCTTATATCACAAACTTTGAACAAGACTTTTTCGGACAGATCGAGTGAGGAGCACTCGAGCCACCGATCCGTCAAAAGCCTAACTTCCAAAACCTTCTAAGTACTTTCGGTCAAACCGATATATCAAATCGGATGATCAAATCACTTGATTGATCTAGGTTTTCACCTCGGTGAAACCGAAGTTTCAATTTTCGGCGTGATCGAAGTGTGTAATCGCACGCAGCTAACCATCTCGGTCCCACCGAAGTTTTCAAACTCGGTCCCACCGACACCAAGAGTATATATACTCGAGGACGAGAGCGCTGATTACCTCTTCAAACGCTTCGCCTCAAAACTCTTCACGCCGCCGCCTTTGGTCTACGGATCGTCTCCGCCGTCGCTCAGGCGCCCTCGCCGCTGGTCTCCATCGCCGCCAACGGTCCTTCGCACCGCACCGTTGCCGCCAGAGTGAAGCTCCACCGCATTGGGTGAGCTTCATCCTCTCGTGTTCCAATCGCTGATTCTATGCACGATAGGCATTGCCATGATTCTTGCCAAGTTTGAGATTTCCTATCCAAATTGTTTAGATCATAGGACAAATTTCGAGTGAAAATTTTAGGTTAGGTTTCACGAACACATCTCGGTGTGACCGATTCTGCATTTTCGATCGACCGATTTGGCCTCTCGCCATTGCACCGCACTTTTCGTGAAATCGAAGTTGTGCAAATCGGTAAGACCGAAGTGAAAATTTAGTGAAACCCTAACTGTCTCGGCTAGATCGAAACCCATTTCGTCCAACCGAAAGTGGTGTATGTGGTCTGTTTAGACATTTCGGTTTCACCAATTAATAGACTCGGTCGACCGACATGTATTCTGTGAAAACCTAAAACTAAAGTTTGAACTCATTCTTTTGCAAAATCTTCGCAGTTTGTGATAACTCTTCTATTCTCGCCCATACCCACTCTATTCACAAAGTTGTCGACATGTCTCAAGGAAGTGACAATGTAACAGGTCCGAGATGCCGCTTGAGATTCCAGAGGCAGCTACAAGTCCGTAGCAAGCAGTTTTTCAGATGATGGAGAGAGAAGCACTCCAAGTGGATCGCCTGCTGCTGCCACAGTGGCTGGAGGAAGAGAAACTCGATGAGGAAGATTCAGATTTCATTGTCAAGAGGAAATAACCTCTAAGCCTAAAAGGCAAGTGATTGCAAAGAGCTATCAAGGAAAAGATTCAAAGAAAGGCACAACCAAGGTCAAGAAATCCATTGTTGTACGTAAGCTCAAGATGGAAGAAACCTCCAAAGAAGGTTAAGAAGACTTCCAAGAGGAAGAGGAAAGTTCATGAAGAGACTGCTGCGATGATGATGATTCGATGAGGAAGCACCTCAGCCACCTCGAAGCGTGGTTGATGGGTGATGCCATCAGGCAGGAGCACCTCCTAAAACTAAGGCTTCAGCCCAAAGAAAGGCAGCCCAAGCCAAACCAGCTGCTAAGCCCGTAAAGACTGTGAGAAATATTCCAGCTTCGTAAAAGAAAAAGGACAATGTGCCACCGCAGAATCGATGATGATGCTCATGTTCTGCTCAAGCTAAGATGAAACCGCCAGTTCATAATGAAGCTCATCCTCGAGCTGAAAACATGAAGGAGAGAAAGGACAAAGGACTCAAAGCTATGGAGGCAAACAGATCCATATGCGGCCAGGAGAAGAACAGCGATTGACCCAAGATTCCACACTAAAGAGCAACAAGACTTTTATGAGACAAAGGTTCATGGACAAGAAGCCAATTGTTGCTGACACAAGATATGTTGACTGGAAATACATCGACAGTGAAGAGCACAGAGACTATTTCCCACATGTGCATGAGAACTTCACTGCTTGTGGGATTGCAGATTTCGTTGGTCAGAAGTTGACTGCCTGGAACGATGAGATGATCATGCAATTCTATGCCACCGCACACTTCTATCCAGATGGCAGGATTGTATGGATGACAGAAGGGCAGAGATTTCAGTCTACAGTTGAGGAATGGAGAGCATTGCTGAATGCACCTGTTTCAAGGGAAGATGACATTGATGTGTATGGCATTCCGAAGAAAAACCACGAGTCAATGAAGAACATGTATAATGAGGTTGATGAGAAGGTAGAGATTTGGAAGCTTGGATCAGTCTACTACCTTCAGCAGGTCTCCCAACCACCAATACCATTCCGAGGCATACATTGATGCCTAAGTCAGGGACCACCGCATGATAAGAGGGTACTCTATCAACATGCTGCACATTCTAGACCGAAGACACCTTTTAAGGTGATGGACCCGATAGTTGAGACTATCAAGAGGACAGCAATGACCGTAAGAGGTCGTGTGGGTTTGCTCCGCATATTCAGATGCTCATTAATGCCAAGTTTGGCACGGACACCTACCGTTGGATAGACCCCACTTGCCACCGCAGCCCTGAACATGAGGACAACGAGATTGTGATGATCGAGAATGCTCCCACGCCGTGGAAGGACATGCTAAGTCTGAAGTCGCTAAACAAGCTAAAGCCGAGAAGGAAGCAAAGAAGCAAAGCCCAAGAGTGTTGCGAACAACTTCTTGAAGCCACTCAGAGAATTGAGCTACGCCTGGCCAGATAGTGCAATCTCGGGAGAGCCTTGAGAGGATCGTTGAGGATAAGTTCCATGCTCGACGCTGCTAATCAAGTGCGTGTCACCGCCAACAAGCTTGATGCGAGATATCGAGGAAGCTAAGAGGAGAAGGCAGAACTTATGAAGGAGATGGAAGGTGACATGGTCCAGATGACTATGAGCAGCCTCGCCGCAGGCTCCACAAAGCCCAGATCAGCCGCTATTCCAAATGTCGATCCTGGCTACCACATCAAGACCTCCTACAGCTCCATCGGCCCAAAGACCAGCTCAAGATCCACTCCTCCAGCTCCACAGACTTCAGCAGAAGCTTTGCAGATGCAGCCATCTCCACTCCATCGACGCAGACGGGAGCCGCCAGCAGAGTCCCGAGTGACGATTAGCTCTATACCTTTCGAACTTTTTGGTAACTTGTTGCCAAAGGGGGAGAAATTGTATACTACGGTTTTCGAGAGAGAGAGTGCTCGTTCTCGTTCTTGCTCGTTCTTGCTCTTTCGTTTGCGGTTTTCCTTGAGATACTTACTTTTGAGTTCTTTTGAGATACTCCGTGTGTTTGATACTACGCTTGCTACGTTTGCTCTATCTTGATGAGTGCTTGATCATACCGTGCTTAATGTGTGCTTGATGCTTATCATATTCCATTCATATCTTGTATGATCATTTACTCATGTCTTGGTGATCGGGTGCATGCTATTCGTTCTTATCATTTTGTGCGCTCCACCAAGATGTATGTGACATGGAAGAGTAACCCATGATCCTAATCGATTGTGCATTTGCATTCAAACGCAAATCTTAAATAATGCACAAATTTAGGGGGAGCTCTTGCTTATCACATACTTCTCAAAGCGACGAAGTTATTCATTGATTATATCATTTGTCGAAGCTTTGATCTATATGTTGTCATCAATTACCAAAAAGGGGGAGATTGAAAGTGCAACTAATCCCCGGGTGGTTTTGGTAATTAATAACAACATATATATCATTGAACTAATCATTTCTTGAGTATATTTCAGAAAGTTCAGTGATATGGGAATGGCAATGACCGATGATGTGGACCCCTCAAAATGCTAAGGAAAACATTGGCAAAAGCTCAAGACTCCATTTTTGGTTTAGTGATCCAAGATCACATTGAGTCCATAGGAAAGCCAATACTATTAAAAGGGGATGAGGTTATGATGATGACCTGGTTGCTCTAAAGTGCTTAGTGATTTATCTCTCAAACAATCAGCAATCTTTCATTCCAACATAAACTCATAAGTAATCTCGGTCCCACCGATTCCAAACTCACCACACCGAGATGAACCACCTCACCATATAGCCAAAACCCTAGAATCTCGGATTTTCCGATTCCAAACTCGGTCATTCGAAATTGGTGTTGCCAAGCTTCAGAATCTTCAGACTCAAATCGGTGTCACCGAGATGAGAAAGTCGGTCCCACCGAGATTGGCAAACCCTAGACTTTGGAAGAATCGGTCTAACCGAGATTGTATTTTCGGTCCCACGAAAATCCCAACGTTCACAAGATTTGAACTTTCGGTCTCACCGAGTTGTCAACTTCGGTCTGACCGAGATTGGTCAAATGTGTGTAACGGTTGGATTTTGTGTGGAGGCTATAAATACCCCTCCACCTCCTCTTCATTCGTGGAGAGAGCCATCAGAAAGAACTACCACTCCTACCTTACATTTCTGAGAAGAAAACTACCTACCCTTGTGTTGAGATCAAGTTGCTCCACTCCCACCATATGAAACTTGATTTCTAGTCTTTCCAAGTTGCTTTCCACTCAATCCTTCCTCCACCACAGCCAAATCAGTGAGGAGAGTTGAGTGTTGGGGAGATTATCATTTGAAGCACAAGAGCAAGGAGTTCATCATCACCAACCCCATCTATTACCTTTTGGAGGGTGGTGCCTCCTAGATTGGTTAGGTGTCGCTTGGGAGCCTCCGTCATGATGTGGAGTTGAACCAAGGAGTTTGTAAGGGCAAGGAGATCGCCTACTCGTGAAGATCTACCCCGAGTAAGGCTAGTCCTCCGTGGGCGAAGCCATGATGGCATAGACAAGGTTGCTTCTTCGTGGACCCTTCGTGGGTGGAGCCTCCGTGGACTCAAGGCAGCCGTTACCCTCCGTGGGTTGAAGTCTCCATCAACGTGGATTGACGATAGCACCACCTATCGGAACCACGAGAAAAAATTCTCCGTGTCTCCATTGCGTTTGCTCTTCTCCTCCTCTCATTTACTATACATGCAATTTACTTTCCGCTGCCACAACTCTAGAATTGCATGTGTAGGGTGTTACTTGACTTGGTTATCATTGTGAACCTGCTAAGAAACTACTCCAATCAAAAGGCAAAATTTTTAAGTTGTCAAGTAGTCTAATCACCCCCCCTCTAGACATACTTCCGATCCTACACGGCCTCCCGGACTTTGTGCCGGACTCCATGCCGGAACCCGCAGTGGTTCCGGAGTCCGGCAGGCGGTCCCTTCGTAAGAAGGGCAAGACCGTGACGCCGGCAGCCTCCGCCCAACCTGAGGCGCCGGACAACTTGTTGGAGGTGCTTAACGGCGCTTCCATCGAGGAAGAACACCGCACTATCATGAGTGCGGTGATTCGGAAAGTTCAGCTTGCCAAGAGCGGGCTGACCGAAGCCTGCAGTAGCCTTCTAACAGGCTTTGAGGTAAGAAGTTTAAAATATGTAATATAATACCACATAGACAGTACCCCCTGATGCTCGGTTCGGTGTTCAGAAAAAAAACCGGATTGAGTATCTAAAAAGATATACGCAGGAGTGCTAAAAATTGTGTCAATATGGGTTTGCAGGCTGCACTGCTGACCTCTGCCGCACTGACTGCGGAGGTCGGTGCTTTGAAGCAGGAACTCGAGCGGTCCGAGCAAGAGCTCGGCCTGGCCAAGAGGCAGCTCGAGGACAAAGATGGTGAGTAACACCACTTTAAAGTTTGTACCTTACAGAAAAGGATTTTGGTTGCAATAGAAATAACAAGGATAACGTGGGTATTGCAGGGGCCACGAACGAGGTGGCGACCCTGAAGGAGGCCGTGTCCGCGGCCGAATGCAATGCGGCCGCGGAATGAGCGGAGCGCGAGAAGCAGGAGGCGCGGGTGGCGGAAGTGCGGCAAGAGCTCCAGGCTCTCCTGGAAAAGCATGAGAGTTTGGAGCGCGACTCGAAGACTCGAGAGTCCGAGCTTGCCTCGGCTCTTGAAAGTGCCAAAGCCGCTAAGGCCGAGGCCCATAAGGCCCTCCAGGAGATTGAGGAGGTGAAGAAAATAGCGGCGGGTAAGGTATTTTTCATGCAAAGCAAGCATGTGAATGTAAATTACTTGTTACTTACCCGAATTCGGAGCTCTCCAGGGGCGTTTGCAGATCTTCCTTGCAGGTCTCGATGCGCCAAGATTCTACCGGGCCGAGGAGGGAGCTCAACGGAGAAGGTCTTCTGGTCTCAAGACGCCGAGGCCGGACACCGATATTTCTAGCGACCAGCTGAAGCAGCTGGTCGAGCTCCACAAGGTAGCCGAGCAGGCCATGAAGGGCCTCATAGTCCGGCTATGGCCTGGAGAGGCCATGCTTGGGAGCTACTTCGGCCTCGTGCGGCGGCTGGTGGATGCGTGCCCCTGGGTGGAGGTCATCAAGCGCTCCGCCTGCATTGAAGGTGCCCGTCGGGCCCGTGCAAAGGTGCATTGGGGCAGGCTGGATGCGGAGAGGCTTATCACTGACGCGCCGCCAGCAGGCAAGGAGTACCGTACGCCTGAGATGTACTATAAGACTGTCCTGAAGGGTGCCCGCAAGATTGCAGATGAGTGCCCCAGAGATGTAATTGTTGAGTAAGCTCGCAATGTGTTATCATGTGCGCTGAAAACTTTGTTCATATATGCTAAGCAACGCTTATTGATTTAAAATATTACCTTCTGTGCGGCCGTTTATAAAATCTGAGAGATGGCAAGTCGTCACCTTCAGCCCCATGCCACGAGTTTGGGGTGTTGGGATAAACTTGAGCACTCTTGTTCCCATTTTTGGGTCCATCTACGGAGGCGCTCAACACAACGAACAAGGCAACCGGACTTATAATGCTTGAACACTCTCACTTAGCCATAGAATTCTATAATTTTAAATTTCAGCGAAGCCCCTAGTATTCGGAAGACCGAGTTCGGGGCGCTATCCACACCAGGGCCGGACACAGCCGGTCCCTCGCTCGAAGCGGCATAAGTCTTTAAGGACTCAAAAAGACCTCTCGAATAGCGACCAGTCTCTCGCCTTATCATGACAGTCAGTTTTAGCTTTCTCCACGGAGGCGCTCACCCAGCTCAACCAGGGCGCAATCGCGGTGGTTCTCCCAGTGCTACCTTAGCCGACAGAACGGAACGTAAGGTACCAAAACATGGGAGCCGGGCAAACCCAACTATTGACCCAAGACATGATTCGGAGCCGATGCATATAATGCTATAAGTTCGGGGTGCCGCACTTGTGAAAGTGTTTGGACTTATCACACCATAATGCGGGGAACATAAGCCCCTGGTGTATTCAGCCATACCAAAATGTACGGGTGCGAGATGTCATGAACGAACATATATAAGAAAAGAAATGCAATTCTAAGCAAAAAGTGCTGCATTGTTTATTCAAGGAATTCTGCTATGAGTGCAGAACGATACAAATAGTGCGGTAAGCCAGGGATTGGACTAATTTAACATGTCCCCCTCCAGGGGTGGTGCTGCGGACTGGTGTATTTAACAAATTTAATGCTCATAATTTAGACCACCTGAGTGTTCGTCGTAGTCTTTGTCCCTCCCTGGATGTTGCATCGTGAGTTCGAGATCTACTGCCTGACAGGGCCTCTGGTGAACGGAGTCCTGTGGAAAAAAAGAAAGAGTGACACACTTGGGAGCCCCTGGTGTGGTTAAGCCGCACTCTGGGTCTGTCGTGGTCGTGCCCCTCCCCCTATGCCCATGGTACCTCCAGAGCATAGTGATGTACGCGAAGAGCTGGTCTTGCAATCATGCGAGGGCTGGGGTTGGGGCCGCATTACTACGCGTGCTCGGAACATGCCAGGTGGTCTTCATTGATGTTACTCCGGGCGCGTTTGGCCTTGTCCGGTCGTTTAACGGCCGGACTCGAAAATTGCCTTAAAAGGCTGCTCAGATTTCCGCCGCGAGAGCCGTGTGTGTTCCTCTGCTCGGAGGAGTGTTGATGTTTCCGCTGACCGTGATGACTCCACGAGGGCCTGGCATCTTGAGCTTAAGGTATGCATAATGCGGCACCGCGTTGAACTTTGCAAACGTGGTTCGTCCGAGCAGGGCGTGATAGCCATCATGAACGGGACTATGTCGAAGATTAATTCCTCGCTCGGAAATTATCCGGGATCCAAGACCACTTCCAGCAGGATCGAGACTCGCATAATTGGCCTCAACACCTGGTATGACGCCTTTAAAGGTCGTCTTTGTAGGTTTAATCCTTGAGGGGTCTATGCCCATCTTGTGCACTGTATCCTGATAAAGCAGGTTCAGGCTGCTGCCGCCGTCCATCAGGACTCTAGTGAGGTGAAATCCATCGACGATTGGGTCTAAGACCAATGCGGCAAACCCACCATGACGGATACTGGTAGGGTGGTCCCTTCGATCGAAAGTGATCGGGCAAGAGGACCATGGATTGAACTTCGGGGCGACTGGCTCCATCGCGTATACGTCCCTAAATGCACGTTTCCGCTCCCTCTTGGGTATATGTGTTGCGTATATCATGTTTACCATCCACACTTGTGGGGGGAAACCCTTCTGTCCTCTACTGTTCGGCGGCCGAGTCTCTTCCTCGTCATCGTTGTGCAGCCCCTTGTCATTGTTTTCGGCAATTAACTTGCCTGCCTGCTTGAATACCCAACAATCTCTGTTGGTGTGATTAGCTGGCTTTTCGGGGGTGCCATGTATCTAGCAAGAGCGGTCGAGTATTCGGTCCAAATTGGACGGACCCGGAGTAGTTCTTTTGAATGGCTTCTTCCGCTGACCGGGTTTAGAGCCTCTGAATCCGGCGTTGACTGCCGTATCCTCATTGTTATCGCTGTTAACATGGCGTTTGTTTTTGTTTCGACGCGACCTGCCATTGTGGTCCTTGGTGTCCGGACTGTCAGCATTTTTGCTGAGATTGTTGCTACGAGCTAGCCAGCTGTCCTCTCCCGCACAGAAGCGGGTCTTGAGTGATGTGAGGGCTGCCATGGATTTCGGCTTTTCCTGTCCTAGGTGCCGGGCCAGCCACTCGTCGCGGATGTTATGTTTGAAGGCTACGAGGGCCTCTGCATCCGGACAGTGGACAATTTGATTTTTCTTTGTTAAGAACCGTGTCCAGAACTGTCTGGCCGATTCGTCTGGCTGCTGAATTATGTGGCTTAGGTCATCGGCGTCTGGTGGTCGCCCATATGTGCCCTGGAAGTTGTCGAGGAATGCGGCTTCCAGGTCCTCCCAACACCCAATTGACTCTACGGGCAAGCTGTTGAGCCAATGCCAAGCTTGAGTGGGAGATACTTGATGGCGTGGAGATCATCGCCGGGCCATATGGATATGAAGGAGATAATCTTGATCCAAACCGCTGGGTCTCACAGCCGTCGAGGATTCAATGTTCACGGGTTTAAACCCTTCAGGATTTGATGATCCATTACTTCGTCGCTGAAGCATAGTGGGTGTCTGGCGCTCTATATTGAGCAATATCACGACGTAGCTCAAGAGAGCGTTATCTGCTGTGTTCGCCCGGCCGAGTTCCTCAGATCCGCGCGACGGTAGTCGCCGTGGGTCGTGGGGGCCCACGTGATCCGTAGATAGATCTGGATTGTCTTGCCTTGTCCTGCAATATGTCTCGCAAGTCGGCGCATTCCTCGTGGCCCGTACTTTTGAGCGATGCCGGTACGGTCCACGGGTGGCCTAGATGCTCTCTCGTCGCGCGCCACGGGTGGTCGATCCGCCAGACAGCGCTGGTGATGAAGGTTTGTATGCTTCCTGCTCTAGTCGGGGAGCAACTTGCGTTTTGGATAACTTTTGGAGGGCGCTCGAGTTCATACTCTCGCCGCGAGGACCTCGGTCCATCCGTCGCCAGCAGGTCTTGATCAGCTTGAAGCTGTTGTTGCTTTTTCTTTAGGCTATTTGCCGTGGCGATAAGCCCGCGTTTAAAACGCCTTGTTCGACGGGATCCTCCGGCATGACAAATTGCCGTCGTTGAGGCTTGCCTCGTCTCCGGAGGGAGGCATGTAGTTTTCATCCTCTTCGTCCCGCCGCTCTCTCGAGGGCTGGCTTCCCGCCCTCCCGTCTTTGAATCTTGCTGGAGGGGGTTGTCTTCGGCACTCTCTGGGGTGTTATTATTGTTGGGGAACGTTGCAGAAAATTAAAATTTTTCCTACGGTTTCACCAAGATCCATCTATGAGTTCATCTAAGCAACGAGTCAAGGGAGTGAGTTTGCATCTACATACCACTTGTAGATCGCGTGCGGAAGCTTGCAAGGGGATGGTGATGATGGAGTCGTACTCGACGTGATTCAGATCACCGATGTCCAAGTGCTGAACGGACAGCATCTCCGCGCTCAACACACGTGACGGACGGGAGACGCTCCTCCTTCTTGATCCAGCAAGGGGGAGGAGAGGTTGAGGAAGATCGCTTCAACGGCAAAGACGACGGCGTGGTGGTGTTGGTGCAGAAGATCTCGGCAGAGCTGCAAGCGCCAGAACGGAGGAGGAGATGTGTTGGGAGGGAGGGCTGCGCTGGAAGATGTGTTGAGCAGCCCTCCCTCACCCCTCTATTTATAGTGGAAGGGGCAGGGCCGACCCTCTAGATGGGATCTAGAGGGGGGCGGCGGCCAGGGAAGGGAGGCTTGCCCCCCAAGCAAGGGGGGCGCCACCCTTAGGGTTTCCCCCAACCCTAGGCGCATGGGCCCAAGGTGGGGCGCGCCTAGCCCTCCAGGCTGGCTCCCTCCCTTTATGCCCATGTGGCCCTCCGGGAGGTGTCCCTCCCGTGGACCTCGAACCTCTCCGTGGCCCCGGTAGAATACCGATAAGTCGCCAAACTTTCCGCGTCCGTATGACAACTTCCCATATATAAAACTTCACCTCTGGACCATTCCGAACTCCTCGTGACGCTCGATCTCATCCGGACTCAACAACATTCGTAGTCACATACTAGTCTTCCTAATAACCCTAGCGCCACCGAACCTTATGTGTAGACCCTACGGGTTCGGGAGACATGCGACATGACCGAGACGACTCTCGGGCAATAACCAACAGCGGATCTCGATACCCATGTTGGCTCCTACATGCTCCTCGATGATTTCATCGGTTGAACCACGATGTCGAGGATTCGATCAAACCTCAGATACAATTCCTTTGTCAATCGGTACGTTATTTGCCCGAGACTCGATCGTCGGTATCCCAATACCTTGTTCAGTCTCAGCATCGCAAGTCACTTTACTCGCATACCGTAATGCATGATACCGTACAACACCTTGGTCACCTTGAGCTCATTATGATGATGCATTACCGAGTGGGCCCAGAGATACCTCTCCGTCATACGGAGTGACAAATCCCAGTCTCGATCCGTGTCAACCCAACAGACACTTTCGGAGATACCTGTAGTGCACCTTTATAGTCACCCAGTTACGTTGTGACGTTTGATACACCCAAAGCACTCCTACGGTATTCAGGAGTTACACAATCTCATGGTCGAAGGAAGAGATACTTGACATTGGCAAAGCTCTAGCAAACGAACTACACGATCTTTGTGCTATGCTTAGGATTGGGTCTTGTCCATCACATCATTCTCCTAATGATGTGATCCCGTTATCAACGACATCCAATGTCCATAGCCAGGAAACCATGACTATCTGTTGATCACAACGAGCTAATCAACTAGAGGCTCACTAGGGACATATTGTGGTCTAAGTATTCACACGTGTATTACGATTTCCGGATAATACAGTTATAGCATGAATAAAAGACAATTATCATGAACAATGAAATATAATAATACTTTTATTATTGCCTCTAGGGCATATTTCCAACAATTATCTCCGGTGCCGGAATCTCCATTCTTAATGTGGCGGGACTTAGAGTGGCGCCGTTGACGTCGGCGTTTGGGCTGTTTCTTAGAAGAATCTGCCTCCGCTGCTTCTTCGCCATCCCCATCCTTTGGGGTGTCCACCATGTATATGTCGATGACGAGGTGGTCTTCAAAGGCCCTGTAGGCGCTGGTTCTTGATCGCCTCCGCATCGCCGCCCATACCGCCGATGTCTTCGAGTCGTAGTCTAGCATGTCGGTTAGATCGTCGACAGTGGCAAAAAGTGGGTGGTGGGTGGGCTTTGAATTTCTTCGTCGTCCGCATCCCAACCATCCTGACCGCAGTCCGGCCAGGGTTCTCCTGATAACAAGAGATTCTTTAGCGAATTTAGGATGTCGCCAAAGGGTGAGTGCTGAAAGATGTCCGCGGCGGTGAACTCCATGATCGGCGCCCAATCGGATTTGATTGGTAGGGGCACAGGAGGTTCGGAGTCCGGCGAGGAGTCCGGCGCCTCAGATCACAAGCTTTATAAGAGACAAGGTTAGTATTCGGCTCCATGCCGTAGGAGTTGCAGCTCCCGAGGTGGTGTCCAGCCACCTGGCCTCGATCTACGCGGTCTGCTCCGAATTATGGTTCAGAGCGGACTCGTGTGCGGCCTCCAGGGCACTGTCCGGCGGCAGAGCTAAATCATGCCCATCGCGACGACAAGGCGGCACGCTCGGTCAGGCTCGAATCCGTCAAGATCAAGTCTCCGCGGATATCGGCCGTGAAGTTTAGGCTTCAAACCTGACCGATGGCTGGGCGAGCTCGATCCGCTTCGGATGGCTGCTTAATTGCCCATGAGCGAAGCCGCCGAATACGAAGATTTGTCCGGGGAGAAAAGTCTCACCCTGGACGGTGTTGTTGATAGAAGAAGCCATCAAGCCTATCGGTGACGACACAGAGGAACTCTCAAAGAAAGCACCAATGTCGGTGTCAAAACCAGCGGGACTCGGGTAGGGGTCCCGAATCGTGCGTCTAGGCGATGGTAACAGGAGACAAGGGACACGATGCTTTTACCTGTGTTGGGCCCTCTCGACGGAGGTAAAACCCTACTCCCGCTTGATTGATATTGATGATATGGGTAGTACAAGAGTGGATCTACCACGAGATCAAGGAGGCTAAGCCCTAGAAGCTAGCCTATGGTATGATTGTTGTAATGGTTGTGTTGTCCTCTGGACTAAAACCCTCCGGTTTATATAGACACCGGAGAGGGCTAGGGTTACAGTAGTCGATTACAATGGTAGGAGATCTACATATCCGTATCGCCAAGTTTGCCTTCCACGCCAAGGAAAGTCCCATCCGGACACGGGACAAAGTCTTCAATCTTGTATCTTCATAGTCTTGGAGTCCGGCTGACGATGATAGTCCGGCTGTCCGGACACCCCCTAGTCCAGGACTCCCACCCACCATTTACTAAAAAATATCAGATCTATATTTAATCTTACCAAAAAGTTGAATACACATACAATGCTAGTGCAGAAGTGTAGCCCATTGCTCTTGTCAGTACATTTTGTACTGTAACGCTTGTACTTCTAGGGATTGGTAGTTGATTATGTAGCATCAATCTACATCCTATCTTCATTATCCTCTATCACATCCAGTATTATCATATCTATAATTACTCTCTACAAAATGTATAGTATAGGCAATTCTTATGAAGAAGATTTTGTGCTTAAATTCTTGAGTTATCCTTATGTTGACATGGAGAAGGGCATTATAAAGCCGGTGTTAACTGTTAATGTAAGTCAGTCCTTCTAAAGCCTTTATCCTCAACTGCAGTTTAATTTGCTCATACTCCCTATTGTTAACTGCTGTTTAGTTTGGTGTTTCTATCAAAATGCATGTTCACAACAATCGTAAGTTCCAAGTTTTACTTGTAAAACCAAATTCCTTATTCATATCATGCACATTACTCAATACTCCCTATATGCATGCTTGTTTTTGTGGATCTATAATCTAGTGTGTGGTGAAGCAGCCCATGTTTGCACCGTCATTTCCTGTTTTATCTTACTGATGTGGCTGATGATATGAACAACATGCCATGCACATTAACCAAAATAGATACAATGATTGTCTTTGCCCTTCATCTACGCTTGTTATGTTGACACGGTAATCTAGTAGTGTGGTGAAGCTCCCTGCATTATGAACAATGCCAAATTATGCTATTGATATTTTGAACTTACTCTTTATTTTCTAATTTGAAATTGGATGGAATTAACAACACATTTATCATCTTTGTTTATACACGTGTAAAACTTGTCATCTCTTTGCCTGTTTCAGAGTGAGATGCTTGATGGCATGCACAAGTCTGCTGAAGGCTGTGAGACAAACCCAACATATATTGCAGCAAAGAAGGCAAAACATCTTGAAGATAGCGAGACAACCCCAAAGTCTTGTCTTGATGCAGTGTTCAAGTTACTTGAGACTAGCAGTGAGACAAGCTCATAGAATTTGTTGTCTGAATCATTTCAACTTCTTCAGTCCAAAATTCTAGCAGAAAGGCATTCTGCAACTCAACTTCGACTTGAAGTCTTATCTTTAAGAAAGATTGTGTAGAACACCAATGAGAACTTCATTGCTAAACAGCTACACGTGGAAGCTATGACCAACATGCTAGGCCGGTCTCACAACCATGCTCAGCAGCTTGCACATCAGTTCCCGCGCAAGGCTAACCTTTCTTGAACTGTCTTGGAAGTGGTCTTGGTTCAGTATTATTTTATTACGCTGCAATGGCACCCAGTCTTTGTAATCTGCTTCTTCTTTGCACTCTATGATCACTGGTGGTGAATTTGGATGCCTAGTGGATGTAATATACCATAAACCCTTTATTGTATAGTGTAGGTCTATTCTAAGTTACTATGCTGTAATTTCTTTATTCTATAGAGTAGATTCGTTCTTAATTCCTACTAGTTACTGCCATCATTCGCTATCTGAAAAAATGGAGAAAATCTGATGTAGTCGACCGGGCCGAAACATTTGCTTCTAACTGGCCTGCTTTTTAGCGGGCCACAATTGGGCCAGCTTGCAACTTTCTTGGAACTGAAAGGCCATTGGGGCCTTCACACTTTGCGTCGGGCCCACAACTTAGACGGGCCTATATTCGGCCCAAAGTTTAGTTGGGCCTTTGGTGGACCCAGCACTTAGTTGGGCCCATGTAGCTTTGGGCCATTAACAGGCTGAATGTTCAGCTGGACTGTTACGTCCGATAAGTAACCATGGGCCTTTAGCAGGCCGAAATGCATGTTGGGCCTCAATTTTCACTAGTCGTCGATGGGCCTTCGGCGGGCTGAAATGTAGACCGGGCCTTTTTTGGCCCAGTTATATGACGTGCCATTACTAGGCCGAAACATATCTCGGGCCTTAGTTGGCCCACTTATATCATGGGCCTTTAAGAGGTTGAAAGCTTAGGCATCAACGGGCGAAATTATATGACATGCCTTTAACAGGCCCAAAGTCTTGTTGGGCTGAATTCTTGCCACCTTTATCACGGGCCGTTAGAGGGCCGGATGTCACGTTGGACTATATATGGCCCATGGGCAGCACGTGCCATTCCCAGGCCGAAAGACACACCGGGCTGAAATGGGCACATGTCTACATCGGGCCTCTAACAGGGTGTAATGTCGCTGGGCCGTAATTGGGCCCAATTATTCGGTGAACAATTAAAGGGCCAGATCTAGCTTCGGGTTGTAAATGGGCCATGTTTAAACAAGCCGTTATTGGCCTGGCCCACTAGTACCTGAGTAAATACTACGGGCCTTTGACTGGGCCAAACTTTTTAACCTATATGGGCCTCGGTTGGGCCCTGCCACGTGTTGACGTATCATAGGCATGTCTCCTCCAGTGGACAGATGACACCTGGCCCACTGAGGAGCCGACACTTGTTTCCTCCAGCCAACGATGATTTTACATGTGGAAAATCCCCATTGGTCCGGGCTGTTAACAGGTTATCGGATCCAAGTCGAAACATCCAAGTCGGAACCCCATAGCTTAACGGTGACCCGTTATGGTGGATGGCATGTGTCGCTCACCCTTGACGAGAGCACTTCTATGACGCGCGATTTATCGTCATGGAAGTGGAAACTTCCGTTATGATAATTTTGGTAATGTCATGGAACACTTCTACGACAGCACATATATGACTATCTTGATTCTGTCATAAAATCATCATGGATGGACATGCATGATACAAAACATAACCTACTGTGACAAACATGTATCATCACGGAAGTGTATTTTTTTGTAGTGCATGCCTTTACATATTGCAATAATATCAAGTTTCCTCTCTATGTGTTCAAAATTTTGAAGTTGCACTTCACCGGTACTCGTCGGTGCTATACAAACGGTTTTTAACCCCTTTCCGTGATGGCATTTGGAACCGTCGCCTAGTGAGTGACGGCGATAGGGGGTTCTTTCCCACACGACCTCGAAACCACCGGGGATAGGGACCTGATACGTCCATTTTGCATCATGCTTTTATATCAATATTTATTGCATTATGGGCTGTTATTACACATTATATCTCAATACTTATGGCTATTCTCTCTTATTTTACAAGGTTTACCATGAAGAGGGGGAATGCCTACAATGAATTCAGGCCGAAAAGGAGCAAACATTGAAACCTATTCGCAAAGGCTCCAAAAATCCTGAAACTCCACGAAACTTATTTTTGGAATTAATAAGAATTATTGAGCGGAAGAAACACCTCAGGGGCCCACACCTTGGCCAGGAGGGTGGGGGGCGCGCCCACCCCACTGGCGCGCCTGCCTCCCCGCCCCCGGTGGCCCTCCGGTGTCCATCTTCTGCTATATGAAGGCTTTTACCCTGGAAATATCGTGGGCAAGCTTACCGGACAAAACTCCGCCGCCATGAGGCGGAACCTTGGCAGAACCAATCAAGGGCTCCAACGGAGCTGTTCTGCCGGGGACACTTCCGTCCGGGAGGGAGAAATCATCACCATCGTCATCACCAATGATCCTCTCATCGGGAGGGGGTCAATCTCCATCAACATCTTCACCAGCATCATCTCCTCTCAAAACCCTAGTTCATCTCTTGTATCCAATCTTGTATCCAAACCACAAATTGGTACCTATGGGTTGCTAGTAGTGTTGATTACTCCTTGTAGTACATGCTAATTGGTTTACTTGGTGGAAGATCATATGTTCAGATCCTTAATGCATATTATTACTCCTCTGATTATGAACATGAATATGCTTTGTGAGTAGTTACATTTGTTCCTGAGGACATGGGTGAATTCTTGCTATTAGTAGTCATGTGAATTTGGTATTCATTCGATATTTTGATGAGATGTATGTTGTCTTTTCCTCTAGTGGTGTTATGTGAACGTCGACTACATGACACTTCACCATTATTTGGGCCCAGAGGAAGGCATTGGGAAGTAATAAGTAGATGATGGGTTGGTAGAGTGACAGAAGCTCAAACCCTAGTTTATGCGTTGCTTCGTAAGGGGCTGATTTGGATCCATATGTCTAATGCTGTGGTTAGGTTTACCTTAATACTTATTTTCTAGTTGCGGATGCTTGCAATAGGGGTTAATCATAAATGGGATGCTTGTCCAAGTAAGGGCAGTACCCAAGCACCGGTCCACCCACATATCAAATTATCAAAGTGCCGAACGCGAAACATATGAGCGTGATGAAAACTAGCTTGATGATAATTCCCATTTGTCCTTGGGAGCTCTTTTCTCATTATAAGAAATTGTCCAGGCTTATCCTTTGCTACAAAAAGGATTGTGATACCTTGATGCACTTTATTTACTTTCATTACTTGTTACTCGTTACAATTTATCTTATCACAAAACTATCTGTTACCTACAGTTTCAGTGCTTGCAGAGAAAACCATACTAAAAACCGCTTATCATTTCCTTTTGCTCCTCGTTGGGTTCGACACTCTGACTTATAGAAAGGACTAAGATAGATCCCCTACACTTGTGGGTCATCAAGACTCTTTTCTGGCGCCGTTGCCGGGGAGTGTAACGCTTTTGGTGAGTGGAACTTGGTAAGGAAACATTTATATAGTGTGCTGAAATTTTCTGTTACTTGTCACTATGGAAACGAATCCTTTGAGGGTCTTGTTCAGGGTATCTTCACCCCGACCAGAAGAGCAAAGAGTTGCTCCTCAACCTACTGAACTTTTTGAAAATATTTACTTTCAGATTCCTTCGGGTATGATAGAGAAACTGCTAGCTAATCCATTTGCAGGAGATGGAACATTGCATCCCGATTTACACCTTATCTTTGTGGATGAAGTTTGTGGATTATTTAAGCTTGCAGGTATTCCCGATGATGTTGTCAAAAGGAAGGTCTTCCCTTTATCTTTGAAGGGAGATGCATTGACATGGTATAGGCCATGTGATGATACGAGATCTTGGAATTATAAGCGATTGAAGTTGGAATTTCACCAGAAGTTCTATCCTATGCATCTTGTTCATCGTGATCGTAATTACATATATAATTTCTGGCCTCACGAAGGAGAAAGCATCGCTCAAGCTTGGGGGAGGCTTAAATCAATGTTCTATTCATGCCCCAATCATGATCTCTCTAGAGAAATGATTATTCAAAAATTTTATGCTCGTCTTTCTCTCAATGATCGCAGCATGCTCGATACTTCTGTCTTTGGTTCTTATATGTCAAGACTATTGAATTCAAAGGGACTTATTGGAAAGAATTAAACGCAACTCTAAAGATTGGGGTTCCGACGATGGTAAGGAGTCAGGTATGTCACCTAAGTTTGATTGTGTTAAATCTTTTATGGATACCAATGCTTTTCGTGGATTTAGCGCTAAATATGGACTTGACTCTGAGATAGTAGCTTCTTTCTGTGAATCTTTTGCTACTCACGTTGATCTCCCTAAGGAGAAGTGGTTTAAATATAATCCTCCCATCTATTTATATATAAAAAGTAATTTACGGGTTCACCAGAAAAAAGAGAATTAGTTAAGAAATTACCACAATAATCAGAATCATCCACCCGTTTATTTAATATCCTAATATTTTATAGCCATTAGATAAGATTTTAGTAAAATAATTACCCACCATTGCCATTGCCATTATAAGAAAAAAACATTTCATACATGTTATTTAGAACCTTGGTTGCCCAAAAAACTGTATTTAATCCGAACAAAATATCACGCCTCTACATCCTCCAGCCCTAATTTTTCCTCACGTATCTTTCTCCTCCTCGGCGTAAGCTCCTCGCTCAAGCCTCCTCAAGCCGCCTCCCCACCATTGCCATTAGAGCTCAATGTCCTTCAAAGCCTCATCGAGCTGCCCCAAACCATCCCTTCAAACTCCCAAACGATTTTACGTGGACGAGCTTCAATCATGCACAGCGGTTGTTGAACATCGAGGCGCCTATCGCTCAAGAAAAGACGCTGCGGCAAGGCGGAGGATGAGGAAAACCAAGAAGCAAGGAAATTGATGATCCCAGCTACCTGTAGCATGTACGTGTGTTTCCAGCCGATTAAAAGCTAGCTAGCCTCCCACATAATCAATCAAGCAGCCTGACTCCAAACCTAGACCATCTACTTGTGCCAAGTTGTGTGCTCCGTCGCACCCGACGTGCGTTCAGTTTAAGGCCACCCAATCGACGACTCGATCATGCTACCACGCTTTCTCACATTGGGACAGGCGGCGCTCGTCCCCGTGGGAGGCCGCTCATCCAGCTGCACGCCCGCCCCATGGAGCTTCAAAGTTGAGGATGGAAAAGAACAACGCTAGGGTTTCTCGGGGACCCTTTCATGTCGTGGAACTAATCTTCAAAGAAGATGTTTTTTGTTTTCTTCGACAAGAAGACACGATGCTACAAGCACACGCCGAGATCTACCGCCACCGCGAGGGAATCCTGCAGATTCATCATCGCAGGTTACACATGTACTAGCTCAAATCTTTGTCTTGGTAAGATGTTTTAAAGAGAAACCTGTGCTGTCAGAGCTATCTCGTCGATGTCGGCGTTAACTTATCGGAAAGAACAAGCAGCTGGTGGAGGCATCAACGTATCAGCAGGAACAAACAGCTGGATGCATCTCTATCAACCAAAAGCAAGCACCTCGACGCATGGATGCATCTTTATCCACCAAGAGAGAGCTGCAAGAACGTGGATGCATGGATGCGTGGTGATGAGTGCATGCGTAAACATGCGACTAGATAAAACTATCTACGATATGAACATGAGGTGTGTATGCATTAATCATGTCTACGATATAATTATATGTCAACGCTCATTAAGCGTGTACGGGATGCCGTTTGTACTAATTATTTAAGTTGAAGTTTTTCCCAAGGTACCTTGGCGATCCGCTTCATGGCAAAATAAACAGGGTTAATTAGTAGCAACCCACAATCGATGATTGTAAAGCCATCCATGACTCACTTAAATACTCTAAAAATAATCCATAAGTCTGTAAAGCTTCTTCTTGTATCCACATGCCTTCATTTTAGTTTTAAGTTAATAGCACAGCTCCTCGATCGAGTGCATGCAAGTCGACGGCTTAGGTCTCACTTATGCTGCCACAAGCACACATGACTACACAGGCTTCCAGTCCATCATGCTGTTCTTCGAGATCGATTGAAGCCATACAACTCTCCAAAGATCGATCAAGAATTCCCGTCTGATCGCTCTCCAACATTTCTGCGCCATGGGGTGTCCACGTCTTTGGGTAAGGGCCACAAATTTTGTCATGTCCATCGTGCATGTAACTCAGCTTAGTTGATGAGAGATGTGCCCTAGAGGATCTGTTCGCTCAATCTACAACACATGTACGCACACAACAGCCAGCCCAAGCCAATTGATTCTCACGGCCGCCGGAAACGCAAAACAATCGATCCACTCTGATTTATCCGCAACATGTGACGCACTCAAAGAGCCGGAGCTGCAATGCTAATTGATTCTCACGGCCGGCCGGTAAAGGTCCCTAAGCGTGCCGTGGTGGCGTGTTGTCGGCTCCGCTAGCGAGCAATCAGTTTTTCTTACAAAAGGCAAGACCTAGAAGTTAGTAAGCCTCTATTGTTAATTGAAAGAAAGTTAGGTGACGATATAATTCGATCGAGCTAACCGTCATATAACTTTACTACTTATAATTTTATCCTCGCTCTGCGATGCCATGGAGCTTTACATGAACCTATACAAGTGATCAAACTTTGTGTCACAACTCTATCCAATTCCTTCTTTGTTGATCCATTATGTTAATTCCACTTCCATAATCCATACTACTACTATCTAGACACCGAGATACAAATATAAGCTTTCATCTCGCACGGAGATACTAGGACATCGGCCCCTTACATTTTACTTTTTGAACTTTTGCTCGATAGAGTTTTAATGTGTCTATATTGCAGCTATAGGTTCGACAACAATGCACATGCACTAAATGGTGCTCAACCCGCAAAGGTAATGTTGTTTCAGATTCTTCCAATAGCTACTTACATATGTAGCACATCGTAGCTATTGACTCCTCCGTCCGGTTTATTAGGCCTTTCAAAGCATCACAGGCATGTCCCCTTTTATAAGGCCCCGCTTTGAAAAGGTGTATGCATGCAACCATTTCATTGGTTGCATTGAAAGCCATTGTTGTTGGTGTCATGGTTGGAAAATTAATACACTTCATGCGTGCTTTTTCATTGGCTGCATGCATGTGAGAGAGTGCATTGGGAGTGGAATGGAAGAATTAATGTGAGCAAGTTACTATGTGTCTTGGTCTAAGAGAAGTTGTCTTTAGGCCTAATAAACCCGGACGGAGGGAGTACGTTCAGAAAACCAACAAATTGGAATGCATCGCTTTTAAATGTATCAAGAGAGCACATTTTTCAAACAAAAGAGGTGCAAGTCCAAAGACCATTAGCATTCAAGTAAGAATGATAGTGCAAGAGAAGAGGGTGACAGTGTATGAATTTCGGTATGATCAGTTTGTACAGGATTCCCTGTTTATTTAGTAACTTACTACAGTAAATATTTGTAGTATAGTTCAACCACATTAATGAATACTACTTTTTTTAAACCCCTGCAAAGTTTCATTTTAATGTGTCTTATTTGCTTTTACCCCACAAGATGTGAAACATGCACACCATCTTGAAATATAATATTTTATCACCTTTCTTAGATTTTCTATTTAGTAACACTCGTATAAAGTTCCATTTTGATGTCTCCCATTTGTTTCCACTCCTTGGTTTTCAAGCTATACAAGACATCTTAGAATGCATTAAAAGTGACCTGCTTTATCCTAGACTTAAAGAAATTAAAATAATTAAAATATACATTGACATAAGAAGCTTAGAGAATAGAGAAGAACAACCTCTATTTCATAACACAAGTGTTTCAACAAGTTGTGTATGATCCAACGAGCAAAGCAATCGAAAGTATCTGCTGCTAGACAAAAATCTTGATTTCCAGAATTATAATTGTCTTTTCTTATTGGCATTTGGTATTTTTTGCATTGAAATCTCAATTTCACGTCAGTTTGCAAGCTCTATTCATAGAAAAACATCCCTTTGTTGTGTCTGTGTGCTTCTCTGACATATTGTATTTTGGATTGAATGCTCACCGAATTATCTTTGATAGCCGAATAGAACTAATTCAATTTAAAGGTATTGTCGTAAAAATTCAATTAACAAACTATTTCCAGTGTACATGTCTTACCTTAACTAATAAAACAATTAAGGACGGAAACATATAGATACCATCACACTTTATATGTTTATGTAAATCTTACACCGGGTTATCAATTATACATATGCCTATAAGGAAATAATAAGAACTATGAACTTGTATCTAAAGAAAAATAGAAAAATGAACATGATAAAATGACAAAAACTATACAAAATATAAAGTTCCCAATGTGATTCATCACAAAAATTACATTTAGTATGACATGCATAATGAGCACATAATTGATAAATGGATAAAAAATATATTTATATGTCAATGAGTAAACAAAATATACCTAAGAAAAAACTTTCTTGGCAAAGGTCTTATACTTCCAAATGTCAACACATTTGGTCCCAATATTTCTTCAGAGAATTCAACTAATATGTTAGCATTATTAATTTTTCTAAAGTTCTAGCCCGCGCATCGAGCGGGCCACTTTACTAGTTGAAGTAAAAGTAGTTGCACCTATCACAGTTGAAGAAAAAACTGTCACTTATAGTGATCCTATTGTTCCTACTACTTATGTTGAGAAACCTCCTTTTCATGTTAGGATAAAGGATCATGCTAAAACTTCGACTGTTGTTCGTAAGAGTAATACTAGGACTTATACACCTCCTGAGAAAATCAAAGTTGAACCTAGTATTGCTATGGTTAAAGATCTCTTGGATGATGATTTAGATGGGCATGTTATTTATTTCTGTGGTGAGACTGCTAATATTGTTAGACCAGATACTAAGATACATAGACCTGTTGTAGGCATGCCTGCCATTTCTGTTAAAATAGGAGATCATTGTTATCATGGTTTATGTGACATGGGTGCTAGTGCTAGTGCAATACCCTATGACTTATATAAAGAAATTATGCATCATATTGCACCCGCTGAAATAGAGGATATTGATGTTACTATTAAGCTTGCTAATAGGGATACCATTAAACCAGTTGGGATTGTTAGAGATGTTGAAGTCTTGTGTGGGAAGGTTAAATATCCTGCTGATTTTCTTGTTCTTGGTTCCCCACAAGATGACTTTTGCCCCATTATTTTCGGTAGACCCTTCCTGAATACAGTTAATGCTAGGATTGATTGTGAAAAGGATACTGTCAGAATTGGCTTAGAGGGTATGTCTCATGAGTTTAATTTTGCTAAGTTTCGTAGACAACCTCGTGATAGAGAATCGCCCAGTAAGGATGAGATTATTGGTCTTGCTTCCATTGCCATACCTCCTACTGATCCGTTAGAACAATATTTGATAGACCATGAAAATGATATGTTTATGAAGGAAAGAAGGGAAATAGATGAAGTGTTCCTTAAACAGGAACCTATGCTGAAACACAACCTTCCCGTTGAAATTCTTGGGGATCCCCCTCCACCCAAGGGTGATCCCGTGTTTGAACTCAAACCATTACCTGATAATCTTAAGTATGCTTATCTTGATGAAAAGAAAATATATCCTGTTATTGTTAGTGCTAACCTTTCAGAGCAAGAAGAAGAAAGATTATTGAAAACTCTGAACAAGCACCGCGCTGCTATCGGATATACTCTGGATGATCTTAAGGGCATTAGTCCCACCTTATGCCAACACAAAATTAAATTGGAGGAAGGTGCCAAACCAGTTAGAGATCCTCAACGATGATTGAATCCCAAAATGAAAGATGTGGTAAGAAAGGGGATACTAAAGCTCCTTGAGGCAGGTATAATTTATCCCGTTGCTGATAGTGATTGGGTAAGCCCTGTCCATTGTGTTCCTAAAAAGGGAGGTATTACTGTCATTCCTAATGATAAAGATGAATTGATCCCGCAAAGAATTATTACAAGTTATAGGATGGTAACTGATTTTCGCAAATTAAATAAAGCTACTAACAAAGATCATTACCCTTTACCTTTTATTGATAAAATGCTAGAAAGACTATCCAAACACACACATTTATGCTTTCTAGATGGTTATTCTGGTTTATCTCAAATACCTGTGTCAGCGGGGGATCAATCAAAAACTGCTTTTACTTGCCCTTTCAGTACTTTTGCTTATAGACGTATGCCTTTTGGTTTATGTAATGCGCCTGCTACCTTTCAAAGATGCATGATGGCTATATTCTCTGACTTTCGTCAAAAGATTTGTGAGGTATTCATGGATGATTTCTCCGTTTATGTATCCTCCTTTGATGATTGCTTGAGCAACCTTGATCGAGTTTTGTAGAGATGCGAAGATACTAGTCTCTTCTTGAATTGAGAAAAGTGCCACTTTATGGTTAATGAAGGCATTGTTTTGGGGCATAAGATTTGCAAGAGAGGTATTGAAGTTGATAAAGCCAAAGTTGATGCTATTGAAAAGATGCCATGTCCCAAGGACATAAAAGGTATAAGAAGTTTCCTTGGTCATGCTGGTTTTTATAGGAGGTTCATTAAGGACTTTTCTAAAATCTCTAGGCCTCTGACTAATTTATTGCAAAAAGATATTCCTTTTGTCTTTGATGATGATTGTGTAGAAACATTTGAAATACTTAAGAAAGCTTTGATCACTGCACCTATTGTTCAGCCGCCTGATTGGAATTTACCCTTTGAAATTATGTGTGATGCTATTGATTATGCTGTAGGTGCTGTTCTATGGAAAAGAGTTTATAAGAAATTGAATGTTATCTAGTATGCTAGTAAGACTCTTGATACTGCCCAAAGAAATTATGCTACTACTGAAAAAGAATTCTTAGCAGTTGTGTTTGCATGTGATAAGTTTAGACCATATATTGTTGATTCCAAAGTTACTATTCACACTGATCATGCTGCTATTATATATCTTATGGAAAAGAAAGATGTTAAGCCTAGACTCATTAGATGGGTTCTCCTGCTCCAAGAATTTGATCTGCATATTATTGATAGAAAGGGAGCTGAGAACCCCGTTGTAGACAACTTGTCTAGGTTAGAGAATGTTCTTGATGACCCACTGCCTATTGATGATAGCTTTCCTGATGAACAATTAGTAGTCGTTAATGCTTCCTGTACCGCTCCTTGGTATGCTGATTATGCTAATTACATTGTTGCTAAATTTATACCTCCTAGTTTCACATACCAGCAAAAAAAGTTCTTTTATGATTTAAGACATTACTTCTGGGATGACCCACACCTTTATAAAGAAGGAGTAGATGGTGTTATTAGACGTTGTGTACCTGAGCATGAACAAGAAAAGATCTTATGCAAGTGTCACTCTGAATCCTATGGAGGACACCACACTGGAGATAGAACTGCACATAAGGTACTGCAATCTGGTTTTTATTGGCCTACTCTCTTCAAAGATGCTCGTAAGTTTGTCTTATCTTGTGATGAATGTCAAAGAATTGGTAATATTAGTAGACGTCAAGAAATGCCTATGAATTATTCTCTTGTTATTGAACCGTTTGATGTTTGGGGCTTTGATTATATGGGACCCTTTCCTGCCTCTAATGGTTACACACATATTTTAGTTGTTGTTGATTACATTACTAAGTGGGTAGAAGCTATTCCAATTAGTAGTGTTGATCATAACACTTCTATTAAAATGCTTAAAGAAGTTATTTTTCCGAGGTTTGGAGTCCCTAGATATCTTATGACTGATGGTGGTTCACATTTTATTCATGGTGCTTTCCGTAAGATGCTTGCTAAGTATGATGTTAATCATAGAATCTCATCTCCTTATCATCTGCAGTCTAGTGGTCAAGTAGAGTTGAGCAATAGAGAGCTCAAATTAATTTTACAAAAGACTGTCAATAGATCTAGAAAGAATTGGTCCAAAAAACTTGATGATGCATTATGGGCCTATAAAACTTTATACAAAAATCCTATGGGTATGTCTCTGTATAAGATAGTTTATGGAAAAGCATGTCATTTGCCTCTTGAACTTGAACATAAAGCATACTGGGCTATTAAAGAGCTCAATTATGACTTAAAACTTGCCGGTGAGAAGAGGTTGTTTGATATTAGCTCACTTGATGAATGCAGAACCAAAGCCTATGAGAATGCCAAGCTATTCAAAGAAAAAGTCAAATGCTGGCATGACAAAAGGATACAAAAGCGTGAGTTTAACGTAGGTGATTATGTTATATTATTCAACTCTCATTTAAGATTTTTTGCAGGAGAACTTCTCTCTAAATGGGAAGGTCCTTACGTTATCGAGGAGGTCTATCGTTCTGGTGCCATAAAAATCAACAACTTCAAAGGCACAAGTCCGAGGGTGGTGAACGATCAAAGAATTAAACATTATATTTCAGGTAATCCTATCAATGTTGAAACTAATATTATTGAAAGTGTAACACCGGAGGAATACATAAGGGATACTTTCCAGAATGTTCCAGACTCCGAAAAGGAATAGGTATGTGGTACGTTAAGTAAACCGACTCCAAAACAATTCTAATGGCAATTTTATCAGTTTTGGAATATTTAAGAATTTTTGGAAGAAAGAAGTAGTCTGGGAAGGACACGAGGCCTCCACGAGGGTGGAGGGCGCGCCCACCCTTACTAGGCGCGCCCCCTGTCTCGTGGGCACCTCATGTTCCTCCTGGACTCTGTTTTCTTGTACAACACTTCTTTTGGTCAGTAAAACTTCATTATATAATCTCCCGAAGGTTTTGACCACCGTATCACGCAAATATCCTTTGTTTTTGTTTCGAGCTGTTTCTGTTTCAGATCTAGAGCATCATGACGTCTCCAAGCGCTCCCAAGGACAAGTTTTTCGAGAGGGTTATCAATCCCTATCTCGCGGAGGTGCTGCAACACCCTCAAACCATTGAGATGCGTGAGGGGGTGCTGCACATCCGCGATGTGGAGGGACCAAGGCTTACCAGAAGCGTGGAGACAAAGCTCGAAGCCGTGGAGCAGCAAGTTTTCAAGTGCCAAGAGATGGTGGAGCGTGGACTCAATGCCAACCAGATGATGATCACAGAGTTCACCAACAACCACAAGCTGGATGCCAAGGTCATTGGGGAGACCATCTTCAAGCTTCAAGAGAAAATCGAGCACCTCCAAGCCCAGATCCATGACCTGCAAAACCAAAACTGTGAGTATGAATATAGATTCAAGAGGATGAGTTTGGCTCCAGATTTGAGGATCCCTGAGACTCGATCATCCTTCTATGATGGTGAGCCTATGCCTTGCAAGATGGACGACAAGCCTACATCATCAACAACTCCTACTTCACCACCTCCGAGGACATAATCACATGGGTATGGGCACTCCCCTTGGCCACTGCCAAGCTTGGGGGAGGTGCCCCAGTATCGTATCACCATCACACTCCTATCTTTACTGTTTTATTTAGTTCGATCCTTTTGGTAGTATCTTGATCTAGTAGATTGAAGTTTTGATATCAAGTAGTTTTGAGTTTTGCTTTGTGATCTCTTTATGTAATCGAGTCCGTGAGCTATCTATAATAAAGATTAGTGTTGAGTCAAGGGCTTTGCTATGTTGCTATGATCTTGAGAAAGTAGAAAGAATAAAAGAGTTCATATTGATCTTATGGATAGTAATGACTTCACGCATAGAAAGTATGAGGCATAAAAGTTTTTGAGAGTTGATAAACGTAGTTTTGGTCATTGTTGCAATTAATAGGAAGTAATAAGGAAAGAGAGGTTTCACATACAAATATATTGTGTTGGACATCTTTTATGATTGTGAAGCACTCATTAAGTATGACATGCTAAAAGAATTGATGTTGGACAAGGAAGACAACGTAATGGTTTATGTTTTCTCACATCTCAGTTAAAGTATATTGTCATTCACCTTCCAAACATGTTGAGCTTGCCTTTCCCCCTCATGCTAGCCAAATTCCTTGCACCAAGTAGAGATACTACTTGTGCTTCCAAATATCCTTAAACCTAGTTTTGCCATGAGAGTCCACCATGCCTACCTATGGATTGAGTAAGATCCTTCAAGTAAGTTGTCATGTTGCAGGCAATAAAAATTGCTATCTAAATATGTATGACTTATTAGTGCAGAGAAAATAAGCTTTATACGATCTTGTTGTGGAAGCAATAAAAGCGACGGACTGCATAATAAAGGTCCACATGCAAGGGCAATATAAAGTGACGTTCTTTTGCATTAAGATTTTATGCATCCAACACTAAAAGCACATGACAACCTCTGCTTCCCTCTGCGAAGGGCCTGTCTTTTACTTTATGTTTTTACTTTATACTTGAGTCAAGGTGATCTTCACCTTTCCCTTTTTCATTTTATCCTTTGGCAAGCTCCTCGTGTTTGAAAGATCATGATATATATATCCAATTGGGTGTAAGTTAGCATGGACTATTATTGTTAACATCACCTAAAGGTGAATACGTTGGGAGGCAACACAATAAGCCCCTATCTTTCTCAGTGTCCGGCTGAAACTCCATAACCACAAGTATTGCGTGAGTGTTAGCAATTGTAGAAGACTACATGATAGTTGAGTATGTGGACTTACTGAAAAGCTCTATTTTTGACTCTTTCTGATGTTATGATAAATTGAAATTGCTTCAATGACTGAGATTATAGTTTGTTATCTTCCAATGAAGTTTCTGAACCATACTTGACATTGTGAATTGATCGTTACTTGAGCATAAATTAAATCTATTTATGTTGCTGTTATAAGAATGATCATGATGCCCTCATGCCCGTATTTTATTTTTATCGACACCTCTATCTCTAAACATGTGGACATATTTTTCGATATCGGCTTCCGCTTAAGGACAAGCGAGGTCTAAGCTTGGGGGAGTTGATACGTCCATTTTGCATCATGCTTTTATATCAATATTTATTGCATTATGGGCTGTTATTACACATTATATCTCAATACTTATGGCTATTCTCTCTTATTTTACAAGGTTTACCATGAAGAGGGGAATGCTTGGCACTGGAATTCGGCCGAAAAGGAGCAAACATTGAAACCTATTCTCAGACTACTCCAAAAATCCTCGAAACTCCACGAAACTTATTTTTGGAATTAATAAGAATTATTGAGCGGAATAAACACCTCGGGGGCCCACACTCGCCAGAGGGTGGGGCGCGCAGACCCCACCGGGCGCGCCCTGTCTCTGGGCCCCTGGTGGCCCTCCGATGTCCATCTTCTGCTATATGATGGCTTTTACCCTGGAAAAATCGTGGGCAAGCTTACGGGACGAAACTCCGCCGCCATGAGGCGAAACCTTGGCGGAACCAATCTAGGGCTCCAATGAGCTGTTCGCCGGGACACTTCCGTCCGGAGGGAAAATCATCACCATCGTCATCACCAATGATCCTCTCATTGGGAGGGGTCAATCTCCATCGACATCTTCACCAAAGACCATCTCCTCTCAAAACCCTAGTTCATCTCTTGTATCCAATCTTGTATCCAAACCACAAATTGGTACCTGTGGGTTGCTAGTAGTGTTGATTACTCCTTGGAGTTGATGCTAATTGGTTTACTTGGTGGAAGATCATATGTTCAGATCCTTAATGCATATTATTACTCCTCTGATTATGAACATGAATATGCTTTGTGAGTAGTTACGTTTGTTCCTGAGGACATGGGTGAAGTCTTGCTATTAGTAGTCATGTGAATTTGGTATTCGTTCGATATTTTGATGAGATGTATGTTGTCTTTTCCTCTAGTGGTGTTATGTGAACGTCGACTACATGACACTTCACCATTATTTGGGCCTATAGGAAGGCATTGGGAAGTAATAAGTAGATGATGGGTTGGTAGAGTGACAGAAGCTCAAACCCTAGTTTATGCGTTGCTTCGTAAGGGGCTGATTTGGATCCATATGTCTAATGCTGTGGTTAGGTTTACCTTAATACTTATTTTGTAGTTGCGGATGCTTGCAATAGGGGTTAATCATAAGTGAGATGCTTGTCCAAGTAAGGGCAGTACCCAAGCACCGGTCCACCCACATATCAAATTATCAAAGTGCCGAACGCGAATCATATGAGCGTGATGAAAACTAGCTTGACGATAATTCCCATGTGTCCTCGGGAGCTCTTTTCTCATTATAAGAAATTTTCTAGGCTTATCCTTTGCTACGAAAAGGATTGGGCCACCTTGCTGCACTTTATTTACTTTCATTACTTGTTACTCGTTACAATTTATCTTATCACAAAACTATCTATTACCTACATTTTTAGTGCTTGCATAGAAAACCTTACTGAAAACCGCTTATCATTTCCTTCTGCTCCTCGCTGGATTCGACACTCTTACTTATCGAAAGGACTAGATAGATCCCCTACACTTGTGGGTCATCAGGACCGTACAGTACTCCTTTTCATTTGTGGTCGCATAGCCATCGTAGTCGGTATTCTGTGGTGCTACGTATACGATGCGCGACCCATCACAAACTGTTCACTATTATAGATCGTGTATGATAAACATACAATCACACACATTTGGTTTGCACAAACCGTATGTGATAACTAATTAAGAAGATTAGCTAATCGTCGTGCGAGTGTCGGATAGGATTACAAAATGTCGGACCATCGTAACATCGTCATACACGACAACTATCGCACACACTATTCTGTGGTGCAATGTTTACAATCCATACTTCATCAGAAACAGTACATGGTTGCCACGATAAGGCAACTATCACACACGCTATTCTGTGGTGCAATGTTTATGATGCATACTTCATCATAAACAGTTCATGGTTGCGAATCGTGTACGATAAGGCAACTATTGCAAACGGTTAGTGTGCCATCACCATTTGTGATATTGTCTGACATCGCACACACTTTGCAAACGGCAACTGTGTGCACGCTTGCACATATTTCCTCTCTGAACCGTCTCGAAATATGGTGTATATCACAAATGTTTTATTTTACCAACCGTGTGTGCCGTAACAACCTGGAGAGCGTAATTTCACCATAATTTAATTGCTACTATATCAAATTGAAATTGAATGTATGTTATGGCTTTATTCATATCCATCAGGTTTAGACAACCAATGCATTATTCGATTCATAGGTACACATCAAGAATACATAAGAACCAAATAAAGAATGATGAACCATAGTTGTATAGTTGTACTATTAAAGAAGGTAAAGAAAGAGGCGAAATACATTCTGGTTGCTGAACAGGGTGAAGCGGAATGCCCATATTATGCCCTCCTCCATTCAGAAGGCACGCACGACTCTAGTCCAACCCCTTCTGATGGCCGACCGCCCATCCTTCACGGTCTTCATGGAAACATCTAGACAATCATCATGTTCTGGTAGAAATACTTTAACCTTTGCATGCTCACCAATCATGTAGTTTGAGAGGTAATCTTTAGTAAACTGCTTTGGGAACCACTTCAAAGGAAACAAGATTCAGACATTGTCATCTAACACAATTCATTATGGGCAGTAAAAAGAAGGCTGCAGAGTTCTTACTTACCATCCTGCAGTTCGCTGTTGTATTGTATAAAGTGTAAACAAATAGTTTAATTGCCATCTTTTGACCCATTTTGCTAACAATCTTTATCAACTTCCTCACTTGATGCTGGTTCATCGATATCTCATTTCCCCATACGTAGAAAGGGTCGAAGCGCGGATCTTTACCAATGACATATGTATCTAAAAGCACCAAGTTAATATTAGAAGATAAACACCAACTACACAATGATGTAGTACAACACTCTTTTATAATATCTTATAACATCCAATATCACTACAAAAAAAAAGACACATCCGTGACATTTTGGGCCGAACGAATTTTTTTTCTGTCATACTTCTATGATGATAATTGTGACAAAACCCGGTATCATCATATATGTGGTGGGCTCCTACTTCTATGACAAAAAATCATGACAGAAAATGTGTCGGCGTTCTGGGAACGGGGGTCCCCAGACTTGCCTGCCTGCGGCCTGCGGCGTGGCTCGAAAGGGGGCACAGCGCGGCCCATCTTCATCAACACAAGCTCAAGACCCTCGCGAGGGGCCAATCCTCGCGGGGCGGATGACAAGGAGCTTCCTCAGGCACGGCCTCGTCAGGCTGGCTCACGAGGAGGCGGAGAGTTCAAGGCGGGTACCTCGCGAGGTGCCCATGGACCAAGGCAATGACGACCAAGGGCGCCAGTCGGCGCCAGCCCGCGCAGTGTCCTCCCTTCCTCTTTGGTGCAAAGGGGGCAAGCGCAGGCGAGAGCATCAAGCAAAGGCATCCATTTCGGTGCAACAAGACCAAGACCAGCCCAACGGCCAGAACGAAGTCATCGTGGAGCCCAAGCAGGCGTCACCACCAGAGCCTTTTACAGGCGAGGACCAACTCTAGTCAGGATAAGTGTACCGGATGTTCCCCTTCAAAATGGCCGATTGTTGGCGCCCTTCCCGCTCAACATTTGGGAAGAGGCCCAGGACCTTTGACTATAAATAGGACTAGCCACCCCCAGGGTAGAGGCATCGAGTATCCAAGAGCCAGAACCAAGTAGCACCAGCCAAGAACAGACCCTCGCGAGGCTGTTCTTCCTTGTATTGTTCATCATCAGCCCAAGAGGCAATCCACCACACCACACACTGGTGTAGGGTATTACACCACAATGGTGGCCTGAACCAGTATAAATCTTGTGTCTCTTGTGTTGTTCCGTTTGGTAGTTTAGATCCTAGCGATTCGGCGAGGAGCAAGCCAGTAGAGGGTTAAATCTCCACGCGCACCCCAGTGTTCACACCTCAAGGGTCTGCCGGAAGCCGAAATCCGACAAAATGGGCTTTTCGTCCTGGGTGGGCCGGAGACGTAGCTGCATGACATTCTTTGGGCCGTCCATGACGGAAAAAACCATGGTAGAAGCGAGGGCGAGGAAAATTTTGGCGACTTCCTAGTTACGGTGAGTGGTCGGGGGCCGAGCGATGCGCGTTTCTCTCGTATACGTATGCGCCTATGTGCGAGGCGTTGGCTCTAACTGAACCCGTGTGAGGCGTTGGGATCTAACTGAACCCGAGCGATTGCACTGCAGGCTACGCGTTACTGAACTCGAGCGATCTCGATGGCTGTTAACTGAACCCGATCGAGCGATTCCTTCGCTACTGCTGCTAACTGAAGCCGATCGATGCTTCCTCTGGATGAACAGTGAGGGGGTGGGGGGGGTTGGAGGAACAGTGAGCGGTGGGGCTGGATGAACAGGACCTCCTAGTGTTGCCTCTGGATGAACAGGACCCCGATCGATCGAGCCGGTTGGGGCTGGATGAACAGGACCCCGTGGAGGGCTGGATGAACAGGATGACCCTGTGGAGGGCTAGATGAACAGTAGACTATGTAGGGGTGGATGAACAGTAGCCCATGGAGGGGTGGTTGAACAGGAGCCCGTGGAGAGGGCTGGTTGAATAGTAGCTGGTGGAGTAGCGCGTGGTGGAGGCTAGATGAACAGGAGCCTGTGGATGAACAGGAGCAGGTGGAGGCTGGAGGAGGTCGACGGTGGATGAACAGTGGCCCATGGAGGTTGGAGGAGGTCGACGGTGGAGATGAACAGTATCCCATGGAGTCCCGTTTTGCGGTACACCACACCCCTCCCGATGAACAGGACCCTCGTTTCGACCGTAGCGCTCCAACACAAGTCTGTTTCGTCCGTTTTGCGGTACTCCACACCCCTCCCGATCAATAGGAACCCTTTTCGACCGTAGGAGGTCCAACACAAGTCTGTTTCCTCCGTTTTGCGGTACGCCAGACCCCTCCCGATGAACAGGACCCCGTTTCGAACGTGGCCAGTCGAACACAAGGCCATTTCCTCCGTTCTGCGGTACGCCAGGCCTCATTTCCATCGCCTATTCCATCCAAGCCCTCCTGATGAACACGACGACACATTCCGTTCTGACCCAGCCGGTTGGCTCTCCGTGAACACGACGATGACGTTGTTTCTCCGTTCCGACCCAGCCATGTACACGAGCCCTGGCCGTACGTATGCGCGAGTAGGCATTCGAGACCCGCCCGATGTACGTGCGGGTCAGATTTACTTTCTTGCACCGCCGCTGTTATGCGTGCGTGTACATGCTACGTGCGCGCCTCTACTACGACACGTGCGTGCCTCTACTATGACACATGCACGCCTCTACATCGACCAGTATGTACGTACACGTTAGTGACCAGAATGACAATGCTATGTATGCTTCGACCAGGTGGTCCCGACTATCAGGCACTTCCTTGCGTGCGAAGATGCAGCTGGTGGGTCCCAGGAGTTAGGTGGCGAATCGTTGCCCGGACGCACTTCCTTGCGTGCGAAGATGTAGCTGGTGGGTCCCAGCAGTCAGGGGGAAACGTTTTTTCGTGAAATACAGTGGCCTGTCTGGTGGGTCTCTGCTGTCAGGTGGAGGAATCATTATTTTCTGCGTAATAAGGAGGCACTTCCTTGCTGCGGCCGTGGACCCGGTATCGGCCTCTCCACGCATACCCATGTCGATGGAAGTCGTTCCTTGACAACGTTGACCACGCCGCGCCGAGAGCACCACGGCGGTGGACGACGGTGAGGCCTAGGAAGGGGACCACGCAGATACGGGGAAGACGCGGCAGTGGATGCCCATGCGAAGAGGAGTACGAGGGTTCACTGGTTCGGCTGCGGTGTAAGGCTATCGTCGCCGCAGAATAATAGCGGGTGTGGGTGAGTGGAGGGATGGCCTGGCCAGCGGTGGGAGTAGTAGGGGGCGGTGAGGCCTCCGGGCAGCACAACCGGCCACGGGAGGCAGGAGCAGGTGGCAAGATCGACGCTGCTTTGGGCGGCGGGAGCAAGAAGACCAGAGGTTGAAGAAGCACGACGGCCGTTGGATGGACATCGTACGGTCACTGTAGCTAGAATCGTTTATATTGACTAAGTTAACAAAGCCCTTGGTACGTGTCAACTTAGTAGGCCCACAGGTCAGCTTCCGAAAAGGTGCGCCCCAGATGTCAGGGGAGGAATTATTTTTGGGCGGGTGAAGCTAGAATATCCGAGATTGAAGAAGAAGCACGGCATCCGTTGGATGGACATCCAACGGCCATTGCTGCTAGAATCGTGTGTTGACTATAAGTTGACAAAGCCTTGCATACGCGTCAACTCTCTTCTTTTAGGGGACGCGTCAACTTAGTAAGGCCACAAGTGTGTGGCAGAGAACTTATAGCCCATTTGAGATTTGTAAGAATGTGCAGCCCATTATTGAGTTCTAATGGGATTTACTACAGCCCATTTATAGTTTGTTAAAAGTACAACCCATTTCAACCAACTGTTCAAAACAGAATTGAATAAAATTTCCCACATTTTGATGGATCCGAAGTATTTTTATCCCGAAATTTCTAGTTAGATTAAATACAATTTCAATATAAATTTACATTACATAAAAATCCAACGAAACATTGCGCTCGCAACAATTAATGAAATTAAAATTCTCAATATCCAAAAATAATATTTTAGAAAGTAATTACGTGTTTGGTGCATTTTTTATAGTTACTGCCCAGTTTTTATAGTTACATCCCATTTATTATTTCTTAAATCCCATTTTCTTGTTAAGCCTAATGCATCCCTCCTAGGAAAGATTTGCAGCCCAGCGAGGCGGAGAATAACAACTTGACCTTGCCTGGGTATTCCTAAAAAAAGTATAGCGGGGATAGCCATTTTCAGCTTGAAAAATAATAATATTTGGGCTAGATATCTGGCCTGGGCTAGACGGGCCACAGCCCGCCCAGTTAATACCTGCAGCGATGTTTTCGTTGTTGTTCAGAGGAGAAAAATTAATATCTAGGCTAAACATCAAAAAACTCTGCAGTGCTGACACCACAAAAACACAAATACTGCCCGAGCTGCTTGGTCCCAGCTGTTGGCCGCTTCTTGTGCAATTCTCTCGTTATTGACTACATAGGTTTACAATGGTGTGGGACCGTGATGTCAGGAAACCCTGAGGAAGCAAAAAAATTATAGTTTTATATAATAAGGAGGCACTTTCATACATGAGGCTATGGCCCCGGTGTGTCCTCATTGTCGGTCTCTCCAAGTAAAGTCATCTCCTCGCCCAAGGCTCCACCACCAAGCAATCGTGCCGCCCCCCACTTCCAGTGTTTGGCGATTGCTCCGCCTTCAAACGACATAAGTGTCGTTCGTCCTTCTATCTACAGCCCACATTAATGATACGCGATTGCCGATGCGGCTACTCCGGCGCCACATGTCCGTCTCTCCGCAGCCCACCATTGCTATATAAACTGTTGCGCCGGCCATAGCCGCAATCATTTGCATCCATTCCCTTTCTCCTATCCACACCACTATTGCCCACCATGGCTTCCTCACGCTCCAGCACTCTTCGGGACGGGCGGACGATGGACCACAAGGAGATGGCAGCCATTGTTGCCGACCGGCTGGCCGATAGGCAGCCGGAGGACGACGACGTCCCAATGGAGAACATGGTCGTCGACGATCCGGCGGCAACCCCCTCCTCCGTGCCATCCTTGCCGGTGCATTGCACCATGACCATCGCGCGAGGCCCGTGCCCAATATATGGACACGATGAGGCAGATGCGTGAGGAGCAGTTCCGGGAGGTGCAGGCCGACACTGCCTACAACCACCATCTCCTCCAGGAGCACCTACAGGCGGAGGATAATATCACCACGGAGCAGGCGGAGAAGGAGGCGCTGCTCGACTCGTACCACTCCGCCAGCGAGGGCCGCCTCGACCGCTGGCGGTACTGCATGCGGGTGGCGGAGGCTGCGGCCGCCTAAAAAGAGGGCGATGAAGCAGGCGAGGCACTGTTTAGCGAGACCAAGGATGAGGCAGAGGACAATGCCAGCTCTGACGAGTACCCGCTCCGCTGGCGTCAACGAGGCCCTGCTCCGCTGAGTCCCTGCGGCACCAACAATGAGGTAGAGGACATCGCCGGCTCATCCGAGGCCCCACCCTGCCGGAAACGAGGGGTAGGATTTCCACCGCTCCGCCGAGGCGCCGCCCGCCGACAACGAGACAGAGGACGTCGCTGGCTCTACCGAGGCCCCGTCCCACTGCCAACGAGGACGCGCCACACAGAAAATGAGGAAGAGTAGAACACGATAGGTTGCCGCTGTTCGGGTCCAAGTAAGGCCACCGCTGCTACCCTCCGGTTGAAGCCAAGCTAGGCGGGTTGACCATTGACGGCCGGTTAGCTTCTTGGCAGCGACGTGGAGTCGGAGAGCTGTGTTGGAGATGGACGCTGCTTCTACTTAACTGCTGGTGCAGTTGGCTGACTGACACGTGGGCCCAACAGGCCACATGTCAGTTATGCAACTGCACCTGCAGTTAAGTCACTGAAGCTTCTGTTCGCTCAATGAACACAGTGGGTAGCTTCGGTTAATTAATTATACCTCCAGCGCACCCCTTTTTAGTTGAAGAATGTATGAAATGTAATGAAATCCGGCATGTTTGTATGAAATCCGACCATGTATGAATGAATTTATTTCGATTAGTTTGAATTCCTATATCACTAACATTGGATGAACATGCAAAACAATACGTACTAGCATTATTCCCTAGGTGATCACCTCGTTTGCAGCAGTTTCACATATACTCCCTCCGGTCATTTATAGTCTGCATACAAGTTTTCTCTGCAGTCAAAGTATCTCTACTTTGACCAATCTTATAGAAAAAAGTATGCACTTTCACAATGTGCAAAGTAAAAGGAAATGTATGAGTACAAAGAGTTTGAGTAGCTTTTAGCGTTTCAGACATTGCAATCAAACACACAGGGCTGACAATTCATAGAGAACATTCAAAACAATCGATGATTATGCATCTCAGCGACTCACATGTTAGAGGCAATATTTACTTCACAACTAAAGAATAAAGAAAAAAATTGATCGACGCTGCTGACAGCAAAGGGCGTCCCGTTCAAAAATATCAAACACATGTCTTCTTGCTAAAATCAATGAGCAAAATTTGACAAGGTTGTCCCATTCCAAAATATCAATGCCTATGATTGTGGAATGGGCAGGGTTTGCCATCAGTTCGGACATTGACATGGCACCTTGTGCTAAATAAACCAGCTGTTCTTTTTGTGCAGTTCCACCAAAATCAACCAAATTCGCGCTTAACTTGTATGATTTCGCCCTTATATGTTGCAACGCCTTGAACTTATCGGCACCTCCTTCCTTGTGGTGGAAATGAATGATTTGATGTATTCATGAACATTTTGTTCAATTCCCATTGAAATCAAGCTGAGCACCCCTGTTTGCACAAATACAAAAAGGTGACTAGTATAAAGCAAACTGTACTATGACTTGACAGTTTAAACAGGCACCTACATGGTCCTTGTAGAGCACAGCTTTAGAAAAATGGAACTCACCAGAAAGAATCCTAGAACAACATTGTACTCGCTCATCACAGCAAAAAAATGGAGATTTGTCAGTCCTTCTGAGCTGAAGTTAGTTTGGTCTTGTGGGGAGTAATGTAATCATCCTTCAACTGCTCCTTCTGATGAGAAGATAGACAGGGCTTCTTCATCCTGGCATAATCGGAACTAGTCACTTCACGTACTCCATATTCTTGTTTAGAGGAAGATGATCCTGTTGTGCAAAGTCGAGAGGACAACTAAATGCTAGCATCCCTGTTTGCTCGAAAAAAAGGAAAAGAAATATTTAAAACAGCATAGATGAAGCACTTCTCAAGGACAATACCACTTTTTCATGACATTATCTAAACAGTAGCACAACACCAATAGAGATGACAAAGCTCAATCAAATGGATGAAATCAGTGGGTGAGTACCAACCTTTGTCAGGAGGCTTATTGTGTAGAGCATACAGATGAAGCACTTCTCCGAGATCTGTTGCTATCTACTATGGTGGCCATGCTTACTATATACTCCTCGATTAGTTTAATGTTTCCAACATCTTCTTGTGCAGTTCCACTAAAATATATGGTATCTTCAAAGAAGATCCCTGTTTGCACAAGTAGAGATAATTACATATTACACTAAGAGTGGCATCAAATCGCTGGCAAAACAATTGCTCATTCCAGCCATAGCAATAAATTAAGATGCAAAACTATATCATTACTTGTGTCATCACAGTTCCAGTGCTTCATTACAGCACCGGGAGATGATTTTTGTTTTTCTTCCGCTTGTTCTTCCCCTTCATCACTTGGTTCAATAACAGACAACCTTTGCCTTCAATGTAAGATTTGGCATGTCAATTAGGGAGTACAAGTATAGCACTAAACAATGACATTAATTTTCTGATGAAAGTGGCAAAATACAGGCCAACCATTGTGAAATATCCTTATCTTACCTCAATGGGATATTACGGTGCACATATAGATTGGAAGTCTTGTCTCCATTTATGCAGTTCACTAAAATCAAGCAACATTATCGTACAAGTAGCACAACATATGAAAGCACACTGCAGAATCATGTGAAAGAAGGCTAGTACTGACCTCCCATGATGCGGAATTCAAACAACTCAAAAGAAGAAGATCTGAACCAAATTTTCCAACACGGATAGGAATTAAGATCTCCTCATGTGCAGTTCCACTAAGATCAAGCAATCAAGCAACATTGTCGGTGTGACATTTTGGTTGAACTACACAAAACACTCTTAAAACAAAAAGTGTTTTGTGCATTGCAACAAAAGGTCACAATGGCAACGAGGTGAAGTAGATAACCCCGTTTACACAGAGGTGCAAAAGAAACAACTAGTGGCCAATAACGGTGGATGACACAGAAGCCAACAAAAAGAAGCATCTACCTTATCTAAATGGGAAAGAAAGCAGGACAGTAGCATTTCCCAAACGGTGGCATTGATTAATATTAACATAGAGATTATATTAACATAAAAATTCATTACACATGTAATTTGCTTTTAACTGTTGCATTGCATCAATTTTCCAGCGGCATTATTAGAGGGTGTTTGTTTACAGGGGCATTTTGGTGTAGGGACTAAAAAAACTCCGTGTCAGTCCCATCTAAACCAAACAGGAGGGACTTTTAGGGACTAGAAGTGGGCATTTGGGACTAAAGAAAGAAGACCCTGAGGGAGTCTTTTTGGGACTTTTTCCAATAGTTTCCCCTGCCACGCTTCACATCTTGTCTCTATTAGTTCATTACTAGGGGTAACATGGTCTTTTAGCATGTCA
The DNA here is from genome assembly GCA_021437245.1 of Aegilops speltoides. NCBI lineage: Eukaryota > Viridiplantae > Streptophyta > Magnoliopsida > Poales > Poaceae > Aegilops > Aegilops speltoides. The sequence goes on from CM038144.1 coordinate 398,197,441, forward strand.
TTTAATAACCTCTAGTCCATGTTTAGCGTCTGGAACCGAGCAGGTAGGGACTAGGGAGTTTTTAACCAAACAAGGCCTTAGATTATCAACAACTAAAGAGTTGCACGGGACAGTGGACGCACCAGCACCATGTGCATCTACAAATGAACTGTGGTCATGCATAGTCTGTTGCAACAAAGAACAAACAACCAAGGAGCATATTTGTGTTGGTCCCAGTTTTGTTATCTTTAGACACCTTTCCCTATGTGAGCGCAGCAAATCTAGTCCTGCTCAAACTCTACAGCCTTGTCCCCCAATACAAAAGATCAGTTCATTATAGATGTGTGTACAGCGTTTTCATAGTTTTCCCTTTTCGACCAACATAGGTGCTGGATAGCCAGTCTGTACTAGTACTTTCGCCCCTTCCTTTCCTCTTTGAACCACGTCCTAGATTTATGCGATACAACTTTCCCCACTACTTTTCCCTATTCCTTTCCTCTTTGAACCACGTCCTAGATTCAGGCTATACAACTTTCTCCCTTACTTTTCTCTTTGAACCACATCCTACATTCATGCTATACAACTTTTCCCACTACTCCCCCCACTCCTTTCCTCTTTGAACCACGTCCTAGATTCATGGTATACAACTTTCCCCACTACTTTCCTGTTTGATCCGACACCGAGATTCGAGTGAAGAAGCAAAAAACGCCCACATGCAACTAGAGCAATGCATGTGGATAATTAAATTATACCTTAAGGTTCTTGGGGCGTGGTTTGGTGGGCGACGGGACGGCGATGAAGAAGGGGTCGGAGGCCCTCCCGTGCCGCCGTTGGGTGAAAGTGAACAGCTGCGCCGGTAGTGGATTCCCTCCCTCGCCGACGGCGACAGCGTTAAGCCTCCTTCCCTTCCCGACGGATGGATCCTACTAGCTCTTTGACAAGCAGTGAGGGGAAAGAGAGGCCAACGAAGTCTTGTTTAGATCTGGAGAGGGTGAGAGAGTGTGAAGAGAGCAACTACAAGTGCTGAGGCTCCAGCGTGTATATATATACTGGAGAGAGAGTGTGAAGCGTGCAAACCCTAGAAAACAAGTGCCGAGGCTGCAATTATGCTCAAGTGTAGTTATCAAACCCGAGACCACAAGTTTGATGAGTGAACAGGCTAACTAGCTACACAACCTTCCCGTTATGTTCAAGGAGAGGAAAATAACCTTTTATACATTCCTGCATTCGTGTGACAAGCATGCCGTGTTTTTTTGTGTGGGAGTCATTGGGATTTAAATCATAATCGTGTCATGTGGCTTTGGTGGTAATACTATCCGCAGTTGTGCAGAATAATGCAGCCTTAGTCACCTTACCTCTCTCCACGTAGTACGTTGGGTCCCACTAGTCAGAGGGTGAAATAAACAAATTAATAAGAAAAATTAAAAGCACCGGCGGTGTATCTTACCTCACACATCTCGCTACTGCTCGGGAACACTGTCCAATTGATCCCTCTGTTCGCTCACGTACTATTTGAAGTGAATCCTTATTATAACATGCATACAATTTTGGGCACTTGTATTCGACCTAAGTCAGTGTGCCACCGTATCTCATAATTACTACTCCCTCCGTCTAGGTGTAATAAGTCACGTTAGAAGGTGCAGCGGGACCTAGGTGAAAGAAGATTGGAGGAGAAGGAGAAACTTGACCGGTCATTTCTGCAATCAAAGCCCTGATTTCTGTATCTAAACGCAATAATTAATCCAAACAACTAAGAGATGCCATTTTAGATACCATGCAGGGCCACGTATTAACTCACATGCAAGTCGAATTTGATTTCTTGACTGATCAACGCATAGTAGCGCTCCATGCATTGGGTTTCCAGGGGAGATAACAAGCAGAGTAAGGAGCGTTTGGTTACATTGCTTAGGCTGGTCATAGTGGTGAGTAACTTGGACTAGTAACATGCATATGTTACTAGTCTATGTCACTACTACGCGAAGTTTGCCGTCGGAAGCGAGCTGATCTGGCTCTCCTGAGCTAGCAAGGTTTTTCTAGACCACCCAAGCAAGCTGGCCCACAAAAGCTAACATATTTTAACAGTTCCAAATGCCTAACCTTGCCCGGCTATGCTATAAGCTGTTCTTGCTAAGGATCCAAACGCTCACTATCAACGAGGCCAGGAGGGGATTGAGATGCGAAGTTAATGGACGACGCCTAAACATTTGGGAATATCTGATTTCCATAAGATGACTTAACACCTAGACAGAGGGAGTACTACTCCTCAGTCCAGGTTTGATGGAATATTCGTCACCTCTTCTCTTCTTGTATGTATTCCATTTGTATCTCACTTCCTGTGGCTTCTCACTCGCACGATTTTCCTATTCTATGAACCTGTGTATGCGTGTGCGTGTGCGTGCGTGTGTGTTTAACAACATGTGTGTGTTAGAGAGAGCGACAAATCGACCTACTCCTACAGAGAGATGGTGTGTAGTGTACGATTTTATCCACGAGAGTCAGTGCATCCTCTCGTTTGCGGGCAGTAGGGACAGGCGGACAGCTGCCACGCCCGCTCCTGACCAGCCTGGCCCACCCAAAGCCCCTCCATCGCCCGCGCGCGCTTCCCGCCCGAAACGGTCAGCGCCGCTCCAAAGAATTGGTGCCACATTCATGCCCGGGCAGAGCGGACGCGACCTCTCACTGGCGCCTGCGTTGAAGGGAGAAGCGGATTCAAGAGTGATGGTTGCTTCGTCCGTCCAGCTTACTGTTGGGTGTATGTGATTTTACGGCACATTGGTCTTTATTACTGAGGTGGTAGGACTGCTGGATGCCCCACGCTTTCGGCGAAAGGAGGTACTACTAGATTACAATATTGTCCATTCTTACAGCGGAGGAGTGCAAGAGCATTCAAAACACGCAGGCTCAGTGATTACATGGTCCACCTCACACTATCACCATATTTTCTGGACACCGTGCGACACCTAACTCTTTACATAGTACTCCCTCCGTTCCTAAATACTAGATGAGTCCCCGCGCGTTGCCGCGGAACAGCCGTATATCTCTCTGCGTAAAATTATCGATTTCATAGAACTGAAAAAATCTTTAACCACATAACAAATGTGGTAGTCAAATTAAAAAAACTACCATCATCATTTAGATCATCCCACGTAAGGAAAAAAGATCAGCCAACTCCTACTGTATAATGGGATTATAATTTTCTTTTTGACATGTTAATGGGACTTAAAAGCTCACTTACATGCATGCTACCGGTGCATGCTTGCATGTAGACATGTTGATGTGATTTAAATCCCACTCACATGCATACCATGGTATTTCTGCATGCTTGCATGTGGCTTAGTGCCGACCCTCTCAATGTCTAGATCAGACGGCTGTTATGGACTAATTTAGTTCATCTAACGGTTACATTAATTTTGATGATGTGGCTCAAGGAGAGGATTGAGAATTCCTAGTAGTGGGGGCTAGCTATTACTAGTAGATAAGTCTTTGTAGAGATTCCACTAGGTGAACTACATAAGGAACAAAATGAATGAATCTACACTTAAAATGCATATATATACATCCGCATGTGGTTCATGGTGAAATCTCTACAAAGACTTATATTTAGGAACGGAGGAAGTACTAGTACAGTACTACTGTAATTCATCAACGAGATAAATTTGTACAATGCTATGAAGCTTCCAGCTTCTGTTACATGTATCTTGCGTCCAAGGTTGCCCGTTGCAACATTTCATCAAATACAAAGGAGACTAACATGCATGCTATTGCATCTCAATGATTGACAGATCATAGCAAATATGTACTCGCTCCATTCCAAAATAAGTGTCTCAAGTTTATGCAAACTTTAGTACAAAGTTGTACTACTACTAAAGTTGATACTTATTTTGGAACAGAGGCAGCTAAATAAAAAACTATCCATGCAGTCCCTAGACCTTGAACCGTGAACCCTAACCAGGCTTCAATTTGCTGGCAACGTTTGAGCTTCCTAAGAAATGAAGTTTGCAACCTTTTGAGCATTGGATCATTTTGTGGAGTTTCACCAAAATCGAGATGAGCATCCATGTGGAAAAGGAATTGAAGAAGCGTGATTAGAATAAGATTACTGGGACTAGTTGATGAGACATAAACTCATCACAAATATAGTACGTAGAAGCCAGTAGAGGTATGTGCGGGGCAAAGAAGTAGAGAAATATCCACATGGAGTGATGTGGGCAGCTGGAGCAGTGGTGCAAGCCGGCTGTAAAGGGAGTTGTACCTGAGGGATGTCGGGACGTAGCTCAACCTTGAGGAGGGCGTTGGGAGGCAGCAACTGCCCACATCGCGGCAGTGAGCAAGGGACGAAGGCAACCTCACCAGCATTGTGAGAGAGAATGGCGGGGACCCCTGATCGGGACGTGCCGACAGTGGGTTTTCGCCGTCGGTGACGGCGACCGCATCTACACTAAGCATCCACCCCTTCCCCTGGCGGACGTTATACGTTGAGATGTTAGAGATGTGTCCACAGTCGTTTTGTGCGAGAGAGTGTGAAGAGAGCAACCCCAGCAAGCAACCATGTAGGCTGGCCCGTCCTGACTATGTATATAGTGGAGCGGTTTCCTTTTCTCTCAATATGAACCTATCATATTGCGTACGTGCCACTGAAGAAAAAAAACTTTATTTATAAATGACACGGCACCTACTACTCGTTCTCCTATAATCTTGCGCTTGGCATTTCCAAAATATTAACCTTGCGATTGGCTCTTCGCCTCTTCAGGAAGTCGAGCAATAATGGTAGTGCAGTATATATCGTTTTGGCTATATGAGACCGAATGGATTGCTGCACGTCCACCACGTGGGCGAGTGTCGAGGGGCGAGGGAGAGTGCTACATACGGAGCAAAATGTGTGAATCTACACTCTAAAATACGTCTATATACATCAGTGTTTGGAGTATGTACTAGTAGTTCATATTGAAATCTACTAAAGGACATATATATTCAAAATAATATGATATAATCTCTATAACCAAGGTAGTAGGGACGAGGAGTAAACGGAGGGAGTAGTAAATTTTTCTCCTTGTCATGCGAGCCACCGCGCACGTGGGCGAGGGAGCGGGCGTAAGGCGTACAGTACTAAGCAAGCTTCACCTCATCCTGCGAGCCACCGCGCCCGTGGGCGGGGGAGACGGCATACTAAGCAAGCTTCTCCTCGTTCTGCGAGTTGACGGGACACATCAAAAGTACTCCAGTGTATAGAGCCTTGCCTCTAAGGTAGGCCCCACATGGTTTGCCTCTTTTTTTAACATAACACGTCAAGTCGCAATTTTTTTTGTTCACCCGTGGTAGACGATCCTCCCTCCACCAAGTGGACAACCAGTAAACGTGCCAAATTACCACGTGGGCTGCCTTTTCGTACAGAAATGAGCTCCACCGTGTACCTGTGCGGGTGTGGTTGGGAAAGAGACGGGAGTGCGTGCGCCGTGCATGGACCTCTTCTCTTCGTGCACGTCCCCCACCTACGTGGGTGTGTGTGAGAGATACAAAACACGTTCGTGAGTGTTTTTTGTTTTGGGGTGGGGGTGGGGGGGTTGATTTCGTGAATGTATTTTATGGGAATATGTGTCAATGACATCTCAAACAAAAATTTGCATGCAATGTGTGTGAAATGGAGGCCTATCCATATCATATATAGAGGGTCGGGCGATCCATGAGAAGAGAGGGAGGGGTCATACATATCGATAGAGTCGAAGAGAGGATCAAGTGGGTGGGTGCGAGATCGATGAAGAGAGCCATCGAAATTGTGTGTGTGCAAGTCAAAGATATAGGGCAACTGGCCTACCGAAACGTTAGAGGGCACAGGTCAAGTTTGTGTGTGGCAGGGAGACATGACTAGAGCGCTCGATGTATCAGTGTGTGTGGGGGGAGGAGGTGGGGGGAGGGGTAGGCAGAGGCCTAACTACAGAGGTAGAACGATTCTTATATGTGTTGAGAAGGAGAGACCCAGCTATGTCTTAAGGGAGATCGGTCGACATCCATAGATAACTGAAGGATGGGAAATATGATGGGACAGAGAGAGAGAGAGAGAGAGAGAGAGAGAGAGAGAGAGAGAGAGAGAGAGAGAGAGAGAGAGAGAGAGGAGAGAGGAGGGAGGAGATTGGATGGGTGATGGAGTTGCTTCTCGAAGATGGTGGGAGAGGCCTACTAGACAAAGCGAGGGTGGAACGCAATGTTATCAATAATAGTGGGGATGTGTTTACGTGTGTGCTGTGCATGCGTGATAGATCTGTGGGACGCATCCATGGATGATGAAGGGGAACCATGTGTTTGGTAAGCACACCTAACTAGATCGGTAGATCAATTGTTGTTTGTCGGAGGAAGGGAGAGACATAACTAATGAGGTAGATCGATCAATGCTTGGATAAAAACGAGTTATAAGGACCTAGCTAGCTATATGTATAGCGGGAGATCAGTCGGTGTACATCCATTTTTTAGAGGCAAATAAGGTTGTAGCAACCAGACCTCAAATAGTCTGAATCTCTGTGCATCAGTGTCATCCCTGGATAGGTAATGCTGACACGCACACTTGAAGGATTTATAACAGATTAGCAATCACACACTTATTACATCGAATAGTCTCAAAAGAGAACTTATTACAATAAATATGGCCTAAGGCTATCTAATATCGATAACAGCGGAAGGCTTGGAAGATAAAGTGAGTCCATCAACTCCAACGGCATCACTGAGTGAAAGATCACGACCTAAGGCACCTTATTCGTTGTCTAAAAAGTCTGCAACATGAACGTTGCAGCCCAAAAATGGGTCAGCACATGGAATATGCTCGCAATGTAACACAAGAGAGTAATGAATAGAATAATGCTATCACTACATGCATATATGGCTGGTGTAAAGCTCTATGGTTACAATTTTGCATAAAGCCAATTTTTCCCTACAACAAAGGAATAAATTTTATTTAACTATCATGGTGGTTGTTAAACATTGAGAAGGTTCATCCGACTCAATCCCAATTAAGCATCATCATTAAACCCAATCAAATTATATTAAGAGTGATGAGATCAACATGATAATCCAAGAACCAGATACTCAAGATGTCCATAAACGGGGACACGGCTAACCATGATTAGTTGTACACTCTGCAGAGGTTTGCGCACTTTTCCCCACAAGTCTCGAATACATCCATGGTCGGAGAAACGAGACACAGTCTTTCTGAAACAATAACTCTTTACTCTGGGTGGACAGTTGCACCTACTTTCCCCTACATCTGCTAGCCCACCATTGAAAGTTGTCTTGCAAGTTACTCAACTATGCTAGAGCCCATAATAGCTTGTGGCTGCACACGGAAGTTTCTAGCATGAATAATCTTATGATCCCTTTGAGCCTGGGTGGCGGTCCATAGGATAATCACACTGTAACCCCGGGATTTCCAAATAAACAGGCAACACTGAGTTCCCCAGGTGCCTCAATCCACCCAGATGTGTATTTAAGTAGCCACCTTAAGTTAACCATTAGATAACAATACTCACATCTGTCATGGATACACTCACCCAATCCACGTCTACAAACATAGCATAGCAATATAAGCAACGTAGAAGTAACTCCCAAAGGTTTGATAATAAACAGGACAATAGGTACTACCTCATCTACTTCCCAAAACCCACATATTAATCAGATCCTAACCATGCAATTGTTTGAGGATTGATCTAATGCAGTAAAACTGGGTAGTGAAGAGGTATGATCAAAGTGTTACTTGCCTTGCTGATGTTCCATGAAACCTAGAGACTCGTAGTAGCACGCTTCGCACTCCGGGTACTCTATCGCAAACAAACAAGCATACAATAAGCACTCAACTAGAAGCACGGGTAAAACTCAAATAAGAGATCTAACCAGAAAGTTCAACTTAAGAACTCCGGTTTGCAAAAAGAATCGAATCAAACGAAGCAATGAAACTTAAACTGCAAAAGAAACAAGCTCCGTTTACTAATCTGGACTTAAGTCAAATTTTACAGTAGCAAAATCTTGTTCAAGTTCGTTAAACATAAAGAGGGCTTCGAGACGAAACTCTAGGTGTTTGAATCGCCTGCTTCCGATAAACATGCGAAAAGATAAACTAAAATGAAAATCAGGGCAGAAATCACGATCGAACATAATCGGGGAAAATCCCTGGAAACAGAAAAACTGATGAACAGGCTAACGAACGAACGTTCCCTGTCTGCGGCTAATGGGTGAAAAATCATTCGTTAAAACGAACGAATGAATGGGTGTTCGCTAAATAACTAAACCAGAAAAAAATAAAACCGATCTAATAAAAAAATAAACCGTAGGTTCTTAAAAAAATCGTACGGTTTTCCGAAGAAAACCGGCGGCGGCGGGTGGCTCCGGCGGTTACCTCGGCGGGACGGCGGCGGCGGGCGGTGGCTCAGTGGCGGTCACGGACTCCGCGGCGGCGGGTCGGGCGATGGCGGGTCGGGCGTGGCAATTTGGCGGCGGCGCGGGCTCCGGCGACGTTGCTTGACGGTGGGCGGGACTCATGGCGGCGGCCATGGATCATGGCGGCGACGAGGCTAGGGTTAGGGTTCGGCGGGCGGGGGCGGGTTATAAGGTCGGCCGGGGCGAGTCCTAGTCGGGCACTGCCCGGCTAGGTCGGTGCTCCCTTTTTTTTTTAAATAATTCCGCGCACAGAAAAACAAATAAAACAAATACTAAACGGACTCCAAAAATCCTGAAATAAATTTTCGCCGTCCTCATAAAAATATAGCGGACAAAGTGAACATTTATTTGGGCCAAAAATGCAATTTTGAAAACCACATATTTTCCTAATTCAAATAAAATAGCGATAAAACTCCGAATAAAATTTTTATTTGATTTTAGTATTTAATCTCCAATATTTCTTTATTTTGGGAAAGTCATTTTATCCCCTCTCTTTTATTTTTATGAAAGAAATATTCACAGACAAAATAATTAAAATCAAATGATCCTCTTTTGAAAATTTGAGAAAACTCAAATATGAAAATAACAAAATCCCCAACTCTCTCCGTGGGTTCTTGAGTTGCGTAGAATTTCTAGGATCAAGCCAAAATGCAATAAAACGATATGCAATGATGGTCTAATGTATAACATGGCAAATTGAAAATTTGGGATGTTACAAACCTACCCCCCCTTAAGATGAATCTCGCCCTCGAGATTCGGGTTGGCTAGAAAATAGGTGAGGGTGGTCCTTCCGTAGGTCTTCCTCTCGCTACCAGGTGGCTTCATCTTCGGTATGGTGGCTCCACTGAACTTTGCAGAACTTGATAACCTTGCTGCGTGTGACTCGGCTGGCAAACTCAAGAATCTTCACTGGTTTCTCCTCGTAGGACAAATCGCTACCAACTGAATCGCTTCCAGTAGCACTGTATCTCTCAGAGGAATATCAGCCATCTCTGCATGGCACTTCTACTGGGAAACATGGAACACATCGTGAACTCCTGAAAATCCTTCGGGCAATTCCAACTTGTAAGCAACTTCTCCCATACGTTCCAAAACTTTGTATGGTCCCACAAAACGTGGTGCTAACTTTCCCTTAACTCCAAAACGCTTAAATCCTCGAAGTGGGGACACCCGAAGATAAACTCTGTCTCCGACTTTGTAAACTATCTCTTTGCGTTTAGAATCCGCATAGCTCTTCTGCCTAGACTGGGCTACCTTGAGTCTATTCCGAATCAGCTTAACCTTCTCTTCAGACTCTTTAATCAAATCTGGTCCAAACAACTGATGGTCTCCAACTTCATCCCACAACAACGGTGTCCTGCACCTCCTTCTGTACAAAGCTTCGAAAGGGGCCATCTTCATACTAGTTTGATAGCTGTTGTTGTAAGAGAACACTGCATATGGCAAATTGTCGTCCCAACTAGATCCATAATCTAGTGCACAAGCTCTCAACATGTCCTCCCGAATCTGATTGACTCTCTCGGTCTGTCCATCTGTCTGTGGATGGAAGGTTGTACTGAACTCTAGCCTGGTACCCAAAGTTTCGTGCAACTGATTTCAGATCTTTGAGGTAAACTGTGTTCCTCTATCCGATACAATGGTCCTTGGAACTCCATGCAGACATACGATCCTGGTCATATATATTTGCCAACTTAGCACTGGTGTAAGTGGTCTTCACTAGGATGAAATGAGCTACCTTCGTCAAACGATCGACTACAACCCATATGGAGTCATAGCCAGAACGAGTCCTGGGCAATCCCGTGATAAAATCCATGCCTAGCTTATCCCACTTCCATTTGGGTATTGGCAATGGCTGTAGCCATCTCCTTTGCCTGAGATTCAACTCCTTCTGCGTGAAGATATACTTCAAACTCTTCTGATCCGTATACACCTCACAATGGTTTCCGATTAGAAAATGTCTCCATGTCTTCAATGGATGCACTACGGCTGCTAACTCCAAATCATGTGTAGCATAATTTAACTCATGGGGTTTAAGCTGTCGTGAGGCATATGAAACAACTCTTCCCTCCTGCATAAGCACTGCTCCAAGTCCTCGACGAGAAGCATTGCAATACACTTGATAATCCTTGCGTTGATCTGGCAGAATCAACACCGAGTCAGAACCAAACGCGTTTCTTCAACTCCTGAAAACTGGCCTCACATTCCTCAGTCCATTTGAACTTGGTGTCCTTCTTCAACAACTCTGTCATAGGCTTTGCAATCTTTGAGAAATTCTCAATGAACCTCCGCTAGTATCCTGCGAGTATAAGAAAACTCAGGATCTCTCTGACTGACGTGGGTGCTTCCCAATTTGTCACTGTGACACCTTGGTGGGGTCTACTGCTATTCCTTCTCCGGATATAACATGTCCGAGGTATCCAACTTCCTTCAACCAAAACTCACACTTGCTGAACTTGGCATATAACTGATGTTCTCTAAGCTTCCCAAGTACCAAACGCAAATGCTCCTTATGCTCCTCTTTGTCCTTTGAGTAGACCAAAATATCATCAATGAACACCACGACGAACTTATCCAAAAAATCCATAAACACCTTGTTCATCATGTTCATGAAATAGGCAGGTGCGTTAGTCAGACCAAATGACATAACGGTATACTCATATAGCCCGTACCTTGTGGTAAAGGATGTCTTAGGTATATCATGCTCTCGAATCTTCAGCTGGTGGTATCCTAATCGCAGATCGATCTTGGAAATACTTTAGCTCCTTGCAACTGGTCAAACAGATCATTGATCATCGGCAGTGGGTACTTTTTCTTGATTGTCACTTCATTCAATCCACGATAATCAACAACCATCCTCAATGATCCATCCTTCTTCTCCACTAGAAGCACTGGTGATCCCCAAGGTGACGAACTTGGGCAAATATAGCCTTTATCCAGTAACTCCATAATCTGCTTCTTAATTTCCTCCAAATCCTTTGCGGGCATATGATACAGTCTCTTAGATATTGGCCCTATGCTTGGCAAAAGCTCAATCAAAAACTCAATGTCTCTATCCGGTGGTATGCCTGGCAACTCTTCTGGAAATACATCAGGGAAATCCTTCACCACTCGTACTTCCTCCTGTACAACTCCTGATAAGGAATTTACTTGAGTCCTCTTCGGCACATGCCGGGATACATACTTAATCCTCCTTCCTTCTGGGGTGGTAAGCATAATCAACTTGCTGGCGCAATCGATGTTTCCTCCATACATCGATAGCCAATCCATACCCAAAATCACATCCAAACCTTGCGACTCCAGAATTATCAGGTCTGAGGGGAAAACATGCCTACCTATGGTCAATGGCATCTAAAAATATCCTTGGCTTGCCATATACTCCGCTCCTGGCGAGCTTACTAACATAGGTGTTCTAAGAACTTTGGTGGGCAACTTATACTTATCCACAAATCCCCTTGATATGTATGAATGCGATGCACCAGTATCAAAAATAACGATTGCAGTAAATGACTTAACCAAAAACTTACCTATTACTACATCTGGTTGTGCTTCAACCTCCTCCATGTTAACATGGTTCACTTGTCCCCTGTTGAAAGGGTTGGGCTTCTTCCCAGAGCTTCCATTGCCATTTCCATTCTTAGCTTCAGGACATTCATTGGCATAATGTCCAGTCATCTGGCACTTGTAGCAAGTAAGGTGACTTGGATCCTTCTTGGCGGGCGTTGCTGAACATTTCTGGACATTGCTCCCTCCATAACCATTCCCATTCTTGGGGCCATTATGTTTGTGCAACTTCCTCCATTGTGGTTGTGACCTCCATGATTATGTTAAAGGTGTCCTCCCGAGTTCGGGGTAAAATGGGGTCTTTGCTGAGCTCCAGAATTGTACTACCCTTGTCAATACTTCCTCTTGCGGTTGTCAATCTGCTGCTGCTTCCCTTCAATCATGAGAGCTCTATATACCAACTCCTAGTAGTTGTTGAAGTTTTCCACCATCAACTGCATGCTCAGCTCATCATTTAGTCCTTCCAGAAACTTCTCCTGCTTAGCTGCATCTGTAGCAACGTCATCTAGGGCATAATGTGCTAACTTGCTAAAATCATCCACATACTGGCCCACTGTGCGTCCTCCTTGGCATAAGTTGCGAAACTCACGCTTCTTCATGGCCATAGCTCCCGCTGAAACATGGGCAGTACGAAAAGCCTGTTGAAACTGATCCCATGTAACAGTGTCGATGGGATAGGTGGTTGTGAAATTCTCCCACCATGATGCTGCGGGTCCATCAAGCTGATGTGCGGCAAAACGCACTCTCTCCGCATCTGTGCATCCTACAGCGGTCAACTCCCTTCCAATCTTGCAGAGCCAATCATCTGCCACTATCAGCTCGGTGCTACTGGAAAACACCGATGAATTCAGCCTTAGGAAACGGGCTAAGTGATCAATAGGTGGTGGTGGGTTGTTGTTGTTGTTGTTCCCCTGATTCTGATTCTGGACTAGTATCTGCATCAATGCATTCTGCTGCTATATCAACTGGGTGAGCTCCGGTGGGAAAGCAAATCCATTGTCGCGTCTCAGAGATATCTGAGGGTTTAGAAAAGATGAGAAAATAGAATAGAATGAGGTCTAGAGGGAAAACACTACCCATATGCACATGACACAAACACAAACATATCACTTCAATCAATTTCAACCAAGCGCATACAATCGGTCTAACTATCATTACAAAAGTTATTGGACTATACTATATACATGGGGGAAATACTACTACTGATATGGTGGTCAACTAGAAAAATTGATCGGTGGAAGACTCCATGATATCTGCTCAAACTTCATCAACAAAGTCATCATCACTATCATCGGGGTCCGAGTCGGTGTCGTCGATGATGATGTAGTTCTCCGGGCAAGTGGAACCGTCGTCTTCTCCTCATGGCGCATGGTCTCCCATGAATACTCCTAGCTTCCTCGTCAGATCGTCATTTTTCTCTATGAGTATCATCATTTCCTCCTCATATCCATCGCATGTAGACTTGAGTTGTTCCTCCAGCTCCGTGATCCTGGTCATTGCCTTCTTCAGATCTATCATGCCTGTGCACATCTGGTTCTCCTGACGGCGAATGTGCTGGTTTAAATCCTGGATGAAAGCTGCAATGGATCTATCCTTCCTGGTGCTGATCATCTCCCATTGCTCACCTCGGTGCCCACAAATCTGGTAGATAGTATCCTTGAGATCCTTGTTTTAAACTTACCCAATGCGTCCCATGGTGATGTGGGCCGCCATGCTCTTTCCTAGACTCCAGGTTGGTGCATCAAAGGAAAACTCTATGAGCTCAGTGACTGGCATGAACGTCCTTCCTAGAACTTGAACTCGAATCATCAAACGCTCCTCTTCAGGTAAGTGGCGATATAGGTCCCGGTGAAGCTTGGTATTCCAATGTTCAGGTATCTAGTAACTCCCTTCAAGTGGCGTCTAAAAGGTGTATCTTCATCCGGTTGAGTGAACTTGTTCCTTGCATCCGCCATCCTAAAGATTAGAAAAGTGAGAGGAGTCATAAATGAGAAGAGAGTAGTGATCTAGGGCTTTAGCTTAGTGGACGTTTCCTACATTCAACGTGTGCTTTGATACCATCTTGTAGCGACCAGACCTCAACCGGTCTAATCTCTGTGCATCAATGTCATCCATGGATCAGTAATGCTGACACGCACAGTACTTGAAGGATTTATAACAGAGTAGCAATCACACACTTATTACATCGAATAGTCTCAAAATAGAACTTATTACAAGAAATATGGCTTAAGGCCATCTAATATCGATAACGGCGGAAGGCTTGGAAGATAAAGTGAGTCCATCAACTCCAACGACATCACTGAGTGAAAGATCATGACCTAAGGCACCTTACTCGTCGTCTGAAAAGTCTGCAACATGAAAGTTGCAGTCCAAAAACGGGTCAGCACATGGAATATGCTGGCAATGTAACACAAGAGAGTAATGAACAGAATAATGCTATCACTACATGCATATATGGCTGGTGTAAAGCTCTATGGTTACAGTTTTGCATAAAGCCAATTTTTTCCCTACAACAAAGGAATAAATTTTATTTAACTATCATGGTGGTTGTTAAACATTGAGAAGGCTCACCCAACTCAATCCCAATTAAGCATCATCATTAAACCCAATCAAATTATATTAAGAGTGATGAGATTAACATGATAATCCAAGAACCAGATACACAAGATGTCCATAACCAGGGACACGGCTAACCATGATTAGTTTGTACACTCTGCAGAGGTTTGCGCACTTTTCCCCACAAGATTCGAATACATCCATGGTCGGAGAAACGAGACATAGTCTTTCTGAATTAATAACTCTTTACTCTGGGTGGACAGTTACACCTACTTTCCTCTACATCTGCTAGACCACCACTGAAAGAGGTCTTGCAACTTACTCAACTATGTTAGAGCCCATAATAGCATGTGGCTGCACACGAAAGTTTCTACCATGAATAATCTTATGATCCCTTTGAGCCTGGGTGGCCGTCCATAGGATAATCACACGGTAACCCCGGGATTTACAAAAAAACAGGCAACACTGGGTTCCCCAGGTGCCTCAATCCACCCAGATGTGTATTTAAGTAGCTACCTTAAGTTAACCATTAGATAACAATACTCACATCTGTCATGGATACACTCACCCAATCCACGTCTACAAGCATAGCATAACAATATAAGCAACATAGATGTAACTCCCAAAGGTTTGATAATAAACAGGACAATAGGTACTACCTCATCTACTTCCCAACATATTAATCAGATCCTAACCATGCAATTGTTTGAGGATTGATCTAATGCAATAAAACTGGGTAGTAAAGAGGTATGATCAAAGTGTTACTTGCCTTGCTGATGTTCCGTGAAACCTAGAGACTCATAGCAGCATGCTTCCCACTCCAGGTACTCTATCGCAAACAAACAAGCATACAATAAGCACTCAACTAGAAGAACGGGTAAAACTCAAATAAGAGATCTAACAAAAAGTTCAACTTAAGAAGTCCGGTTTGCAAAAAGAATCAAATCAAACGAAGCAACGAAACTCAAACTGCGAAAGAAACAAGCTCCGTTTACTAATCTGGACATAAGTCAAATTTATAGTAGCAAAATCTTGTTCAAGTTGGTTAAACAGAAAGAGGGCTTTGAGACGAAACTCTAGGCGCTTGAATCACCTGCTTCCGATAAATGAGCGAAAAGATAAACTAAACCGAAAATCAGGGCAAAAATCACGATCGAAAATAATCACGGAAAATCCCTGGAAAAAGAAAAACTAACGAACAGGCTAACGAACGTACTTTCGCTGTCTGCGGCTAATGGGTGAAAATCGTTCGTTAAAACGAACGAATGAACGGGCGTTCACTAAATAACTAAACCGGAAAAAAATAAAACCGATCTAATAAAAAAATAAACTGCGGGTTCCTAAAAAACCGTATGGTTTTCCGACGAAAACCGGCGGCGGAGGGACTCGCTGGCTACCTCGGGACGACGACGGCGGGCGGCGGCGGGCGCGGGCTCGCATCGGCGGGTCGGGCGGTGGCGGGTCGAGGCGGGCGACGGGTCAAGGGCGACGCAGGACTCTGGCAGACGGGCGACTGGCGGCGGCGGCGAACTCTCATGATGGCGATGGCAAAGAAGCGGTGGCGGTCTTTGGCGGAGGGGCTAGGGTTAGGGTTCTGTGGCGGGTGGGATGGGGCGGCTCGGGCCTCACGGGCGCGGGTTATAAGGCCGGCCGAGGCGAGTCCTAGTCGGGCACGACCCGGCTAGGTCGGTGCTCCTTTTTAGAAAAAACACACATAAAAATAAATAAAGAAATACTAAACGGACTCCAAAAATAATGAAATAAATTTTCCCCGTCCTCCAAAAATATAGCGGACAAAGTGAACATTTATTTGGGCCTATAATGCAATTTTGAAAAACACAAGTTTTTCCTAATTCAAATAAAATAGCGATAAAACTCCGAATAAAATTCTTATTTGATTTTAATATTTAATCTCCAATATTTCTTTATTTTGGGAAAGTCATTTTATCCCCTCTCTTTTATTTTGATAAAAGAAATAATCTGAGATAAAATAATTAAAAACAAATGATCCTCTTTTCAAAATTTGAGAAAACTCAAATATGAAAATAACGAAATCTCCAACTCTCTCCGTGGGTCCTTGAGTTGTGTAGAATTTCTAGGATCAAGCCAAAATGCAATAAAATATGATATGCAATGATGATCTAAGGTATAACATTCTAAATTGAAAATTTGGGATGTTACAAAGACCCAGCGAGACGGATAGACAGAGAGAATGGAGCTAGGAGGTGGTGCGTGAGGCCCAGCTACTAGCTAGATAGGGGGAGGAGTGTGTGGTTGTGAGATCGATGAAACAAGGGTGGGGGGGAGTTTACACGTGTGTGGGACCGTATGAGAGACATGAGGCAAGGACACATAAAGGAGGAGATTGAAGGTGCGTGTGTATGTTGTAGGCAGGCATCGCTGGAGAGGTTTATCGATCGGTGTGTGTCGGAAAGGAGTTGTGGAGACTCTGGGAGAACTACCTAAAGAAAAAAAATGAATGTGCCCAGTGGATAGAATGCCGAGGGAGGGGGAGGGCGAGGAGGGCGTGTGCATGCACGAGAGAAAGTTAGTGGTAGCTACAAAGGTTAGAGGATTGTGTGGGTGTAAGAGACTAACAAAGATCATAATTTGATATGAAAGTGGATTCATATATTTGAATAGGAGATCATAGTGTTTTAAACATGTGCATGCATGAATATAGCGGTGATATGCGTGTTGTGCACATGTTATATCATCATGTGATAATGCATGGCGTTTGCAACTCACAGCTAAATGTCGAACAATCTAAACCATACTATACATCAAACAATCTCACATTTTATTTGAATTTGTGATAATGTGTGGCGTTTGCAGCTTACAACTAAATATCGAACAATCTAAACAATACTATATATCGAACATTCTAACATTTTATTTGAATTTGTGGTAATGTGTGGTGTTTGCAACTCACATCAAAATACTTGTAGGCGTAGGGGGCGGGGCACCATACTTAATGTGATAAACACATTATACATATGAGACATGGTTTAGATTATGAAGATCTAGTTAGAGCTAGAAATGTAATGTGATTTGAAATCAACATAAAGTGGATTCAAAAAATCAAGTTCGAGTTCATATAGTACACATAGTTCATATGTAACTCGAGACTAATCATGTGGTGTGCTGTGACGATAATACACAAACGATGGTTTAACTTGACAATAATGATGATTGTAGATCTTATTAAAACAGGGAAATGAATTCAAATGCTTTGACTTCACAACAATCATTACTATCGATCTTATTCAAGTAGACAAACGAATTCAAATTTAGTTCATATTGAAGCGGTAGTATATACTTTTGGAATGCACTAAAACGTTCATTTGAGTAGTAGGTTCCATGCATTATACATGTAGCGAAATATTTTAATTGAACATAACATGAATTCAATGTTTTGAATGACATTTGTAGTGCGAATTTATTTGGTACAGTACACGTTAGGCTTGTCCGGAAATTTCAACTTGTGCCTTGTTAGCCCGAAATATTTAAGATATATCTTTGTCTCATTGTGCTCCGACAACTCCCTCCATCTCAACCCGCGCCTTGCTATTACGAAATTACAACGTGCGCGAAAACTCCCACCTCCTGTGAAATCCCAACACGCAAAATGCCCGTGGTACCCCTGAACCGAAAGAACTGCCTCAAATCGGTGGGGGTACTTTTATAATTTACCCCACATTTCGGACATGCGCGTCCCTAAGCCATGGTTCCCCACTCCCATCCCATCCGCCCACACATTCATACACCGAGGCTTCAAAAACCCGCGACGAAGCCCCACACCCTCCTCCGTCCGCCACCCAGCCGGAGCCTCTTCCCAGATGACGTCGTCCACAGCAACACCTCGGCGTCCCTCATCCACCGTACCAGATGAGGATCCGTAGTTGATCTCGTCGTCCCGCCGGTTCAGCCACCCCGTCCTCCACCACCAAGGAGTTGCCCCGACGTTCCCCTCGTCTTTTGCACCACCTCCATTCCCACACCACCGTCTTCACCTACAGCACTGGAAGAGCATCATCATCACCGTTTCCTCGGATGAAGCTGCGGCCTAATCGGCGCCACCAAAGAGGTTCTACACTAATCGCCGCATTTTCTTCTTGATTCGATCTCACGGTGCTGCCGGCGCTCGGTCCCGAGCCGACATGGCACGGCTCCATCCACAGCGACGTCATCGGCCACTTCCTCCACGGCGTCGCTCCCTCGGCGGTGATGTCCACATGAGTAGGAGCTGCTGCTGCTTTAGCTCTCGCCCGTGCTACTCCTCTACTCTTGCTCTTGGTCCCCTGCCCGGTCTGCTTTTGCTATTGTTGTTGCTCGCACTGCTGCTCTTGCTCTTGCTCTTGCTTGCAATGCTGCTCCGATTTAGCTACACTTTAGTCGACTGAATCGACTTTTGGCTTAGTCGATTTTCAGGGGGTGCGGGCCTCACCGAGGTGAAGGAAGAACCGGCCATAGCGGGGAGGGGGGCTCGCCGGAGAGGTAGCCCACTATCTATCTTAGGGTTCAGGGTGGGGGCGGTGGTCGCCGGCGGTGGTGGGGCGGTGGCGTGGGGTTCGCCGGAGAAAAAGCTCGGCACGGGGGGGGGGGGGGCTAGAGGGATGGTCAGGGCGGTGGTGGACCGGCGGTGGGGAGTGTTTTTGGGGCGGGCGGGGCGGCGCGCCGCCGGCCGTGGGTGGCGGGGGGCTGCTGTTTGGCTGGTGGTGGCTGGCGGCTCAGGGGTGGAGGTTGGAGATGAACTGCAGGCCCTTGATTTCGTATCCAACGGCTGCAAAATCGACTGACCAGAGATGTAAAAAGTCAGTCGACTGACGTGTAGCCTCACCTTTCTAGTGCGTTCAGTTTCGACAGTAAAATTTAGTTTCGACAACAAAATTCAGTTTCGACAGTTAACTTCAGTTTCGACAGTTAAATCCAGTTTCGACAGTTAAGTTCAGAGATGAGCGGCCGATGTATTTTACATCTAGCACTTTGTGGTTATGTATTTTAGTCATCTATTGGAGATGCTATTAGAATTCCACTTAGGTTAACATTGTCTCTCTTGTCCTGCTTCAACCTCGGCGTCGTACAACTCACCAGAGCTGCTCCAACAAAGAAACCCTCCATCACAGCGGAGAAGTACCTTGAGCTCCATCTCCAGACGCCTAAGATCTTCTTCCCCTCCTCCGATAGCCAAGTCAGTCATAGCATCCTCACCGGCCAACCCAATCACGCTGAGATCGACATGGCTTCCCCAAAGACGGTCGTAACACTCTACATGTTATATATATATATATATAGTCCACTGAGCACACGTAGTAACAGGAAATACGATTATCTTATCCTACTATATGACAAGAAGTGAGGTACCAGACAACTTAGCTATCCGTGATGGACTCTCTTGAACGCCATCATTATTTATCTCTATGTGTTCGAGCTGTGCATTTGTCGATGGCCCTCGGAGTTGAGCTAGTAGGGTAGTGGCCTGGGTCCAAAGTAATAGAAGTAGCACAAAACATTTTTTAGTGTAGGCTTTTGCTTGCTCAAGCCTGCCTACTAGAATCTCCTGTGCTTGAATGGAAAAGTGAATGAAAAACATAGTAATTGGAAAGTTTCCTATGGTACTACTATTCATGAATTTGGTTCAAAGGAATGGAGCAAAGGAAAACTGTAGGATTTGTTCCTTTAGTGTCTCCTTGAAAGAAAAAACGTAGGTATTTTAACTTCACTTGTCCTCCTTTTCAAATTCATATTCATGAAGCATAAGACTAAGAGATAGTAGCATAATAGCATTATAACCGTACATTTTCTTGTGGTTTGACTAAATCTCACCATGCTTCCATGCATCCTGTGATCTTCCAATTGTTGTGAATCAAACACCCAGTTAGCGAAATCTGTGTTTTAAATTCTCTGTTTTGCACGTGCATTCCTATCCTATTCTTGTCTATTTCCTATCCTGCATTGTTGGAATCCTCCAATTCAAACGAGCCCTTCAGAATAACTTCATTACGAGATAGTTGTCGAAGAAAACCTTGCGTGGTTTGTCCGCGCCTGCTGCACCGTCGTCCACCCCAGCTCAGTTGCTCCAACGACGAAGGGTCTAGCACGAAGGATCCGGCCTCGGTGTGTTTAGCCGCCTCGGATCTTCTTCCCCGCCGCCGGCAGCCATGAAAACTGCATTACCATCATCAACCAAGCAGATGACCTCGAGGACTACACGGGTCCGCATGAGAGGTCACACTCTTTCGTGTCTGCTTATGTTATGCATCGCTTAATATTACATGCTACTTTATCGTCCTGTTCACCGATTAGACTCTGAGTCAGCTCCAAACTAATGGTCAAACTTGAGTTTTTAAATGGTTGTGGGGTCGGGGCCGCAATCAATAGTATCTATCTACTATCTGGTTAATCTCCGGTGTCTACTATGAGTTTCATGTTGGGTGGGAAACAAACAGTAAATAAGCCATTATCTGTATTTTTTAACTGAAGCCATTATCTGCCTTCTATTATTGGTTTTGGGTCTATCCACAAGTTGCTACAATCACTCTGGATTTCTGCATGCACTCCTTACTTAATCTTACTATGTTTTATTCCTATGCATGACATTTATTGTAAACAATGGAACTGAACATGCAGAGAAAAAGAGACGAGCCTTGCGTGGCAATAAAATTTCATGCAGATGTCGCTCCATGGTAGGCGCAAAGGCAGCCCCCCCTCCATGCATTTCGGATTGTAATCGAGAGGAAGATATCTGTTCAAATGGGGATTTAGAAGGAGAAGACAACTCCTATTTACCCCCTGAGTTCTTCGATGTAACTTGGCATGCTGATGTTGGTTATATCATGCATATTGTGCCTTGCATTGCTTACTTTATACATCAAATATGTCATCTGCTTAGTTTAGACATCCTTTGTGCAAATGCCATCTGTTTAGTTTATTCATTGTTTATGTGAATTATGCAACGCCATCTTGTTTAGCCAGGCATCATATATGTGAATTTTTCAATGCCATCCTACTTTGCGAGTCATCTTATATGTAAATTATATCAAGCCATCCATTTTTCGTTACATATTACATTTGTCAACAATGTTAGTACATTCAGCTGCTCTTCGTGTGCATCAGCCATTTGACACAGTGATGGCAAATTCTGGAGTGAAAACAAGGTCTTCAGAGCAGACCATGCTATCTGACGGAGCGCATATCTCGCTGGTTACGGATAGCTAGCTCCTCAGAGGAGGATTCAGAGACAGATAACCTGTCCTATTCCCCCCCCCGAGGTGTATGCTCTAACTTGGCAGGGTTATGTTGCTCATATCGTGTGTATGGTGTCTCGCATTGCTATGGCTTTTGATTAGTTTAGACATGCTTTGTATGAATGCCACCTGTTCAGTGTCTAATTACCATATATGTGAATTATGCATTGCCATCTTGTTGCAAGACATTATATATGTGAATTATGCAATGCTATCTTGTTGCAAAGGCATTATATATGTGAATTATGCAATGTCATGCTTTTTAGGCAATCATCATGTATGTGAATTATATCATGCTATCATTTTTTTGTATTAAGTGTCCCATTTGTCGACAACGTTTGTATATTCAACTACTCTTCCTGTGCATCAGCCATTCGAAGCGGTGATGGAAGTATCTGGAGTGAAAACAAGGTATTCAGAGCGAGACAATGCTACTCTTTGAAGCGAGACATCTTCTTTGATTCTGAGAGAGTTCCTCAACGGAGGATTCAGAGACTGATGAACAGTCCTATTTCCCCCTGAGGTCTATGCTAAAACTTGGCAGGGTTATATTACCCATGTCATGCATGTTGTCTTGCATTGCTTAGTTTTTACATCATATATGGATTGCCATCTGCTTACTTGCTTACTATATAAATCATATATTTGAATTATATCATGCCATCATGTTTACATAGTACATACACATCATCTATCCGAATTATGGCATGGCAACCCATTTAATAAAGACATCATATAGTTATATCATCTCATCCTTTTTAGTGTTTATAGTCATCATATTTTGAATTATGGCATTCTATCTGTGAATGTACGTGAATTGTGGCATGCCAACCTATTTAATAAACACATTATATAGTTATATCATGTCATCATGTTTACATAGTCATCATATTTTGAACTATGTCTTTCCATCTTTTTTACTTAGCCATCATAATGTGAAATTGTGTCTTGCTATCCTGTTTAGTTAGCCATCATATATGTGAAATTGTGTCATGCTATCATGTTTGGTTAGACAACATAAATGTGAATTATTTCATGCCCTCTTTTATTCCCCACTATCCATTGCACCTGTCTATCATACAATGTCTATACTTTCAATTACTTTTCTTGTTTATCAGCCATTTGAATTGGAGAGGGTGATGGCAGTATCTAAGGGTGTAACAACACGGTCTTTAGAAAAGATAGTGTTACTAGTTGATGCAGATAGAACCACGGTTGTACTTGCCCAAGGACCAGATCCACCACACATAACCCAGATTCTCGCAGATTTTACTCCTACCTAGTTGGACAGAGAACCAGCTACACCCGTTCTAACCCCAACCCCGGTAGATAGTAACCCAGTTCCAGATGACACGACACTGTCACCACCACAGAGCACCCAAACACGAGCAGTTAGTAAGGGAACTGCAGTGCCCAAAGCACGAGAACCACCACTCCGAATCCCAACTCAACACTTAAAGGAGAGAAGATTTGTTCTCAGGTCAGGTTTTGTAGCTATGTTTCATACTCCTTTGCTCTTGCACTACTGTATTTACTCATACCAACTATTTTCAAATTTGAAGGATGGAATTGAAACTCCGATGGCGCAACAGGTATGTTTTAAACCTGTTTCTTTAACTTGTTTGCTGTTGTAACCTGCTCTATGTTGATTTTAGTTTCAATTGAATAAACAGTTATGTTCTCATGTCATGCACATTACAAGTGTTGTTATTGCTCTATAGTTTCCCACACTTATATTCTGTCTATTCTGCTTTGTCTTGAACAAATATTATTTGAACTGTGTCTCTATCTTGATTTGGCAACAAAAACTAGAGTCATATAGACCATCAAGTGACCATGGTACATAGATATATGTTTGTTTCATGTTGTTATCCTGTCCACTTTACTACTGAACTCATTTACCAAAATGAGTTTCATATACAACATGGTAAACCTATGATGTGTCTGCTTGTTTCTATTTTAGAATGTGGACAAAATATTGGAGAACAGTACCGCGTTATGCAATGGTAAAGGAAGTAATGTAGATAAGGTTCAAGATAGTGAGACATCCCTGTTGGTCTCCAAGAAAGCTAGTAAGAGAACCCAAAAGTCTTGTCTTGATGTAGTGTTCGAGTTACTGGCCACTACTGCTGGCACAAGCTCTTCGAACTCGCTGCCTGAATCAGTTCGTCTTCTTGAGTCTCAACTTCAAGTTGAAAGACATCGATCAGATGTGCTACGACAGGAAGCTGAAGGACTGGGGAAGTCCCTGCGGCATTCAGATGCATACTTCCTGGTGCAATAGCAAGCGCTGGAGGATTTAAGCTCCAAAGAAGAGAAAGTTAATAAGCTTGCTAAGCATCTTGCCAACATTATGGGTACCTGGGATATTGTTTCTTGAGATCTTCAAGTGGTTTGATTCTGGATTTGTTTTGCAATAAGGCGTTTATTTGCGCTGGTTGCCAACTTTGACAACCGGTGTATATGATATGCTACTTTGTTCCCTATATTTATTTTGGTGGCGAACTTTGATGCCAATGGATGTAATATGTGTAATAGCCGTGATAGCCTAGCGTTAGTTGCTTGCTTATTTATTTCCTTGTTGTCTTGTTTATTTGTTTGCTTGTAGTCAGTGCAGTTCTTTTTCTGCGGTTTGCTAGTGGCCGCAATAACCTATTTGTTAAAACTAGGCCACAAAAATCATGGGCTACATATTTACTGTAGTGACACTGGGCCTCCTACCGGCCGTAGAAACAATGGGCCTTCTACGGGCCGTATCATCAATGGGCCTTATATGGGCCATATAATCGATTGACCAAACATGGGCCAATAACAGACCGCATTATGGCCGTAAACTGGCTAGAGTTGGAATCGTCCATTCATGGGCCGACCATAACGGGCCGTCGTTAATAGGACGTATTTGATGACGCTATGAAAACGGCCGAACATATTAATGGGACACAAACAGGCCGACTGTAACAACGGGCTGAATTTGGCCCACAAGCAGAAAATGACAGTAACGGGCCGTAAGTAACCGAATGCTGGAAATGAGTCCAAGAATAAATGGGCCCTGAGAAGGCCGAAAGATAACATGGGCTGGAAACGGCCCAATGGAATAATGGGCAGTTAATGGGTATAAAGTGATACACTGTTTATTACGGGCCAGTTTCACCACGGGCTGTTAATGGGCCAACAGTTACAAAGGGCCTCATATGGGCCGCAAGACGTCATGGGCCATACATGGGCCGGAAGTTAAAACGGGCTGGAATCATATTGGACGGCCCATATGACGCTACTGGGCCTAGTTCGTTTAGGACGTAACGGGCCCTGGGTTAGCGGGCTGTAAATGGGCTAATGCGAATAGGCCGTGAACAGGCTTTCAGTTGGCCGGCCCGCCACCTTTTGACCAAGTCAAACGGGCCGGCCTTTTCATAGGAATGGGCCTCTGTTGGGCCATGCCATGTGTCGACGTATCATAGGCACCTTCTGTCCAATGAGTGGATGACATCTGTCCCAACGATGAGCCTACACGTGTTTCCTTCACATCTGTCCCATTGGTCGGGGTTGTTAACGGGTTATCGGATCCAAAACCGGACCCGATAGCTTAACGGCATTCCGTTACGGTGGATGCCACGTGTCGGTCACCCTTGACGAAAGGAGTTCTGTGATGCGCGATTTATCGTCATGGAAGTGGACACTTCCGTGATGATAATTTTGGTAATGTCATGGAACACTTCTATGATAGCACAGGTATGACTATCTTGATTCTGTCATAAAATCGTCATGGATGTACATGCATGACAAAAAACGTGACCTACTGTGACAAACACGTATCATCACGGAAGTGTATTTTTTTGTAGTGTATACTCACATATTAGATGAATTAACATCTTATATTATGGGTCGGAAGGGGTTTATTGCATTCTTACAAATTATCGGCTGATTAACTATTGCTGTATCGATGGGTTATAGTTAGTTTTAGCTAGTTTGGACTCAAATAGCCCTAAAGTATATCTAAATATGAGGGCTAGTTTCATCTAGTTGCATCTATAACCCACCCAAAAAACTATCCAACCCAAGAGGTGCTAATTGGAGCTAGTTCTCCTAGTGCGTTTATTGTTAATCTAAGTATCTAACCCTGTCATCCAAAAACCTTTTTGGATGGAGTTAGTTCAGGGTTAGTCATGAGCTAGAAACTAACTCTAACCTCTAAGCTAAATTGAGTATCCAAACAGGGTTGTGTTGTTGTTTTTGTTGTTGTTGTTGTTGTTGTTGTTGTTGTTGTTGTTGTTGTTGTTGTTGTTGTTTTTGTTGTTGTTGTTGTTGTTGTTGTTGTTGTTATTGTTGTTGTTGTTGTTGTTGTTGTTGTTGTTGTTGTTGTTGTTGTTGTTGTTGTTGTTGTTGTTGTTGTTGTTGTTGTTGTTGTTGTTGTTGTTGTTGTTGTTGTTGTTGTTGTTGTTGTTGTTGTTGTTCTTTGTTGCTGTTGTTGCTGCTCTTCTCGTGTATCTAGACATCATCAGAACATTAAGGTAACACTCTTCCTTGTTGCTATGTAGCCTAGGATTGCATATGTAGACATTAAGTACAATGCATGTTGCTATGTAGCCTAAGATATATTACATATGGCCCTAGTTAACCTCACGATAAATGGGTTGCGGATATATTCACTTAAAAGTCTGATTCACCGATTAGTCCCTTATCAGCCCCCGGCCTATATGGTACCATCTACCAATATCCCGAACAGTGAGCATATATAAGCCATGGGATGAAACTAACCTCGATGGAAAACAACAGTCGTTCCCAAAATTGTCTTGTGTAGGGACATCGAGAAGCATGTGAAGCACAACAGGCTAAACATCAACCAAAATTATCCATGGCAGACAAAATAATCTCCAAAAGATAGCTTCAGTGTGCAGGTTTAAGCACACTAGTAAAGCAAAACAAGTGAAAAGGTGTGTTAACTGCAACAGGCCTAACATTTAACAACAAGCAAACATAGTCATTCAAACTGGTAGTGAGCCGGTCTAAGTACACTGGTTATTGTTAAATAAATATGGAAAGGCCTGTTTAACTACAAGATGCAGCAACCAAATGTAGTCATCCATGCCCAGTTTGTTTTAGCTTCGCTTGGATTTTAATCACCTATGGATTCACTTTAGTGGCGAAGCTGTTTCTGCGAATCAGCTTCACCACCGAAGTACACTTTGAGGTGCTTTAGGAAATTGCACTAAAACTGACCCAAATCTAGATTCAGCTTCACTGGCAAAGCTGATCCAAATAGCTGTTTGTTTCAAATTCTAGATTCGGCTTCAATGGCAAAGCTGAATCTGGTCCCAGAATCCAAAACAAACAGGGCCATAGTGGTATTGTTGAAACTGGTACTGATGAAATTGAACTACATAGTTCATACTTGCACATATAGAACATCATGTTGTGAATAACTGGAATAAACAACACATACTACGAACAACCAAAGATAGCATTTGAAACTGGACATATGCTAACTACAAACAACAAAACAATCAAAAAACTTTAAAAGAGGCATAAGCTAGCTATAACAGGCTTAACAGCAAGCAAATACATGCATTCCTATCGGTATGTTTAAAACTGGATTGATGAAATGTACTACACAGTAAATAATTGCACATACAGAGCATCACATTGTGAACAACTAAAATAAACAAGGCATACTGCAAACAACCCAATATAGCAATTAAAACTAGACATATCCTCACTACACTACAAAAGGGACTCGACAAAACAAATCATGGGTTTCCCCCTGTGAAGAGGCATGGCAAAACAAATCATGGGTTTCCTCACTTGTTGCAGATGGGCTCATTCCTGTGGGAAGAGCACGGACCCTGCATGCGCTCTGTGTTGTCGCAGATGGGCTCCTTCCCCTTGGAAGAGCATGGATGTAGGGTGCCCTCCCTGATGTCGCAGACGGGCTCTTTCCCCTTGGAAGAGCAGATGGGCTCTTTCCCCTGGGAAGATCCGGAGAGGGTGCCCTCCTTGTGGTCGCCGTTGATGAGGTCTGACTTGGAAGCTATGGATCCCAAGCCAGTGTCACAGAATGTGTCCTTCAAAAATGACAAAAGGGGCTCGATGGCGATGTAGGATGGCAAGTTGTTGACAGCGAGCCAGAGGAGACCAGTGGCGGGGTCATGCATGAGACCAATGGCGGTTGAACCCGAGGGGTTGGGGGTGGGCCACTTAACTTGTGACATAGCCCGCCTCAGGCCGTCGTTGTTGATGACCTCGATGTGGTAGCCGGCGGAAGAGACATGCCCGCATACTCTGGCCCACTGCTTGAGTTCCTGCCGCAGTAATGGTCGTCAGCTTCCTCGGTGATGTCGGGCGAAGAGACCGCGATACACCTCTTTTGGGCCAGCCGCTTCTCGAGCTCCACGGGAAGCATAGCCGGGCTTAGGCTGCGACGCTCTGTACTGGGATATGGGGATGGGGATCTGGGGGAAAAGGGCTGTTTGGCAGGCGTCATCTAAGAAACTCAGGGCGGCCTTGGTATGGAGATCAGTGGGTAAGCTGCACGGGAAAACCGGCAGATGTTGACAATGGAGGTCTCACGGCGGCGGCAGCAGCGGGGACCTTGCTAGGGTTTCGAGCGAGGGAGGGTGTGTGTGTGCGCACGCGCACCTGAGGAGTTTTTGGTGTGTGTGTGTGTGTGGAGGGGGGTGGGGGTGTGTTTGAGGAAATGACGTGGGTACTGAAAAGTTTACAATGCGGGAGTGAAATGCCGGGGCTAATGAAATTTTTGATGATTGTGCATCGCACACGGTCTGGAGATAACAACCGTGAGTTATGAAACAGAAAAACCCTCGAGGCGGGCAGATATTTTCTAGGGGCAGGCAAGATTGGGAACAAGAAACATCGCACACGGTCCGGAGATAACAACCATGTGTTATGAAACACAAAAACCCTCCTCGAGGCGGGCAGATATTTTCTAGGGATGCAGGTGGGATTGGGAAGAAGAAACATCGCACACGGTCCGGAGATAACAACCGTGTGTTATCAAACAGAAAAACCCCCGAGGCAGGCAGATATTTTTGAGAGGGGGAGCCTCGTGGAGCCCAATGTAGCGTGCGGATGTGTGTGTGACAGGGGCACCGGCATGGCACATGGTTAATTTGAGTGAACCATGTCTGTTGCGTCATCCGACTTGTCTAATGTTCATAAATTTAGCGAAAAATGACGCGGGAGAGGGTCAGAAAACGAACACACATGCATGTGGACCAAATTTATTTGTATGAAAAGGGTGGTTTGATTTTTGAATACCAAATGCAACTTTGATGTTGCACCTATCTCACAGAGCGCATGTTATTGCTTGCCCCACCTCGTGTCGGCACGAAGGGAATCCTAAGCTATGAATGCATGTCCCCCCCCCAACCTAGGCTCACCTAGCAAAGTGCGAAGTAGCTAGCAGCTCCCCTCCCTCGTATCGGCACGAAGGGAATCCTAAGCTATGAATGGGTGCCCCCTGTCGGTGTCAAAACCGGCAGATCTCGGGTAGGGGGTCCCGAACAGTGCGTCTAGGCGGATGGTAACAGGAGACAAGGCACACGATGTTTTTACCCAGGTTCGGGCCCTCTCCATGGAGGTAAAACCCTACACCTGCTTGATTGATATTGACGATATGGGTAGTACAAGAGTGGATCTACCACGAGATCAAGGAGGCTAAACCCTAGAAGCTAGCCTATGGTATGATTGTTGTAATGGTTGTTTTTTCTACGGACCTAAACCCTCCGGTTTATATAGACTCCGGGGAGGGCTAGGGTTACACAGAGTCGGTTACAATGGTAGGAGATCTACATATCCGTATTGCCAAGCTTGCCTTCCACGCCAAGGAAAGTCCCATCCGAACACGGGACGAAGTCTTCAATCTTGTATCTTCATAGTCTTGGAGTCCGGCCGATGATGATAGTCCGGCTATCCGGACACCCCCTAGTCCAGGGCTCCCTCAGTAGCCCCCGAACCAGGCTATAGAGCCTCCACCGTCAAATGGCCCAGCCAGGTCCATCTACGAACCCAAAAAGAAGGCCCCAGGAAGCAAAGTAACACGTCAAGCGTCCGATGATAGCAGCACATACAAGTACAGGGGCGCCGCACACCCACTATGTTTCACCGATGAGGTGCTGGACCATGAATTCCCAAAGCAGGGTTTAAACCCATGAACATAGAGGCCTCTGACGGAACAACAGACCACGAGTCTGGATAGAAGATTATATATGCATATACACATGGCCGAGGAGGCGATCTCCACGCCATAAAATATCTACCCTTAAGCTCAAAGGGCCAGCCGTCATTGGCTCAAAAGCCTCCCGTAAAAACTTGTTGGAAGTTGGGAAGAGCTCGAGGAAGCGTTTAGAGCGAATTTTCAAGGAACTTATGTCCATCCTCCGGATGCGAGATGATTTAAGTCATATAACTCAACAGCCGGAGAGTCGTAATGAAATTCTGGAACAGGTTTCTTACCAAAAGAACCAAATAGTCGATTGTCTGACGCGAAGCCTTAGCAGCTTTCAAGCACAATGTCCGAGACGAATGGCTCGCCAGGCACCTCGGTCAAGAGAAACCGAGGACAATGGCCGCACTAACAAGCCTCATGACTCACTTCTGTGCGGGAGAGGATAGCTGGCTAGCAAGAAGCAGCACCAGCGACCCAAGTACATCCGAGATAAGAGATGGAAACAGAAAATCACGGCGTAGAAAAGAGCAGCGCCGGAATAAAGAGAAAAGCCCAAAGAGCATGGCAGTCAACGCTGGATTCAAAAGCTCGCGGCCTAATAACAAAACACAACCTCTTAAGGATGACAGTGACGAATTGTCCAACTTAAACAAAATTTTGGGTCGGATATGTCAAATCCACAGTACCCCCGGAAGGCCTGCAAATCACACCCACAGGGATTGTTGGGTTCTTAAACAGTCCGGCCGATTAAATGCCGAACACAAGGGGCTCGACGCGTCAAGCGAAGAAGATAAACCCCCCAAATAGGCACCGGAAAACAAAAGACTTTCCCACAAGGGGTCAAAGCAGTAAACTCACTTCATGTGATAACACAGAAAAATAGTGCGACACTTTCTAAAAAGAGCTTCGCACGGTCCAACCTAGCAGACCGTAGAGATTGGATATCAAAGCCAATCACTTTCGACCACCTGGACTATTCCAGAAGCGTTCGAAACGTGGGACGGACTCCCCTGATATTGAATCCCATAATAGACGGATTACAATTCACTAATGTCCTAATGGACGGCGGCAGTGACTTAAACCTGCTATATTCAAACACAATCCGTAGGATGGGGATAGACCCTACCAAAATTCGACACAGCCACACTTCCTTCAAAGGAGTGACGCCAGGCCCCTTACGCCAAGTGCACAGGCTCTATATTACTAGAAGTCGTGTTGGGATCGCGAACAATTTTCGACGCGAAAAATTAATTTTTCATATCGTCCCATTTGAAAGTGAATATCAAGCACTCTTGGGACGAAAGGCTTTTGTCCGCTTCAACGCCATACCGCATTACGCGTCTCTTACACTCAAAATGCAAGGTCCACATGGCGCCATTTCAGTGCGAGGGTCACTTAAGGACCCTGGACTCGGATAGACGAATCCGGCCTCAGCAGGCTAGGGGCTCCCTAGCCACATACCCCTTCACAGGGGGCTGCGCGCACAAACAATCGCGGTTTCATATAAACCTTGCTTTAATTATTTATATTTCTTATTTCACATATTTTTCGCACGAATTGTTTCTAAAACTAAACATTCCTCTCTTTCTATAGATGAACAACGTGCATACCCGTCCAGGATAACGGCGCAACGGAGACACAGGCACAGACGTGCAGTAGGGACCCGTTGCAAGGATTCTTTTCGATTAAGACCTGCGTAGACCTTTTTACCGTCTCTTGTTGTTATTCTCCTTGGTTTTTCCCATAGCCAAAGCGGAGCCTGACGCTTTGGCATCGGCCGCGTCAGAAGACCATGCCCGTACCCGGACACTAGGGGCTTAGGGTATCGTTCTGCCCATTACTATAAAGACCAAACACCTTAGGGAGTGTTCGGCGTCTCGAGTTAGGCATTATATGCATCAGCTCCGAATCATGTCTTTGGTCAAATGTTGGGTTTGCCGGCTCATGTATTTTGCTGCCTTACGTTCAGATCATCGGCTAACGCGGCACCGGAGAACTCTGCGATTGTGCCCGGTTCGCCGGGCGAAAGCACCTCAAGAGAGAAAGCCAAAACCGATCATCATGATACAATGAGAGTCCGTCAACCACTCGATCGACTAACGGAATGTTTAGAATTTCGCTGACGAAGGACCGTTTCGGTCAGCACATATGCACCCGAATACGGAGACGTGCGGTGCCACAAGGGGCTATATCGTAGCCCCACCCTCGAGCTCCACCGCTAAGTGAAAGTGATAAAGCATTATAGTCCGGATTGCCTCGTTAAGCACGCTACCACCTCCTTATAATAGGACCGAGGCGCCGGATTAAGTGTGAAAACGCGCTATTTTTGCGAACACCCCAACACCTTTTGCTTGGGGGCTGAAGCCGAAGACTGCCATCTTTCAAGTTATACAAAACTATACGTAAACGGCCGCACAGGAGAAGTTTTACTACTTGGACGCACAAGTATAAAAAGCAGTTATAACATAATCATCGATTTACAAGCTAATGCATTCATTTGAGCGTTACATACTTCGAGCACTGCGACTCTATTATACAAGCGCTGCGCATGACTTCTCCGAAGTAGTGCTCGGCAGGGAGACGGCTTTCATCCGGACCCTGGGCGGCAACAGCGGTGGCATCCATCTCCAGACAATGCACCTTCACACGGGCAAGAGCCATCCGCGCGCCCTCGATGCAGGCCGACCGCTTCATCTCCTTTATATGCGGCACCGCGCCAAGGAATTGCTGTAGTAAGCCGAAATAGCTCGTCACCTTGGACGTCTCTGGCCAGACATGAGCCACGATGTTAGTCATGGCAAGTCCGAACAATATATTTAGCTCAGCCCATTTGGCCAACCGGTCCGTTAACGGAAGGGAGCGATCCGGACTGTGGAATTGGGACCAGTATAGCTCTTACGTCTCGTGATCCCCCGGCTCGGAAGTGCTTAGCGGCATCGGCCGACTTGCGCTAAGTCCATATCACGGATCCTCCAGACTCCTGACCGCTCAAATTTAGCGCCGCCGATCCATAAACGGCGACGCAGCAGAATAGGCTTGCCAGCCACGATCTCTCGACTGGCGCGGTTCCTCCTTCATAGCCCGCATTGCGAGCGGGCATCCTTGGCCTCGGCGGTGGCCTTCTTCAGTCTTCCGCTCCGATAAGCGCTCCTTTTCAAGAGCCTCATTGCGGTCGGTAGCATCCTTTAATTTCATGGCCAATTGCCACCTCCGCCTAGCTTAGGGCGGTCGCAGCCTTTTCGCTTTTAACTCTTCGCCGCCGAGGCAGCCGCGTCACTCCTTCGTGATTGCTCCTTAGCTCGAGCAAGTTCTCGCGAAGGCTCTCCACAGCAACAGCACCGTCTCGTAACAACAGCATACAATTTATCGAGGAGGGCTTGACCCCTTAAATAAAGCAAGCTGCGGAGAATTTATTTACCTTGCGACTCGTCAAGTCGCTGGTTGACAAGCGATATCAACATCCGCCACGTCAAGTTGCCGACTTAATTCGGCAAACTCATTAGTCCGGCTAGCCCTCGGACTATCCGCCAACTGCATAGGGACGGCAGTATTCACTACTTGAGATTTCAAGATTTCGATCCTCGACACGCTGTCGTTTCCGACAACCTACTGAGTCTCAGGGGCTACTATCTATACAGGGCGCATTTTTATGTGCAAAATTGTTAAAAGACAAAAGGATCGTCATTTTGCATACCTCAAAACCCGCTTGACAAACTCATGGCGGCATTACATAATCCGCTCTCGGCGGACGAAATCCTTCAATCACCATACGCATTAACGCACGGTGATCTTCGAAATGGGCGCCTCTCAAGCAGATTCTTGATTCTCGGCGAGACACTAGTAGGTGCGAACACTCTGGCCCCTCGGACTCGGGGATACCCTCCGTGATGACACCGGGTTCGCTTTGCCTCATCTGGCGGCGCTGCGGATGGGCGTCGCTCTCCATCATCTCCGGAAGAAGGTCCTCGAAGATGAACTTCGCTCGAGAAGGCTGCAGATCGAACTGCAATATAAATATTTGGTTACCTCTGAAGCACAAATTAAGGTATTTCCTTACTAATTAACTCCCTCTTTCATACTCACGGCTCATTGGAGGGCCGATCCTTTAGTGATGATTGGCGTCCGGATTCTCTCCGGGCGCGGACCCGGGAAGATCTCTTCCCACGCTTAGGGCTTTGGCCTCCGGATCTCGGGCGGTCCTCTCTCCCCCTGAAGGAGGGTTCTTGTTTCCCCCTCTTGATCGCCCCTTTGGGCGAAATATTAGCTCCTCTATTTTCCCCGTCGCCCCCTTCTGTGGGGCCAACCTCCAACATTCTGACCAGCACGGGCTCCAGTGCGGTCTCTGGGAGGGGTGCCGGACACCTTATCAGCCTTGATCGCGCCACCCATTCCTGTAAAGAACAAAGGGTCAGGAGGCGAACTCTGGAAAGGCACGTAAACAGGATGTCCGGACTCTGAGCTACTTACCTGAGTATCCGGGCGATCGCGGCTTAGGCCTGCATCCTCGGCTAAATCCGGACACGCCACCTGCGGTCCGAAGAACAACTTATACATCTCCACGGGTGTCGCACCCATGAAGTGTTGGAGAATCCGAGGTCCCTCCGGGTTGAATTCCCATAGACGGAGGGGACGGCGTTTGCAGGGCAGAAGATGCCTGATTAGCATAACCTGCATCACCTTGATCAGGTCGATCTCCCTCGCTTGGAGATCTCGAATCCGGCCCTGCAGCGAGGGCACGTCTTCGGACGGCCCCCAGTCGAGCCCTTGGTTGACCCACGACATCAGTTGGCGCGGAGGTCCCGGGCGGAATGAGGGCGGCGGCTTTTGCCTGCTGCCCCTTGGAGTGGTGATGTAGAACCACTCCTGCTGCCACAGTCCGGGTTCCTCTTGGAAGGAACCCTCAGGCCACGGGGCATCGACCTTCTTGCTTATGGTCACCCCGCCGCACTCCTCTTGACGCCCCTCGACCATCTTCGGCTCCACCTTGAAGGTCTTCAGCCATAGGCCGAAGTGGGGGATGACGCGGAGGAAGGCTTCGCAGACGATAATGAATGCGGAGATATGGAGGATAGACTCCGGAGCCAAGTCGTGAAAGTCCAGCCCGTAGTAGAACAGGAGCCCTCTCACGAAGGGATCCGTCGGGTAGCCTAAACCCCGGCGGAGGTGGGATACGAAAACGACGTATTCACCAGGCTCGGGGGCTGGCATAGCCTGCCCTTGGGCAGGCAACCTGTGCGAAACCTCGTAGGCCAGGTACTTGGCCTCACGCAACTTCAATATGTCCTCCTCCGTGACGGAGGAGGGCATCCACCGGCCCTAGAGGTCGGAGCCGGACATGATTGAGGATCCGAAGCGCTCGAATCTGAGGCTCTGGGTGTTGGAACTGGGAGCGGGGAAAAGATTCGATGCGAGATTGAAGAACAAGGGCGAGCCTTGGTCCTCTTATAAAGGGGAAGAAATACCAAGGGCCGTCTCCGTGACCGTTTGAGATTCCCCTTCGATGGAGGAGGCGTGGCGACGGGAACGGTTGGGTTATCCACGCACGTATTGATGAGAATCCCGGAATAAGGGGAACACGATCTCTGCTTCGACGGGACGTGCCAAGGAAACCGCTTCGCTAAACGTGCTGAGGTGGTATAGTAATTCAAACAAAGGCTTGGTTGCGATGTGATGACACGCCGCATAATACGTCAGCAGATTGAGCTAAGTGTACATTTTATTCTCTCTACGGTAGAATGTGGGAATTATTTTTGCAGTGCCGGACACTATCCAGATGTTCATTATCTTCTCTGGGTTATTCAAGGGAGGAACCCGCCTTGCGATGCCGAACATTATGCACGCCGGACTTATCGCCATTGAAGACTGGTTCAGGCTCGAGGAGTCTGGACTACGGGTGTCCGGACAGCCGGACTATCAATATCCGCCGGACTCCAAGACTACGAAGATACAAGATTGAAGACTCCGGCTCGTGTCCGGATGGTACTTTCCTTGGCGTGGAAGGCAAGCTTGGCGGTACGGATATGTAGATCTACTACCATTGTAACCGACTCTATGTAACCCTAGCCTCCTCCGGTGTCTATATAAACCGGAGGGCTTTAGTCCGTAGGACAACATACATCTCAACAATCATACCATAGGCTAGCTTCTAGGGTTTAGCCTCCTTGATCTCGTGGTAGATCTACTATTATACTACCCATATCATCAATATTAATCAAGCGGGGCGAGGGTTTTACCTCCATCGAGAGGGCCGAACACAGGTAAAAACATCGTGTCCCTCGTCTCCTGTTACCATCCGCCTAGACGCACAGTTCGGGACCCCCTACCCGAGATCCGCCGGTTTTGACACCGACAGCAGGCCTTGTTGAGGTCTTTAAAATCGACACATAGGCGCCAGGATTTGTCCTTCTTTGGTACCATTACCAGGTTTGCTAGCCAATCCGGCTGTTTGATGTCTCTGATGAATCCGGCTTCCAATAGCTTGGCTAGTTCTTCTCCCATTGACTGTCTTTTGGGTTCGGAAAATCGTCAAGAGCCTGTTTGACTAGCTTGAACCCTTTTAGGATATTTAGGCTATGCTCGCCAATCTACGGGATTCGGCATATCCGAAGGGTGCCAAAGTAAAATGTCCCAATTTTCGAAGGAATTCTCGCGATCTGGCGTCTACATCGAGGGTTCAACCGTGCCCGATGGAGGCCGTCTTTGTTGGGTCCGTTGGATGGACCTCGAATTTTACTATTTCGTCCGCTGGTTTAAAGGAGGTGGACTTGGATGTCTTATCGAGTATCACATCGTCCCTATTCACCGTGAGAGCACAAAGACGGTGAGTTCTTCGCCCTAGGGCTTGGATAGTGCCTCTAGGGCTAATGCGGCTGTCTTGTTTTCGGCGCGGAGTGCTATGTCCGGATCACTAACGAGAGTGATTATTCCGCCAGGCCCAGGCATTTTGAGCTTCATGTACCCGTAATGGGGTACGACTTGAAAAATTGTGAATGCCTCTCGTCCTAATATAGCGTGATATCCGCTGTTGAACGGCGCCACTTGGAACGTGACCTCTTCGGACCTGTAATTGTCCGGCGGGCCGAACAACACATCGAGTGTGAGTTTTCCGGTGCAGCGCGCTTCCCGGCTAGGGATTATTCCTCTGAAGGTTGTGCTGCTTCGCTCAATGCGACTCCAGTCTATTTCCATTTTTTGAAGAGTTTCCTTGTAGATGAGGTTTAATCCGCTGCCGCCATCCATGAGGACCTTGGTAAGTCGAAATCCGTCCACTATTGGACTAAGTACCAGTGCGGCTGGTGCTCGGGCTGTTCGGAATTTAGGTTCGTCGCTGCCGTTGAAGGTGATGGCTGTGTTGCTCCATGGATTTGTTGTTGCTACTTGGTAGACTTCGGCGAGGCAGCGGATTCTTCGTTTCCGCATATTATTTGATGCGAAAGTCTCGAAGACTGTTGATACCGTACCGGTATTGTTGGAGTGGTTTTCCGGGGCTAGAAGCTCCTCGCCACTTTTGGCCACCTGCCGTAATATCCAACATGCTCGAAGGCTATGTGTTGGGATGGCGCCCTCATCTCGTGGATTTTACAGGTCCGCTAAGCCATCCCTCCAGTACGGTTCTGTGCCCTTTATGGGGTTTTTGCTTTTTGGTTTTTGCACCTGGTGCCTGAGTGTAATGCACCCTTTTATTGCGGACTAGGGTTGTATTCGGGGCCGGATTGTCCCAAAACTTATTTTCGGTTTTCCGAAAACTCTCCATCGCACAGTACTTTCATACTATGAACGCCAGGTCGGCGAATCGTGTGATTTCACGACGGCTGACGGCGTTCAAGATTCCCTCGTCCGTGCAATTATTGCAAAAAATTGAGATTGCGTTTTGCTCTCGGCCGTCCTTTATCCTGTCCATAACCAGGAGGAATCTGGCCCAGTAATGATGTACTGTTTCAGCAGGCTCTTGCTGGATTAGAGATAGATCACATTTGTCTGGGCGGGTGGGTGGAATTGAGTCCGGAACCCTACCCATCTCAAGGCTCAAGGGCCGAGAAGTTTCCGAATTTGGAAGCTTGGAAAGTGGGCGTTGTCCAACGAGTCGGTCCGATGCCCCGACTTTAGGTTCAATGCTTGATCAAGTCCGCCCCTCCGGGAATCCGGCATGGAGGGTTCGGCCGCCCGGACATGACTAGTTTTCAATATAGGAGAAGAGTCGCCACATTGTTCCTCTACCACTGCAACGTGGTGGGTAACCTGGGGAGAGTTAATCTCTCTCAGATCGGTTTTAGGCCCAATCTGATTGTAGTATGTGGCGACTCCCAGAGCGGCGATGCGATCCAAGAGTTCGTTTACAAATGAGAGCTCTATTGGATCCAGCCGCTCGGCGAATTCTGAGCTGACATGAAGATTGCCTTTGACGACCCGAGAGGTCATTGTCGAAGCGGTGGCCGGGAAGGCGGTCATAAGAAAACCACCTAGCCGGACAGTTTGGCCGGCGGCCAAGGCTCCTTTGGCGAAGATACCGTCCTTGAAGACGGGAAGAGGCATCCTTCCTATCGATGAAGGCACAGAGGAACTCTCAATGAAAGCACCAATGTCGGTGTCAAAACCGGCGGATCTCGGGTAGGGGGTACCGAACTGTGCGTCTAGGCAGATGGTAACAGGAGACAAGGGACACGATGTTTTTACCCAGGTTCGGGCCCTCTCGATGGAGGTAAAACCCTACTCCTGCTTGATTGATATTGATGATATGGGTAGTACAACAGTGGATCTACCACGAGATCAAGGAGGCTAAACCCTAGAAGCTAGCCTATGGTATGATTGTTGTAATGGTTGTTTTTCCTACGGACCTAAACCCTCCGGTTTATATAGACACCGGGGAGGGCTAGGGTTACACAGAGTCGGTTACAATGGTAGGAGATCTACATATCCGTATTGCCAAGCTTGCCTTCCACAACAAGGAAAGTCCCATCCGGACACGGGACGAAGTCTTCAATCTTGTACCTTCATAGTCTTGGAGTCCGGCCGATGATGATAGTCCGGCTATCTGGACACCCCCTAGTCCAGGACTCCCTCACCCCCCAACCTTGGTTCACCTAGAAAACTGTGAAGTAGCTAGCAGCCCCCCCTCGTGTCGGCACGAAGGGAATCCTAAACTATGAATGCATGTCCCCCCAACCTAGGCTCACCTAGAAAAGTGCGAAGTAGCTAGCTGCCCCCTCCCTCGTATCGACACGAAGGGAATCCTAAGCTATGAATGGATGCCCCGCAACCTTGATTCACCTAGAAAACTGTGAAGTAGCTAGCAGGCCCCCTCGTGTCGGCATGAAGGGAATCCTAAGCTATGAATGCCCCCCCCCCCCAACCGGGGTTCACCTAGCAAAGTGCAAAGTAGCAGCCCCCCCCCACACACACTTTTAGTCAGCGGGCCAGAGAGGCATCTCACCAAGATTGATCGTAAAACGGACCAAGAATAATCTACCTCGGTCATACAACCTCTCTCTTTTTGCTGGTCAAAGTGAAGGTCGTCCATGCGACCCCAGATAGGCTAGCTCGCCGATAATCACACAAGTAGCTAGTCCCCGAAGACAACCACTGCATGCGTGTGGCCCAAACATATGTATGGATCAAGTGTGTTTTTTAGTACACAATGGAACAACTTGGATGTGGCACCGTGATTTCGAACTAGAAATCCCCACACTGAGTGAGGGTTAGGTTGATGATGCATATGTATGTTACACCACACTTCAAGCCGACGACGGGGATTCATGCATGCATGTGTGCATAGTATATGCGCTCAAACTTTAATTAGGTCTGAATCTCACCATGACCTATACTGCGATAACACGAACCAAATGAAGAATCCGCCATGGTAACTATCTTGTTGTCGGTCAAGGTGATCATGGATGTCCACGCGGGCCCACAAATATATAGGCTTGTCGCCGATAAGCACGTGAGGGAGTGTACCGTTCGAAGACAACCACTACATGCATATGTATGGAGGTGATGCGTGCATGCATCTTTGAATACCATTTCACAACATTGATGTGGCGCGTGCATCGAAAATCATACTCTCCCCACACAGAGCGAGATCGGTTCATGACATGTCATTGTACTAGCCACTTCGACTCGATGGGAGGGATTCATGTGTACACATGCATGCGTGTGTGCTCTCTCTCTCTCTCTCTCTCTCTCTCTCTCTATATATATATATATATATATATATATATATATATATATATAGACACACACCATATTTAGAAGCAAAGTTAACCCCCTCCGAAGTCAAATTAACCACTCTCGTTGTCAGGAAAAAAAGTAGTGATGGACCAAGCGGGCCCACAAATGGAAAGCATCGATATCGCTGATACCCGCTTAAGTGGGTGCGAGAGGACAACCACCATCGCTTTGCAAGTGGGCCAAACATATGTTGAATATAATACCTAAAATGCACAACTTTGATGTGCCACACATGACTCAAAAACTGTAAACCATGCACCCACACAGAGCGAGGTTCATGAAGCATACTACATATGATGGTCCCCTTCCCCCTCGTCGACGCATACTATATGCTCCTACCGTAATACAACCCAAAAAGAATCCTCATCAATGGTGAAATTAATTAACCTCTCCCGATATAGGTCAAAGTGATGGACATGCATCGACGATGGCCTCGTGGGCCCACAGATGGAAGCGTCACACATGAGTGTCCTAGCTAGGATAACCACCGCCTACATGCATATGGCGCAAAGAGGTGTTGTGTGATGTTTGAATAGACATTTTCATAATTTTGATGTGGCACGTGCCTCGGAAATCAAAAAGTCCCGACACTGAGTGAGATGTACTTGTTCACGGACACATACATATAGTATATATATACGCTACTCCCCTCCGACCTCTTCGACGCGTGCTATATACCACCATAGCACAAACAAAAAAGATTCTACCTTGCTGGTCAACTTAACCTCACTACCGGCTATTCGTCAAAGTGATGGACGACGACCTCGCGGGCCCACAGAAAGCGTCATATGCGAGTATATCGAGGGTCGTGTAGGACAACCTTCGACTGCATGTGGCCATAACATGTATGTATGAAAGGGTTGTGTAATGTTTTAAATCACGAATTCACGACTCTGATGTGGCACCGGCCTGCCTAACAAAATGGCCAATCCACATGGTGGCTCACAACTTGTAGTGTACTGCAAGACACTCGCCACCCCCAGATGTACACACCCACACACACTGCGAATCCACCGCAACTACGATGCATGTTAAATTAATTATCCCGCGGAGAACATACATATGTTACCAAAGGAGGGACGTTTTAATTTCAAAAAAATATTAGAGATCATTAAGATGTTTTAGTACATTAATTGATTCATTTTCTATGGGTATAATGTGCAAAAATCAAATTTGAGCTACATGCACACGTGACAGTGCACCTAAATGGATTGCAAAAGACATGTGTCTCAGTAGGTGCATGTTTACTCCCCGTGCAACCAATTTCAAACAATGAGAATCTTGATTTTTAAATTCTAGTACATCCAAAACTTATTTAAAGTTCATGAAACTTATCGGGTTGTCATATGGACACCAATACAAGGTTGCATTGTACTTTGTTTTGTCAAATTTGAGACCAGTTTTGATGTAATCTATATCTTATTACAAATGGGAGATTATTAATAATTGGGAACCAATATCCCAAATGGACTATTTATTCGAACAGTGAGCGTTAGACCAACAATGGATATGTGCCATGCTTCAGTTAAGCAAAAAACGACATCATTAATAATCCAAATAGAAAACAATATGTGTGCCGCCACGTGACCCATGTACCATGCGAGCAGGTGTGAGTTGACGGGACGCATGCGAGCAGTCCGCCGCGCAGGCAGACCGGGAGGTATGCGTGCAGGTGTGTGAATTGATGGAGGCGTGCTCGCCGTGCAGTGTCATCGGGGGGCGTGCGAGTAGATGTGTGAAACGACGGTAGGCATGCCAGCAGTCCTGTGCGCAGGCTCACCGGGAGGCGAGCCAGCAGTTTGACCACCACCCGCCTCTCTCCCACTACTCCATATTAATGGTGCACCCGAGCGGCTGCACCCCCTATCCTTGCCACACACACAATCCCCTCTCTCCGCTTGCATCCTCGACGCCGCTCTCAGCCATCAAAGTCGTCAGTGTATGAGGATGTTGCTGAAGCGCCCCATCGGAGGGAATGGCGACGATGGGGCTGCTAAAGCCTCGGAGCACGGCGTGGAGATGGAGACAGAGGTCGCCATCATCGTCGGTGAGTTATCGCTGCAACCTGACATCGTCGACGGCGTCGAACTTCCACAGCCGGAGGCGGAGTTCCACACCGACTCTGGTGACGAATCGGGCGACGACTCCAACGACAACTCCGGCTACGACTCCTACGATGACGGACAACTGGTTAGTCATCTATACCCATTTATGTGTCAAATAGATCCTAGGGTTTCTCTGGTTACTCCTGCCTGCCCCTTTTCCGAATAGAAATCCTATGGTTATGTTCTCCCAATCCATGAAATCTGAGTAAGTTTCATTAGATCCGTGTAGATTATTGATTTTTTGAATGAGTGATAAGTGATTAGTTGTTTCATATGTGGAAATGATTCTGCTAGTAATCCGACTAGGGTTAGTGTCTGTGCTAATAATTCCTAGCCAGGACTTGACAATTGATTTTGAATGACCTACATATGTTTGTGCCATTGTTTTCTTCAAGATTGGTCTGTACATAGACAAATGTGCTTAAAAATTAAACCATAATCTCTGGATATGTATAAATAAATAGCCATAAATTCCTAATCCTACTTCACGGCATGTAATCGTTGATTTGATGCCAATTTTTGCCAACTGCCAAATGTTTGCTAGAGATTAGTTTGTAACCATTAATTTGAAGCCAATTTTTTTTACTAGTTGTATAGGTGTTGTCTGACGATGTGGACAGCGAGGATGAAGATGTCCAGAGGAGGTACAATAAGCAAATCTGAGGGAGCTTTATGCAGGAATGCATAACAGGCATATTAGGACCTGGAACGACGGCTATCGATGCCCATTTTGCAACCACAAGCTTCATGACGCATATCAAAGTGTTCTGGCGCATGCAAGAGGACAGGCCATTGGCTCCTTCAAGCAGAAGTATGCTCGCAGGGTGGAGCATGGCGCGTATGCCGAGTACCTAGAGAAGGTTAAGGTTCGTGCCGGCTTGTGAGATGAGATGTGGGATCAAACTATGTACGCTTGAGCATGCTTAATGATGGTTGAACTATGCTTGTGTATGTGTACGCTTATTATCTATGTCTGAGTATGTTTAATCTATGTTTACTTATGTATAACAGTGGGATATGGATGCAATCAGTTCGGGATTGAATCTACCTCTGTCCTTAACTATTGGCACCCTTTGTAGTTTGTGTTAAATGTTGACCAAAGATTTAACTGACCAAATGTTAGTGCAGGTCAGCAAAAATTATATCGTTGGATGCGTATTTGAACATAGTGTTCAGTGATATAATTTTTGGTGACATGCATAAACATTTATTAGTCAATATTTGGTCGAAATTTGGTACAAATGATAGAGGGGACCAATAAACCAGGACGGAGGTAGTACATTAATCACACACGGTTCCCAAAATTGGAACCGTGTGCAATGACTTACGTTTTGCCTGTTGCTTCAATCACACACGGTTCCCAAAATTGGAACCATGTGCAATGACTTACGTTTTGCTTCTTGCGTCAATCACACACGGTTGGCTCTAGCAAACCGTTGCCTCCGAATTTTTTTGTGGGACAGAAAACCCTCGCCACCCAATTCAAAAAAGAAAAAAGAAAACCCTCGCCATCCCCACGTCACAAAACCCTCACCCCCTGAAAGTGCGTTATAACGACTAGAGGGGGGGTGAATAGGCGATTTTTATGAATTCTTCACTAAGGAATTTGCTGGTGAGGAAATTCCTTAGCGAAGAACTACTTGCAGCGGAATAAGTACTCAGAAGTAAACATAACAGGATACAAACATAGTCAACATGATGAAATGAAGACTAGCACAGAGTATGGAAAGCGTAAACACAGGATAACAAGATGAAGACAAAGCAGGTGAAGAAATTGAAGCGAGGAATTTGTGAAGGTCTTGATCAAAGTCTTCAAGCAGAGATATGAACAACATTCAACACAATAATGAGGAAATGAAAGAGTTGAGGAAATAGAACCGGTCGGTTGGTGAAGACAATGATTTGGTAAACCAGTTCCAATCATTGTCTCGGTTATGCGTCTGGTTGAGCGGCGGTGAGTATTTAAACTCGAGGACACATAGTCCGGACACCCGATCTCGAGCGCAACTCAGGACACCCAGTCCTCACAGTATTCTCCTTGAACTAAGACCACGCAGGCCTCGTCCAATCACTCATGGTAAGTCTTCAGGTGACTTCCAAACCTTCACAGACTTGGTCACTCGGCGATCCACAATCCCTCTTGGATGCTCTAGACCTTGACGCCTAACCGTCTGGAAGAAGCACAGTCTTCAAAGATAACAAGCATTGGATGCACACAGGA
The DNA here is from genome assembly GCA_021437245.1 of Aegilops speltoides. NCBI lineage: Eukaryota > Viridiplantae > Streptophyta > Magnoliopsida > Poales > Poaceae > Aegilops > Aegilops speltoides. The sequence goes on from CM038144.1 coordinate 398,241,934, forward strand.
TCAATTTCTTCAGTGATGCTCAATCACTTTGGTTTGTGGGGGTTTGGTTTTGGATTTTCCTCACTTGATGATTCTCGCTCAAAGTCCTCGGAGGATGGGTTGCTCTCAGATGACAAGTGTCAAGTTCTCTCGGAGCAGCCAACCAACTAGTGGTTGTAGGGGGCGGCTATTTATAGCCTAGGGAGCAGCCCGACATGATAAGACATAAATGCCCTTCAATGATATGACCGTTAGGTGGATAAGATATTTTGGACAGCCGCGCAAGAAGATAAAGAACGATCGGAAATTTGACTCTCAAATTCCTCGGGGCTATCATGTTCCTCCTTGTGTAGGCAATTCAGACCTGGCGAATTCCTAACTCCTCGATCGAGAACAAAGTCATCGATGACGGAAGAACTGCGTCTCACATGAAGAATTTGATTGAATCGTATGAGATTTCAATGGCTTCACTCAAAGGAATTGGTAGATGTAGGATTTTGAGTTGAGCATCACATGGAAATTTTTCCTTAGTATTTTCTCGACCCCCTTTAACAGTACGGTGTTTCCTATGACTCAATAAATAGAAAATGAAACTACGAAAACAAAAGTCTTCACGCTTCATATTCCTTGAGTGAATACCAAGTCTTCAAGGTCACACTAATTTCTTCACTTTCAAAGTCTTCAGAAAGTCTTCAGAATATCAAAGTCTTGAGTCGAAGAACTTCATTTTTAGGGGTCGACTTTCTCTGTAAATATCAAACTCCTCGTAGACTTATAGACATGTGCACACTCACAAACACATCAGTTACTTAACCTATAAGTCTTCAATACACCAAAATCACTAACGGGCACTAGATGCACTTACAATCTCCCCCTTTTTGGTGATTGATGACAACATAGGTTAAGTTTTCAACGGGGATAAACATATGAAGGTTAAATACTGATATTGAGGACTTTGATTGCAAGATATAGAAGAACTCCCCCTGAATATGTGCATAGTGAGGAATTTGCTTTTGAGGCAATGCACATTTGAAAAATTGAATCATGGAGATCTCCCCCTATATCTTGTAATTCATACACGCATTTGATATATAATATGAAGAATTTGAAATGCATGATGAAATATGGTGCCTGATGAGATTCAGCATGCGTGCAATGATATTAACGAGGAATAAGCATGCAGAATAGCACATCAAAAGTTTCAGAGCTCAGTGCATCAAAGCATCAGAGCACGACCAGAAGTATCAAGGCACCATCGGATTTAAGATTACAACTCGATCCAATAAAAGTTTCGAAGAACGAGAGTTGTAACTTAACAAAACGCCCATAATATAAACCCGCTTGAAGACTAACTCAGATTTCTCCCCTTTGTCATCGAATGACCAAAAGGATCGGCGAGGACTAACGCTCAAGAATTTCAAGTTGATGGAGGAGCGCCGGCGTTATCGGGGTTGTTTGTTGAAGTAGGGCTGCCGCGATGTCGCCCAAATCTTCATGTTCATCGGTTTCACGCGATGAAGAATAAGAGCTAGCCACCGGATCGGGAACTTTGACTCTCTTGAATTTCTTGGAGGTGGTGCGAGACCGGTCAAATGCTTCCCGGAGACCCATAGTCTTGATTCTTCCATGGAATATGCATGAGTGAGAACAGCCCAAAGTGCGGTTGAGGGTTTCATGAAGGTGATCTTGATTTTCTTCACTTGCATTATGGGTTGAGGTCATGTTGTGAAGAATTGCAGCAAATTGGCGTTTCACCCATTTGTGATTGCGATCAACCTTCCGATGAAGGCGAGGAGTAACTCACGGTCGGTCATCACCACAGGTCTTTGTGGCTTGAGGATTTTGCTTAGCTGAGGTATTTGCGGCAGAGTCATGTGTTGCAGAATCGTCATTGGTGGAGTAAGATGCAGCTAGACGGAATTGACCATCCAATGGACGAGTGCCTTCATTGATCACAGCAGCTGCCTTGCCCTTATCATTAGATGATGAAACAGGTCGCTTGAGGACTTCAATGGGCGGCAAGTAGCTACCATGGTTCAAAGTGTCAGCCTTGTAATTCAGTGAAGATCTTGCCCTTATGAATCTCATAATCCAAGGCGCATATGGCTTTAGCTCAAAAGGTGACAGTGCAACATTAGCCAGAGTCCTCATGAAGAAATCATGGAAGTTGACGGGAACGCCATGAATGATGTTGAAAAGCATATTCTTCATGATGCCAACGACATCTTCATCATTTGAGTCGTGGCCTTTGATAGGACTCATTGTCTTCGTCAGATTCGATAGACAGTCCGAGGCACATCTGACAATTCCTTCACGAGGAATTTGGTTCGAGGGTCCATACGGCTTCAAAGGCTTCATGAGCACTTGCATATAATGATCGGTCGATTCGCGGTCATTGTAGATGCAACGTGCACTTTCATGGGAAGGATCAAGAGGAAGGACACGAAGCAATTCGATTCTTTGGTGCCTTATAGTGAGTGTTTTCGTCATCAATCCTAGCACCCATGAATTGACATCTTGACATCTCCGTGATATGCAAAGTGGCATAGAACTGAAGAATGAGTTCTTCATTCCAATCACATATATTAGTGCAGAAGTTCAGTAGTCCTGCATCGTGAATAACTCTGAGGACTGGCTCGAAGCACGGTAGAGATTCCATATCCACATGAGGAATATGCTCATGATCGAAGATTTTGTCCTTGTCAAAGAGCACTGAGGAATAGAAGTTGGCTTGAGTAGCAGTCCAGAAACGTCTTTTCCTTATGCAAGCAGAGTCATATGGATTGTAGTTAGTGAAGAACACATGCTCGTAAAAGAAGTCTTGACCTTGAATTTTTGCTTGCTTGAGAGCGGATTCTTGGTTTGGGCAGAGGAGTGTCGATGATTTGCAAGACAACCTCAGAATCGCGATCTCGGGTGCTTGGTGAGGAATTTCTGGTTCCTCTTCTTGTGCAGGTTGGGGATCGAACAGGGTTCTTCAAAGACTAGCGGCTGGAATTTCTTCATGAGCAGATGATGTGGGATGAGTTTCTTCAGACCCCATTTGAACAGTTGTAGCCGGGGACTGAGGAATTTGTTGAATGGGGCTGAAGAGAGGAGTATTTGGATGCTGACTTTCCCAAAAGTCATCGTTCATCACTGGTGTAGTGCATCCAATATCCACGTCTTCATCTTCTTTTTCAATTTCCTCAACACCAGCCTCTTCAGCTGTGAACTAAGGCATGGGTGAGGAAACGACTGGCAGTGAAGGGAATGCTTCCACTTCAATTTCTTCATCAAACTATTCTGAGGTAGCAACAGAATGAGTTTCTTCATCGGATCCGCTTGGGATCTTGTATTCTTCTCCATAAGGAACAATCTCCTTAGACGACATGGAGGAAATGGGAACGGCATCAATGGGATTTTCAAGCGAGATGGTCATTGGCTTCATTTTCTTCGCAGCCGAAGAATTTGACGCAGCTGATGCCTTCCTTTTCTTCACTTTGCAGCTCGCTCTGAAGCCTTGGTCTTCTTCACTTCATAGCGAAGGAAGAATTGGAGTTGGTGTTGGCGCAGGAGGAGCCGAGGGCGTGGTTCGCTTTTTCTTGGTATCAGTGCGATTGCTCGATCTCTTGATTTCTTCAGCGCACTCTAGTGCGATTGCCTGATCTCTTGATTTCTTCAGCGCACCACTAGTGGATGCCACAGGAATTTTGTCGTGGTGGAATGGAGTCATCAGCCACGGAACTTGTATTCTCATCGGCCAGTTGAAAGTCATCAGCGATCTTGGCATGTTCTTCAGCAGGCTGAGCAGAGTCTGCAGCCTGAGGATTTGCTTGTTGCGATGGGGCTGCAATAGTTGTCATTTTATTCGTCAAATTGACGAATCGTACTTTGGCTCCTTGCCAATCAGCATTGTATGCATCAAAATCCTTGCTGAGGGCTTGGATCTCAGACTGAGCCTTGAGAAGTTCTTCAGGTGACAGTCTGACAATGTTCTTCTTCAGAAACTTCTCCTTTCTGGCTTGTGCTCTCTTTATCTCACGACCTTTTCAAATTTCCGTTTCTCTTCAGCGATGAAATGGTTCAGCATATGACTTTGACCAGGAGTCAGAGGCAGGTCAGGTATGGGAGTGCTTGGATCCTGATGCCACAAGTCGATGAAGTCAAGGATCTTCTTCGGATCCAAAAGCTGAGGCACAGTTGTTCCTTTGGCGCTAGCGGCCTTTGTGAGTCTGTCTCTGATGATTTCTTCAAGTTCTTCATCAGAAGCCTCGTCATCAAAGGGTACTTAGAAAGCAACCTGTTTCTTTCTTGGACTTGGCCGAGGACCGCGTCCAGCTGTTGCTTTTGTCTTCAACAGAGTGGGGCCTGATGAGGACATTGGTGCAGCTGAGGAACTTGCTGAGACACCAGAAGCAATCGAGAAACCCTGAGTCCTTTGACATGTAGCCAGATGCACAGGAGTTGAGGACTTGGAGGGAGCTGCAGAAGGCTTTGATGGTGCAGCAGTAGACTGAGGAATTTGCCGTGAGGGCGCGGCTTAGAAACTGGGCCGTGAGGGCGCTGATGGTGAAGCACTAGGCTTGCGAGCAGGCTTCTTCGGCATTGATTTCCTCGGCTTGACCGAGGTCTCAGCGGTAGCAGCAGCAGCAGAAGAATCCTCATAGAATTTCCTCACTGCCTCCTTGGCTTGTCTAGCCAGTTTTGCTTGATGCCTAGACCATTCTTCAGGAAAGTCTTCACCACGCTTGATGCTGGTGGGATCAGCGACTTGGCCAGGTGCTAATGGAGCTCTTGGGCATGGAGGGTTTAAGGCGAATTTCTTCATGTACTTGGGAGTAACATAGCGATATTCCCTCCATTCTCGTGCCCATCTTCGTTCTATCCTCTGAATGCGCACTTTGCGCTGATTTTTGTTCTCTTTGCCAAACTTGGCTTCATCAGGTGTGCAATAATCTTTGTATATTTCATCAGGGATCTCAAAAGCAGTCATGACCTCCGGTTTCTTTCCACCCTTCTGCGGTCTCTTGCCTTCTGCCATTTTCTTCAGACGAGGAATTTGAACAATAGAACACTCTGAAGAAGTATGCAGTTTTTCTTCGAGGAACGCTGCAAATGAGTTAAGTTGATGAGAACCTAGTGATTCAGCAGTGGACATGAGTACCTGTGAACAGAGTGTAGGTGCGAGGAATTTGGAGAGGTCATATGCGTTCTCAGAAGATTTTTCGAGAAAGACAAGTTTTGAAGAATTTGACCAGTTGAGCCTTGAGGAATTTCACTAAGCGTTCTTGTCTTAGGTTCCAGAGTTGTACAGATCGAAAATCCGCACAATTGAGGAATCTTGAAGAAATGAGTGCTTAGAGAGATGAATCAAGACCATACAGTGTGTGAGGTGTTCATATGTGAAGATTTGAAGAATAAAAACACCTTTGAAGATTTTCAAAAAAGTTTGAGAATCAAAGCGAGTAATAAAAGTGACTTTTAATTACCCGAACTGAAGAACACAACGAACAGAGATGAACCATGGTGAATTTCGTCACGTTAGATCTCCCACGCCCTAACTTGGCAGAGGGAGACAGCTACGGCGGCGACGGAGTGAAGATTTCCGCAGCCGGCGCGAGTACGACGGCGACAAGGTCGAGGCAGTGAAGCTCTTCCTCACCGACAGTGATGGAGTAGCGGTGGCGCTAGGGTTTGAGGAGAGCTCGAGCGAGAGACAGCGACCGAGCAGAGTAAATGAAGTAAGGAAGGGAGAGGGGTATTTATAGCCACGGTAAAAACTGTTCGCCCGAAGATTTTGGGACGAACATGTCCCTGCCCTTTCTTCTTCACGCGACATGTGTCACCCACGTACTGTGCAGATGAGATCGTGTAAGATCGTGGGTGAATATAATAATGCATCATGGGATGCGGAGCGGTTTGAGCGGTAAAACCGAAAATCTGGATAAGATTTGTTTTAAAATTTCGTCGCAATTTCTTCAAATTGAGGACACAGTGAAGACTTTGAGCGAGTTTCAATCGAACGCACATGAAGAATTTGTGAATAGATTGGGTTGAGTATAGCATAGAGGGGGAAGTGTCCGATCACATTCACTTAGCAGAAATCACAACTTGAAGAAATAGCAATAAGTGAATGCTGTAGAGGACATAAACTCATATATATATATATATATAGCCAATGAAGAAAAACGACGGAGACAGTGAAGATTTTGCAAAGTTGAAGAATTTGAAAAACTGAAGAATTTCAAAAATTGAGGAAAACTCAAATTGAAGATTTTCAACTTTTTGTGGTGGCGTAACCCACCGTATAAGAATGATGATTTCAGACACCGCGTACAATTGTCGTAGGGTTCTGAGAATCAAATTCTTCATTGATCTCTTCACACTTAGAGTGTTATTCTTCATTGATTGAAGAAAAACGTTCTTCATGTGTTGCACATCTAAGTCATCAATTCTGCATAAGGGTTAGGATGTGTGTCCTTTTCAAAGAACTTTCGAAGATTTTAAGATATTTAGCTCACACCGCAATTTGCTAAATCTCTTCTCATCCAAGGGCTTAGTGAAGATATCAGCTAGCTGTTCTTCAGTCTTCACATGCTCGATGGAGATATCGCCCTTCAACACATGATCACGAAGAAAATGATGACGAATCTGAATGTGCTTAGTCTTCGAGTGCGGAACTGGGTTGTGAGCAATCTTGATGGCACTCTCATTGTCACAGAGGAGAGGCACATTCTTCACGTTGACTCCATAGTCCTTGAGGGTTTGCTTCATCCAAAGTAGTTGAGCACAGCAAGAGCCAGCAGCAATGTATTCAGCTTCAGTGAGAGATAGTGATCTGTGAGTTCTGTTTCTTGAGGACCAATGGACCAAAGATCGTCGAGGAAATGACAAGTGATAGATGTTGACTTGCGGTCCACACGATCACCAAGCATAGTCGAGTCGAATATCAATGAGATCAAAAGGAGAGCCCTTGGGGTACCATAATCCTAGTGTTGGTGTGTGAGCTAGATATCGAAGAATATGCTTCACAGCCTTATGGTGTGATTCCTTCGGTGCAGCTTGAAATCGGGCACACATGCAAACACTAAGCATTATATCTGGCCTAGATACACAAAGTACATAAGGAACCAATCGTGGAGCGGTATACCTTGTGACCGAAGTCAATACCATTTTCATGAGTGCATAGATGGCCATTTGTGGGCATAGGAATTTTGACGCCTTTGCAATCTTGCATGCCGAATTTCCTCAGTACATCTTTGAGGTATTTCTCCTGAGATATGAATATGCCATTGTCTTTCTTGATTGAATTTGAAGACCTAAGAAGAATTTCAATTCTCCCATCATAGACATTTGACATTCTTCACTCATCATATAGGCAAATTCATCACTATAACGTTGGTTAGTACAGCCAAAGATAATATTATCAACATATATTTGGCACACAAACAGTTCACCATCATATGATTTAGTAAAGAGAGTAGGGTCGAGTGAACCGGGTGTGAAGCCATTCTTCACGAAGAATTCCTTCAATGTATCATACCACCGAGGGGCTTGCTTGAGGCCATAGAGGGCCTTATTGAGTCTGAAGACTTTGTCAGGATTCTTGGGATCTTCAAAACCTGGGGGTTGAGCAACATATACTTCTTCCTCAAGCTTACCATTGAGGAATGCACTTTTCACATCCATTTGATATAAGATGATATCATGATGGTTAGCATAGGCAAGTAAAATCGAATAGCCTCAAGTCTAGCAACAGTGCAAAAGTTTCATCGAAATCAATTCCTTCAACTCGTGTGTAGCCTTGAGCTACTAGTCGTGCCTTATTCCTCACCACAAGGCCATTTTCATCTTGCTTGTTGCGGTAGATTCACTTTGTGCCAATGATATTATATATGCGAGGATGCAGGCGATTGACCAATTCCTGACATTGTTCAGCTCGAATGATGTAATTCTTCTTGCATAGCCTGAATCCACTCGGCTCGAAATGCTTCATCTACCTTAGTGGGCTCTGTGATAGAGACAAAGCATAGTGCCCACAAAAGTTAGATAAATGTGAGGCTTTTGAGCGGGTGAGAGGACTGGTGCGCTAATGTCATCGATGATCTTCTCCACTTGCACTTCTTTTGCAGCGTGTGGATGAGTTGGTTGTTCTTTGAGGATTTTGATCAGCATTTTCTTGACACCATTTTCCTCATCATGTTCTTGAGTGCATCAGCTCTCGTTCTTCACGAATAGGAATGAATTCTTCAACAGATTCTTGATGGGAATGACATCCTCGGTTGCCTTGAGCTTGATAGCATCCTCGGTGCTGGTTCATCTAACACATAAGGTAGGTGCTCTCTTTGCGAGCCATTAGTTTCATCGAACCGCACATCTACAAGTGTCAACAATCTTGTGAAGAACAATGTTGAAGACTCTGTAAGTGTCTGAGTCCTTTCCGTAACCAAGCATAAAACCTTCATGTGCTTTGATTGCAATTTTAGAGTTGTGGTGAGGATCTCTAATCCAACATTTAGCATCAAGACTTTGAAATAACTCACATTGGGTTTGTTGTCGTTGAGGAGTTCATAGGCAGTCTTTTGAAGAATTTGTGAAGATATACTCTGTTGATGATGTGGCAAGCAAGTATCAATTGCATCAATCCAAAACGCCGAGGCGTTTTGTATTCATCAAGCATAGTGCGAGCCATCTCAACAAGAGTTACTGTTCTTGCGCCCACGACGCCATTCTCTTTGAGGAGTATAGGGAGCAGATAACTCATGAGTAATACCAAGTTCATCAAGATAGGCATCAAGACTAGAATTCTCGAACTCAGTTCCATTGTCACTTCTGATATGCTTGATCTTCACACCAAAGTTGGTTGAAGCCCTCGAGGAAAATCGTTTGAAGACTTCCTGTACTTCATGTTTGTAAGTAACAATGTGTACCCATGTATATCGAGAATAATCATCAACAATGACAAAACCATATAGAGATGCATCATTAGTGACTGCTGAATAATGATTAGGTCCGAAGAGGTCCATGTGAAGCAATTGAATGGACGGGTAGTGGTCATGATAGTCTTTGCTTTGGATGCTTGGCCTTGGTCATTTTCGGCTTCACATGCTCGCATAAGTGATCCTTGAGAATTTGACATTTTCAATGCCAATGACATGCTTCGTCTTCGCAAGCGTGTTCAAATTTCTCATGCTGCATGACCAAGTCGTCGATGCCATAGCCAGCCTTTCGAAGCATTTGCAAGTAGACATACGGCTGGTTGTGGTCTGAGAGAAATCAACAATATCAGATCTCCTCTCCTAAAGCCTTGAAGACTTTGGAATTGTCGACTTCCATAATCACAACACAGCGATATTTGCCAAAGACAACAACCATATCAAGATCACAAAGCATTGAGATCGACATGAGATTGTATCCTAAGGACTCAACAAGCATGACTTTGTCCATGTGCTTATCCTTAGAGATAGCAACCTTACCAAGACCCAATACGACTTTTGCCTTTGTCAAGCCAAAGATGATATGCTTCAGAGGTGATGGTGATAAGGGAGCATTCATCAATAGATTCTTGTCACCATCATGTGATTTGTACATCCACTATCGAGGACCCATTCGGTGGTTTTGGGTTGATCATCCTGCAGATGAATTAGTGTAGCTTACAATCTCATATGCTTCATCGGTGAAGAATATGATATCAAGTTCATCGATGAATTTCATCAAGCGATAACAGATATAGCAAGTATGAGGGCGTGTGAAATGAAAGTTCATTTCATCATGATTCGCCTGCGTCCTTTCGAGCAGTTTTGTCGGGTCCCCAAACAAATTCTTGAGATGTTAGAGCACGCCCTGGAGACTGACCTGCAGAAGAGATTAGTTCTTTTCTTCACCACCCACATCCGGAGGGGTGGCAAAGAGTTCATCATCCTGCGAGCACCATGTGAGAAAGGTGGCAAAGATGCCAAACCATTTCGCTTCACATAAGAGGGGTTAGGGTAAGCATATGAATAAGCGAGTAATTCTTGAGGACTTATGAACATAATGGTTTGAAGAATAATGCACATATTCATAGCCCTTAGCTCTACCCTGCGAGACAGAGTTGTTAGCACGATGATAATCATATGAGGACTTTGATCCTGTTGAGGAATTTGATCCATATGAGGAATTTGGTCCATATGAAGAATTTGATCTGGGGTTCCTGTTCTTCACAGGTGGTGTCATGAGGACATTCACCTGAAGACTTTCAACACAACTTTTGGGAACCCAGATTTTCTTCATAGGGAACCGTTCTGCAGATTAGTGCCAACATATCTAGCAAATACTTCACCATTCGATTTTTGAACAGTTTGTAGTTGAGTCAAATGACTCATCGGAAGAATGAGGAGATTCATATGTAAAGCCAGATAAGTTAGATGGATGAACTGGAGGTCCCTTTGCACAACCCATGAGGTTTTGGGGTACCGCTCGGGCTTCCAATATGTTCCATCGGCATTGAGTTTCCTCTCAAAGGCAATACCCTCTTTCCTAGGGTTTTGTTGAGGATCGCTTTTGAGCACATCACAAAGTGTCTGATGCCCTTTGAGGCTTTGGTACATGCCTGTCATGTACAATTCCTTCAGCCCTGCATTGTCAGTGATACTAGCAATGTCCTCAGATGAGGAATTAGTGATAGTAGAGACAGATGAAGAATTTGTAACACTTGAAGCATTTGAACATTCAGGTGAAGAATTAGCAGATTCATGTTCAATGCACTTTAAGCATGGAGGAACAAATTCTTCCTGAGAAGTGCTGATTTGTTGAGCTAGTAATGAATCGCGCTCCTTCTGAAGATCTTCATAACACACTCTTAGCTTTTCAAGATCATCCTTTCTTTGAAGAGATTCAAGAGAAAGCTTTTCGTGATCAGTCAAGAGGGTATTATGTTGATCTTGAAGGGCGTCAAACTTGGAGTGAATTCTCTGAAGACATTCACCCAATGCTTTTGACTGATCCATTTCTTTGGGCAACATATTATCACTTCTTTCTAGCATATCTTGAGTTTGTTCTAAAACCGTTTGTTGTTTAGTGGCAACCCAAATAAGGGTATAGCAGGATTCAATATCATCATCAGATTCATCATTGTCAGATTCATCATTATCAGATTCATTATCACAAGACTCGGATGAGGAGCATTCGGTTACCTCAGCAACGTTGGCCATGAGACAAGATGCAGAAGATGATGATTCTGGCTCGAAAGTCATCGTTTTGAGAGATTCCTTGAAGTCCTCAAACCAGGGATCATGACGAGTTCGATGACCTTCATAGACATCAGAGATTCGGTCCCAGATGAGCTTCGAATTGCCAAGATGCATAATTCGCCCGAATTGATCTCTGGGTAGGCAGGAGCAGATGATATCCTTCGCTATGATATCAAGTCGAGTGTACTTGCGAATATCATCAGCATTCTCCATCTTGCATAGATCAGTAAGACCAATCTCAGTGACGGTCCACAGCTCGCTGTTCTTTGCCATGAGGTGCTTCCTCATCATGGCCTTCCACTTGGGATAGTCATGACCTTCAAAGATAAGGCATGTCACTTTCTTCATACCTGCAGTCGACATAACTAAAACTCCAGGCAGTTAAACCAAAATCACACAGAACAAGGGAGTACCTTGCTCTGATACCAATTGAAAGTGCGTTATATCGACTAGAGGTGGGGTGAATAGGCGATTTTTATGAATTCTTCACTGAGGAATTTGCTGGTGAGGAAATTCCTTAGCGAAGAACTACTTGCAGCGGAATAAGTACTCAGAAGTAAACATAACAGGATACAAACATAGTCAACATGATGAAATGAAGACTAGCACAGAGTACGGAAAGCGTAAACACAGGATAACAAGATGAAGACAAATAGACTGAAGAAATTGAACTGAGGAATTTGTGAAGGTCTTCAGTCAAAGCCTTCAAGCATAGATATGAACAACATTCAACACAGTAATGAGGAAATGAAAGAGTTGAGGAAACAGAACCAGTCAGTTGGTGAAGACAATGATTTGGTAAACCAGTTCCAACTCTTGTCTCGGTTATGCGTCACGGTTGGAGCGGCTGAGTATTTAAACTCGAGGACACACAGTCCCGGACACCCAGTCTCTGAGCCACAACTCAGGACACCTAGTCCTCACCGTATTCTCCTTGAACTAAGACCACGCAGGCCTCGTCCAATCACTCATGGTAAGTCTTCAGGTGACTTCCAAACCTTCACAGACTTGGTCACTCGGCGATCCACAATTCTTCTTGGATGCTCTAGACCTTGACGCCTAACCGTCTGGAAGAAGCACAGTCTTCAAAGGTAACAAGCGTCGGATGCATGCAGGATCAATTTCTTCAATGATGCTGAATCACTTTGGTTTGTGGGGGTTTGGTTTTGGATTTTCCTCACTTGATGATTCTCGCTCAAAGTCCTCGGAGGATGGGTTGCTCTCAGATGACAAGTGTCAAGTTCTCTCGGAGCAGCCAACCTGAAGGAAATATGCCCTAGAGGCAATAATAAAGTTATTATTTATTTCCTCATATCATGATAAATGTTTATTATTCATGCTAGAATTGTATTAACCGGAAACATAATACATGTGTGAATGCATAGACAAAACTATGGTCACTAGTATGCCTCTACTTGACTAGCTCATTAATCAAAGATGGTCATGTTTCCTGACCATAGACATGTGTTGTCATTTGATTAGTGGGATCACATCATTAGAACAATGATGTGATTGACATGACCCATTCTGTTAGCCTAGCACTTGATCGTTTAGTATATTGCTATTGCTTTCTTCATAACTTATACAAAGTTCCTGCAACTATGAGATTGTGCAACTCCCGTGTACCGGAAGAACACTTTGTGTGCTACCAAACGTCACAACGAATCGGGTGATTATAAAGGTGCTCTCTGGTGTTTAGAAGGTTCATGTTGAGTTGGCATAATTCGAGATTAGGATTTGTCACTCCGATTGTCGGAGAGGTATCTCTGGGCCCTCTCGGTAATACTCATCACTTAAGCCTTGCAAGCATGTAACTAATGAGTTAGTTATGAGATGGCGTACATGAGCGAGTAAAGAGACTTTCCGTAACGAGATTGAACTAGGTATTGGATACCGACGATCAAATCTCGGGCAAGTAACATACCGATGACAAAGGGAACAAAGTATGTTGTTATGCGGTTTGACCGATAAAGATCTTCGTAGAATATGTAGGAACCAATATGGACATCCAGGTCCCACTATTGGTTATTGACTAGAGACGTGTCTCGGTCATGTCTACATTGTTCTCGAACCGTAGGGTCCCTGCGCTTAAGGTTTCGATGATGCTTATATTATGAGTTTATGTATTTTGATGTACCGAAGGTTGTTCGGAGTCCCGGATGTGATCACGGACATGACGAGGAATCTCGAAATGGTCGAGACATAAAGATTGATATATTGGACGGATATATTTGGACACCGGAAATGTTCCGGGAGAGTTTGGGAATATCGAGCTCGGAGGTTACCGAACCCCGGTAAGTATATGGGCCTTATTGGGCCCAAGTGGAAGGAAGGAGAAGGAGCAAGGGAAGGCGCACCCCAAGCCCAATCCGACTGGGGAGGGGCGGCCCCCTTTCCTTTCTCCTTCCCTCTTCCTTCCTACTACTAGTACTCCTTCCTTCCCTCCAACATGTATTAGGAAAAGAGGGAAACCTACTTGGAGTAGGTTTCCTCCTCCCTATGGCGCGCCCCTTGGGCAGCCACCTCCTCCCTCCCTCCTTTATATACGGGGTAGGGGCACCCTAGAACACACAAGTTGATCATTGATCGTTCCTTAGCCGTGTGCGGTGCCCCTCCACGATATTACACCTCGGTCATATTGTAGCGGCGCTTAGGCGAAGCCTGCGACAGAGAACATCAAGATCGTCACCACACCATCGTCTTGTGGAACTCCCCCTCGGAGCCTCTCTTTGGATTGGAGATCGAGGGTGCGCCATCGAGCTGTACGCGTGTCAAGAACTTCGGAGGTGCCGTAGTAGCGGTGCTTGGATCGGTCGGACCGGGAGGATGTACGACTACTTCCTCTACGTTGCGTCAACGCTTCCGCTTCGGTCTACGAGGGTACGTAGACAACACTCTCCCCTCGTTGCTATATCATCACCATGATCTTGCGTGTGCGTAGGAAATTTTTGGAAATTACTACGTTCCCCAACACAACCAACTAGTGGTTGTAGGGGGCGGCTATTTATAGCCTAGGGAGCAGCCCGACATGATAAGACAGAAATGCCCTTCAATGATATGACCGTTAGGTGGATTAGATATTCTGGACAGCCCAAGAAGACAAAGAACGATCGGAAATTTGACTCTCAAATTCCTCGGGGATATCATGTTCCTCTTTGTGTAGGCAATTCGACTTTGGTGAATTCCTAACTCCTTAGTCGAGCAAAGTCATTAATGACCAGAAGAACTGCGTCTCATCCATGAAGAATTTGGTGAATCGTATGAGATTTCCAATGGCTTCACTCAAAGGAATTGGTAGGTGTAGGATTTTGAGTTGAGCATCACATGGAAATTTTTCCTTAGTATTTTCTCGACCCCCTTTAACAGTACGGTGTTTCCTATGACTCAAGAAAGAGAAAATGAAACTACGAAAACAAAAGTCTTCACGCTTCATATTCCTCGAATGAATACCAAGTCTTCAAGGTCACACCAATTTCTTCACTTTCAAAGTCTTCAGAAAGCCTTCAGAATATCAAAGTCTTCAGTCGAAGAACTTCATTTTTAGGGGTCGACTTTATCTGTAAATATCAAACTCCTCATAGACTTATAGACCTGTGTACACTCACAAACACATCAGTTACTTAACCTATAAGTCTTTAATACACCAAAATCACTAAGGGGCACTAGATGCACTTACACCCCCGCCCGCCACCCCATGCCTCCGGTCCCCATTCACACCTGCACAAGATCCTCTGCGTCTATGCATGGAACCACCTATCGTGGCAGTAACCACTTAGCTCGACGCCTGCCACCGCCGCCAGGCTGCCGGCAAACCCCACCGCATTTCGCCACTTCCGCTTGCTGCCGCCTATCGCCATTGACTTTGTCGACGCTGCTCGTGATCGACCCAGCTCCACTCGGTTAGGGAATCTGTCGTACTGAGTGTTTTTTCTCATGGACGACAAGGTAACTAATTTAATGAGATATTATCTCATCTCTCATCCTAGTTCATCTGCCTCCTTTAATCAACCGGCGGAAATCACCGTGAATTCATTTTTATTCGTGCTGATTTGAGGGTTTTCTTTCATTCATAGAGTGTATAGTGTGTCGACACATCAATACCTTGCGACCACTGCCAGAGATTCCATCTCACCGTACCAGATGACTTGAGCATGTGCGCAGTATGTTCAATCTCACCCTATTTCGGTTGGCATGGCCTACTTTCCTGAAGATATTCTAAATATTGCTACATTTGGATAAAAGGTGCCACATGCACCATATACGTCAAAGAGGATTTTTCCCCCTCTTCTTTCTATATTAGGCAAATTAAGGATATATTGTTCTTTCAATTACTCTCTTTTTTCCATTACATCATGTTTGCCCTATCTGTTTAATTATAGATTTTTGTCCTCCGATTTCAACTGCTGTACAGTTCTTTCAATTTGGGCCCATATTTGCATGTTACCATATTTTTTTAACAATCCTACCATTTTCTGCAGCGCATCCCTTACTATGCAACAGATTATGTAGTGCATAATTTTTCCCTTTACATAGATCAAGGCTGCACGGATGTCATATTGCACACAGACCATGGATTTAACTGTAAGACTTGATGAACATGGTGACTCCTATTTTGGCACTGGCTTTTGGAAAAAAAATTCTAAGGTTTATGTACAGAAAGCTAGCACTAAAATTGGACTGCACATAAAAGGGCCTCATCATGAGATATATGCTAACTTCCCCGACAAAATCATTCGTCCTGAGTTTGTTCGAAGTAAGTTTTCTTTTCAACTATCTGCATGTTGACTTACCCAGCAGTGTTAAATGAATTGTGCAGTATTTAAGCAACCAATTGTTATTCCCTTTTCTTACTATATTCCTACCTAATAACTTCTAGTTACCAATACACTTTTCTATTGCCCTGTTTTAACTTAATATTCCATGTACTCTCATTTCTATTAGAAAGTGCCGCTGACAAGGAGACTCCGAAGGTGGAGAACGGGGCTACCAACAAGCGGAGGTGGGGCAAGCTAGAACCGCAAACGACTCCAGCAGGCATAGACTTCATCAGCAGCCTCCCTGATGATATGTTGACAGTCATCATCTCCCTCCTCCCAATAAAATGTGGGGCGCGTACAACCATCCTTTCCCGGCGGTGGCGTCCCCTATGGAACTTCACCCCTCTCGACCTCATCAACACCCACGAGCTCTGCCGTGGCTATCGCAAAAGCTTGGATGCGTTCTCCAAGATCCTCGACAGTCACCCTGGCCGAACCAAAGGCCTTAGAATGGGCAAGTTCCGTTCCAATGGCAGGGACCAAGCCAAGTTTAATGACTGGTTTGGATCCCCCGCCCTAGATCAGCTCGAGGAGCTCACTTTTGATGATGGGTATATGCGCTCGCTGCCAACGGCCGCGCTCCGCCTCGCGCCCATGCTGCGCGTCGCCAAGTTCAGGAACTGCCATCCCCCCTTAATGACGCTCCCGCTCTTATTCTACCACGACTGAAGCACCTCTATATCGTCACCGTCTGCCTCTCAAATGGTGACATGGAGCACCTACTTCGTGGTTGTACTACACTCAAGTACTTTGAGTACATTCGACATCACCTCCATGACACTCCGGACTATTTATGTGTGTTGCTGGTTCGGCAGATAGGCATCACAAGATGTTTACCACGGTATGGTCAATGAGGACACACCTGCACTTGAGAGATTACTTGTACTTGATCAAGTAGGTCCAAGAAGAATCAATGTCATTTCTGCGCCGAAATTGACAGTGTTGGTTTACTCGTCTGATAAATACTCCGAACTTGTTATTGGATCCACACCCGTTCAGGTACAACAGCCGCCTTCTACCTCTCCTAGTACAAATTAACATTATTTCTAATTTTGAAGATGTTTGTTCATTTGTCATTCAGAAAATGATTCCGACAAGCCTGACCGCGAAACTACGCACAATGAAGGTCTTGGCACTAGAATCTATCGGCCCCAACCTGGAGCAAGTTGTCACTTTCCTGAGATGCTTTACGTGCATGGAGAAGCTATATATCGAGGTGGTGTTCCTTTACTGTTAAATGTTAACCATAAGGGAGTTCAATTTGTGACACCTTTTTCCAAGTTTAAATGACAATGTACTACGATTTCTGAAGAATTCTTTTGGAGGATTTCAGTACATACATGTCTCCTTTTCCAAGTTTACAATGACAATGCTTGATCCATATGGTTACTATCCATATGCATTTCTCCTTTGCATTCATCTGTACTAGTTTTCTTAGGGAACTTTTCATCCACTCCAACATCTTGTGAAGATAGAAGATGGCATGTTAATACCCATGTTAATCATGTCAGATCGAAGATGGCAGGTTAGTACATTTTACAATTCCTACAACCCAAATAGGCCTGTAGTAGTGCTCAAAACTACATCTAGGCACTAACACATTTTCTTCTTTTGTGGATAAGATTAGGCCCAGTGGTGGATAATGTGATACAATATAACAATCACGTCGAATGCCTAGATCTACATCTCTCAAAAATTACTTTGAACTCCTACCGAGGGACCTTACCGGAGATTATATTCGCCAGGTTCTTTGTTGTCAGAGCAAGGGTGCTGAAGGTAATGAGGTTGGCCCTACATTTATTTCGAAAAAATGAATGGTTTGTTGATCAGCATCAGCACCTGCGGCAGAATGGAATAGGCTCCAAAAATGCTGAATTTCATTTTGGAACTTCAGATGACAGAGTAATCGGATCTCATCGTGTCAACCCCATACATGACTTCCCAGTGGCTGACCCCTTTGCAAAAGTTTTGAGGTTTCGAAACCATACTTAGAAGTGGAAATATTAGTTTGAACCTCTCTGATATCCATGTTCAGCGGATCAGCATGAGCATTTGCAGCCGACGAGCTGAATTTCATTTCTAATATCAGTTTGAACCTTGTAATCTTTGAATTTGAGCCATATAACTCTGGAATTTGAACCTTGTAATATTTTGAGCCTTTGTGGTACAATCATTGAAATAGCATTGTATGAGGCTCGTATATTGGTAGCACTATTTAGAACTTCAGATACAATGGTCTTAGATTTGATTTTATTAACCATTCTCGAATCTGTTTACCTTGTCGATCTCACAACACACGATCTGTATAGCTAACTCAACTGCGATTTTGGACATTATTGCACACAGTTGGTTTCTTCCACCATGTGCCCTGTAGAGCCCAAAATTAATTATCACACTTGAGTGTCCATCATCACCCTTCTGTGTAATTTTGACCTCATCACCCATGGGTAAACTTACGACCGAAGTCATTCCACACACTTCATTTTACAAAGCTTTTTGCCAATAAACGCCCATGATTTGTCCCTCTTCTAGCCGACGCGTGTCAAACTAAGCCAGGCGGGAAGCTTGCACAGTAAACTGCACGGTAGCGCGGGAACAGGCTCACCAACGATACATTTGGCGCCTCTTCGAGCCCATGTGTGGTCAAACTGTGTTGCGGTGTTTTCAAGCGTGCATTGGAATCCTCAGTATGGTGCGGTGTTGTCAAGCATGCACTGGAATCCTCCGCTATGAATGTCGTGACAAGACTTGATGATTACAGGCCGGCTGGCCCCCATTTGTTATAGTGGCTATTTAACCCTTGTGTCTCTTCAACCTTTTGATCGCGCCCCACCGTTGCAAGAAGCACACCCACCACGACAAATTCTTAGAGAGTATCCTGCGCGGCTCCAATGGTGCTCCGAGCGGCTACCGATGATGAGAAGTAGTTCACCATCCGTGCCGTGGTGGACACCCACCGAAGGATCGAGGAGCTCTCGGTGGTGTATACCAACCATCCGGTCTGGGTGGAGCACTCCATCCGCATCATGGAGCAGTTGCTTGCCGACGAGAAGTACAAGGTGATCGGGTTCGACATGGAGCACACACGCGCTCGTGCCGGGTCTCGTCCCAAGGTTGTCATTGCCCAGATGTGCGTGGGCCACCACGTCCTCGTCTACCACTACTGCCTGGCCACAAGGCCTTGCGAGCGTTTTGCCAGGTTTGTCAACAGTCCCCACTACATGTTCGTTACAGTCAACATCACCAACAATGACAAGGCGCTCAAGAATTCGGGCATTGCGTGCCAAAATCTTGTCGACATCCAGTGACAATACAAGATCTGGGGCAGCAAGGAGCATGAGAAGGACTCACTATTTCACCTCGCCGAGGCCATCATCGACCCCTACTACAGAGACATGAAGGATTCTTGCAACAATGACAAGCGTGCCTGGCACTCAGCCTGGATGGAGAAACTCGACAAAGCTCACATCATGTACGCGGCCAAGGAGGCGTACACGTGCTATGACATGTACAAGCAGATCATTGACATGAGGAAGTGCCTCCTTTCCCAAAACGGCCAGGGATCCAGCCGGAAGTAGAGCAATGGCAAGCATCGTCGCAACAAGAAGTAGATGATTAGATCGTCGTTTCTCCTAGTTTAGTATGCATGTAATTGCTTACTTTGGTGTGTGAAAATGTTATATGTGTAGTCACTTGTGTAATTGTATGCTTAATTTGGTTATGCAATGCTGTCTTTTTAAGTATAACTGTTATATTGAACCGTTTCTGTTCTCTTGTCTCAACACAAACAGTTCATCCGAGTGAACCGCATGCTGTATATCACACACACCTTGATCTGGCTAACCATTTCTTTTGTGTTGCCTAATCACAAACAGTTCATCCGAGTGAACCGTATGCTATGAATCGCACACACCTTCATCTGGCTGTCCATTTCTTTTGTTCCTCCTCATCGCAAACATTTAACTGAATTGAACCGTATGCCCTGCATCGCACATGCAACAAAAATCTAAACTGTGTTTGATGCATCCGTCATCGCAAACATTTTGCACATTTTTGATGCTTCTCTTACACCACCGTTTGCGATTATTGCATCGCACACAGTTTCTCGAAGGGTCTGTGATCGTAGTGTTGCGTTAGCACACTACAAAAAAATACACTTCCGTGATGATACGTGTTTGTCACAGTAGGTCGCATTTTTTGTCATGCATGTACATCCATGACAAATTTATGACAGAATCAAGATAGTCATACTGTCTTTGTCGAGAAGTGTTCCATGACATTACCAAAATTATCATCACGGAAGTGTCCACTTCCATGACGATAAATCGCGCGTCACAGAAGTGCTCTCGTCAAGGGTGACAGACACGTGGCATCCACCGTAACGGAACACTGTTAAGCTATCGGGTCGGGTTTTGGATCCGATAACCCGTTAACAGCCCCGACCAATGGGGATTTTCCACGTGTAAAATCATCATTGGCTGGAGGAAACACGTGTCGGCTCACCGTTGGGACAGATGTCATCCACTCATTGGACAGAAGGCTCCTATGATACGTCAACACATGGCACGGCCCAACAGAGGCCCATTCCTGTGAAAAGGCCGGCCCATTTGACTTGGTCAAAATGTGGCGGGCCGGCCCATGTAAAGCCTATTAACGGCCTGTTCGCATATAGCCCATTTACAGCCCGCTAACCCAAGGCCCCTTACGCCCTATCCGAATTAGGCCCAGTAGCGTCATCTGGGGCACCCAATATGATTCTAGCCCGTTTTCACTTCTGGCCCATGTATGGCCCATGCCGTCTTTCGGCCCATATGAGGCCCTATGTAACTCTTGGCCTATTAACGGCCCGTGGTGAAACTGGCCCGTAATGAACAGTGTATTACTTTACACCCATTAACGGCCCGTGGTGAAACTGGCCTGTAATGAACAGTGTATCACTTTATACCCATTAAGGGCCCATTATTCCTTTGGGCCATTTCCAGCCCATGTTATCTTTCGGCCTTCTCAGAGCCCATTTATTCTTGGGCTCATTTCCAGCATTCGTTTACTTACGGCCCGTTACTGTCATTTTCTGCTTATGGGCCAAATTTAGCCCGTGGTTACAGTCGGCCCGTTTGTGGTCCGTTAACACGTTGGGCCATTTTCATAGCGTCATGAAATACAGCCTATTAACGATGGCCCGTTATGGTCGGCCATGAATGGACGATTCCAACTCTAGCCCGTTTACGGCCATAATGCGGCATGTTATTGGCCCATGTTTGGCCAATCGATCATACTGCCCGTATAAGGCCCATTGATGATACGGCCCGTAGAAGGCCCATTGTTTCTGCGACCCGTAGAAGGCCCATTGTTTCTACGGCCCGTGGAAGGCCCACTGTTTATACCGCCCGAAGAAGGCCCACTGTTTCTACGGTCGATAGGTGCAGTGTCACTATAGTAAATATTAGCCCATGGTTATTGTGGCCTAGCTTTAAAAAATAGCTTATTGCAGCCACTAGCAAACCACAGAAAAAGAACTGCACTGACTACAAGAAAACAAATAAACAAGACA
This sequence comes from Aegilops speltoides, assembly GCA_021437245.1. Taxonomy (NCBI): domain Eukaryota; kingdom Viridiplantae; phylum Streptophyta; class Magnoliopsida; order Poales; family Poaceae; genus Aegilops; species Aegilops speltoides. The sequence continues at coordinate 398,263,494 of CM038144.1, forward strand.
ACAAGGAAATAAATAAGCAAGCAACTTAAACTAGGCTATCACAGCTATTACACATATTACTTCCACTGGGCATCAAAGTTTGCCACCAGTGCAAATATAGGGAACACAGCAGCATATAAACGCCGCAGCAAAACAAGTCCAGAACTGAAACCACTTCAAAAGAGCTCAAGAAACAATATCCTGGGTACCCATAATGCTGGCAAGATGCTTAGCAAGCTTATTAACTTTCTCTTGTTTGGCGCTTAAGTCCTCCAAATTACTCTTTGTTGCACCAGAAAGTATGCATCTGAATTCTGCAGGGACTTTCTCAGTCCTTCGGCTTCCTGTCGCATAACATCAGATTGATGTCTTTCAACTTGAAGTTGAGACTCAAGAAGCCGAACTTATTCAGGCAACGAGTTCGAAGAGCTGGTGCCAGCAGTGGTAGCTAGTAAATCGAACACTACATCAAGACAGGACTTTGGGGTTGTCTCAGTGTCCTCAATATAGTTTTTATCAGCTTTCTTGGAGACCAACAGGGATGTCTCACTATCTTGAACCTTATCTGCATTACTTCCTTTACCATTGCATAATAGGGTACTCTTATCCAATACTTTATCCACGTTCTAAAAGGGAAACAAACAAACACATCTCAGGTTTACAATGTAGTATATGAAACTCATTTGGTAAACCAGTTCAGTAGTAAAGTGGACAGGATAACTGCATGAAACAAACATATATCTATGTAGTATGGTCACTCTATGGTCTATATCATTCTAGTTTATGTTGCCAAATCAAGATAGATACAGTTCGAATCATATCTATTTAAGACAAAGCAGCATAGACAGAATATAAGTGAGGGAAACTACACAGCAATAACAACACTTGTAATATGCATGGCATGAGAACATAACTGTTTATTCAATTGAAACTAAAATCAACATAGAGCAAGTTACTACAGCAAACATCCAAACACGTTGAAGAAACAGGTTTAAAACATACCTATTGCGCCATTGGAGTTTCAATTGCATTCTTCAAATTTGAAATTGGTTGGTATCAGTAAATATAGTGATGCAAGAGCAAAGTAGTATGAACCATAGCTACAGAACCTGACCTAAGAACAATTCTTCTTCTACTTTAAGCGTTGACTTCAGGTTCAGAGTGGTGGTCCTCGTGATTTGGGCACTGTAGTTGCCTTACTAACTGCTCGTGTTTGGGTGCTCTGTGGTGGAGACGGTGCTGTGTCAACGGGAACTAGGTGTTTATCTCCTGGGGTTGGGGTTAGAAGGGGTGTAGCTGGTTCACTGTCCAGCTGGGTAGGGGTACAATCTGCATGAGTGTGGGTTATGTGTGGTGGGGCTGATTCTTGGGCAAGTGCAACTGTGGTTCTATCTGCATCGACAGGTAGCACGATCTTTTCTGAAGACTGTGTTTTTACTCCCACGGATACTGCCATCAATCCCTCCAATTGAAATGGCTGATAAACAAGAAAAGTAATTGAATGTCTGAGACATTGTAAGATAGACAGTGCAATGGATAGTAGGAAGAAAACAGGCATGAAATAATTCACATTTATGTTTGTCTAAGCAAGCAGAATAGCAGGACATAATTTCACATATATGATGGCTAATTAAACAGGATAGCATGACACAATTTCACATGTATGATGGCTAACTAAACAGGATAGAATGACATACTTCAAAATATGATGACTATGTAAATAGGATGACATGATATAACTATACGATGTGTCTATTAAAGTGGTTGGCATGCCATAAATCACAAACATGCCATCGATGGAAACATGATGGCATGATATAATTCACGGATAGAATGACATAATTTAAAATGCGATGACTATGTAAACAGGATGAGATGATATAACTATATTATGTCTTTCGAAAATGGGTTGGCATGCCATAATTCAGATACATGCTGTCTATGTAAACATCATGGCATGACATAATTCAAATACATGATTTATATACTAAGGAAGTGAGTAGAGGGCAATTGCATATATGATGTGTCAACTAAGGAGATGGCATTCAATATTGTGTATATGATGTAAAAAATAAGCATTGCAATACAACATATGCATTATATGAGTAATATAACCCCTGCCAAGTTTGAGCATACACCTCGGGGATAATAGGACTGGTCATACGCCTCAATCCTCCTCTGAAGAGCTATCTGTAACCAGCAAGATATTTGCTTCAGCAGGTAGCATTGTCTGCTCTGAAGACCTTGTTTTCACTCCAGATTTCTCCATCATCAATTCAAATGGCTGATGCACATGAAGAGCAGTTGAATATACAAACATTGTCGACAAAAGCAATGAGAAATACAAAAAAAGGACGGCATGATATAATTCACATATATGACGCTTGCCTAAACAACATGGCATTGCATAATTCACATACATAATGCCTTGCAACAAGATAACATTGCATAATTCACATATATAATGTCTTGCAACAAGATGGCATTGCATAATTCACATATATGGTAATTAGACACTAAACAGGTGGCATTCACACAAAGCATGTCTAAACTAAGCAAATGACATAGCAATGCAAGATACCATATGCACGATATGAGTAACATAACCCTGCCAAGTTAGGGCATGCACCTTATGGGGGAAATATGACTGGTCATCTGTCTCTGAATCCTCCTCTGAGGAGCTATCAGTAACCAGCAAGACATGTGCTTCGTTAGATAGCATTGCCTGCTCTGAAGACCTTATTTCCACTCCAGATTTTTTCTTGACCGTGTCGTATGGCTGATGCATAGGAAGAGTAATTGAATGTACTAAAATTGTTGACAAATTTAACACATAATAAAAAAAATGATGGCACGATATAATTCACATATAAGATGACTGGCTAACCAGGGTGGCATTGCAAAATTCACATATATGATGCCTGGCTAGACAAGATGGCATTGCATGATTCACATATACGATAAAGAAACAAAACAGATGGCATTGACACAAAGCATGTCTAAACTAAGCAGATGACATCTTTAATGTATACTGAGTAAGCAATGCAAGGCACCATATGCATGATATTACCAACATCAGCATGCCAAGTTAGAGCGAAGACCTCATGGGGTAAATATGAGTGGTCTTCTCCTTCTGAATCCCCCTCAGAACAGTTATCTTCCTCTTGATTACGATCCGAAATGGGTGGAGGGGGCTGCCTTTGCGCCCACCATGGAATGACGTCTGCATGAAATTTTATTTCCACGCAAGGCTCTTCTCTTTTGCTCTACATGATCAGTTCCATTGTGTACAATAACTGGCATGCATAGGAATAAAACATAGTGTGATTATGTAAGGAGTGCATGCACAAATCCAGAGTGATGGTAGCAAACTGTGGATAGACCCAAAACCAATGATAGCAGGCAGATAATAGCTTTAGTTAAAAATACAGATAATGGCTCCTTTAATGTTTGTTTGCACCCAACATGAAACTTATAGTAGACACCGGAGATTAACCAGATAGTAGACAGATAGTACTGATTGCTGCCCCAATATGTACCCCACAACCATTTAAAAACTCAAGTTTCAGCATTAGTTTGGACCTGACTCGGAGTCTAATAGGTGAACACGACGATAATGTAGCATGTCATCATATTAAGTGACACATAACGTAAGCAGACACGGAAGAGTGCGACCTCTCTTGCGGACCCATGTAGTCCTCAAGGTCATCTGCTCAGTTGATGATGGTAATGCAGTTGTCGTGGCTGCCGGTGGCGGGGAAGAAGATCTGAGGCGGCGAGATAGTCCGAGAGCGATCCTCGCTGTGGTGAACCCTTCCGTCGTTGGAGCAGCTCAGCTGGGGTGGAACACAGCGCCACAGGAGCAGGACAAACCACACATGGTTTTCTTTGACACATATCTATAACTGAAGTAATTGAGTAAGGGCTTGTTTGAATTTGAGGAATCTAACAATGCAAGGATAGGAAATAGACAGGAATAGGATAGGAATGCACGTGCAAAACAGAGAATTTAAAAACACAGGATTTCTGCCAATCTGGGTGTTTGATTCACAACAATTGGAAGATCACAAGATGCAAAAAAGCATGGTGAGATTAAGTCAAACCACAAGAAAATGTACGGTTATAATGCTATTATGCTACTATCTCTTAGTCTTGTGCTTGATGAATAGGAATATGAAAAGGAGGAGAACTGGAAATTAGAATTCCTATGGTTTTTCTTTCAAGGAGACACTAAAGGAAAAAATCCTACAGTTTTCCTTTGCTCCATTCCTTTTCACCAAATTCATGAAAAGTAGTACCATACTAACTTTCCAATTCCTATGTTTTTCATTCACTTTTCCTTTAAAGCACTGGCGATTCTAGTAGGCAGGCTTGAGCAAGGAAAATCCTACACTAAAAAACGTTTTTGTGCTACTTCTATTACTTTGGACACAGGCCACTGCCATACTAACTCAACTCCCAGGCCGATTGACAAATGCACAGCTCAAACGCGCAGAGATAAATAATGATGGCGTTCAAGAGAGTCCATCACGGATAGCTAAGTTGCCTGGTACCTCACTACTTGTCATATAGTGGGATAAAATAATCGTATTTCCCGTTACTACGAGTGCTCAGTGGACAATATATATAACATGTAGAGTAAAAAAGAGATGCAACAAGTGTCCAACCTCTTTGGCGAAGCCATGTCGATCTCAGCGTGATTGGGTTGGTGGTGAGGATGCTCCGGCTGACTTTTGCTGTCGGAGGAGGGAAGAAGATCTTAGGCGCCCTGGAGATGGAGCCCGAGGTCTCGCTCGCTGTGATGGAGGGTTTCGTCGTTGGAGCAGCTCCGGTGAGTTGTACGACACCGAGGCTGAAGCAGGACAAGAGAGACAACGAACAACGTTAACCTGAGTAGAATTCTAATAGCATCTCCAATACATGACGTAAAATACATAACCACAAAGTGCTAGATGTAAAATACATCAGCCGCTCATCTCTGAACTTAACTGTCGAAACTGAACTTAACTCTCGAAACTGAACCTAACTGTCCAAACTGAATTTTGCTGTCGAAACTGAATTTTGGTGTCGAAACGGAACGCACTAGCAAGGTGAGGCTACACGTCGGTCGACTGACTTTTTCATCTCTGGTCAGTCGATTTTGCAGCCGTTGGATATGAAATCAAGGGCCTGCGGTTCATCTTCAACCTCCACCCCCCATGAGCCGCCAGCCACCACCGACCAAACAACAGCCCCCCGCCCGCCCCGAATACACTCCCCATCGCCGGTCCGCCGCCGCCCCGGCCATCCCTCTAGGCCCCCCCGTGGAGAGCTTTTTCTCCGGCGATCCCCACGCCACCGCCCCGCCAACGCCCAGCCACCGCCGGCGACCACCGCCTCCTTCCTGAACCCTAAGATAGATAGTTACCTCTCCGGTGGGCCCCCCTTCCTGCTACGGCTGGTTCTTCCTTCACCCCGGCGAGGCCACCCCTTGGAAATCGACTGACCCAAAAGTCGATTCAGTCGACTGAAGTGTAGGCAAATCGGAGCAGCATCACAAGCAAGAGCAAGAGCGAGAGCAGCAACGCGAGCAAGATCAATAGCAAGAGCAGACCAAGCAGGGGACCGAGAGCAAGAGCAGAGCAGCAGCGCAAGCGAGAGCTAAAGTAGCAGCAGCTCCTACTGATGTGGACGTCGCCGCCGAGGGAGCGACGCCCTGGAGGAAGTGGCCGGCGACGCCGCCGTGGATGGAGCCGCGGCGTGTCGGCTCGGGACCGAGCGCTGGCAGCACCGTGAGATCGAATCAAGAAGAAAATGCAGTGATTAGTGTACAACCTCTTTGGTGGCGCCGATTAGGACGCAGCTTCATCCGAGAAAACAGTGATGATGATGCTCTTCCGGTGGTGCAGGTGAAGACGGCGGTGTGGGAATGGAGGTGGCGTGAAAGATGAGGGGAACGTCGGGGCAGCTCCTTGGAGGTGGAGGACGGGGTGGCTGAACCGGCGGGACGATGAGATCGACGACGGATCCTCATCCGGTACGGTGGATGAGGGACGTCGAGGTGTTGCTGTATACGACGTCGTCGGGGAAGAAGCTCCGGCTGGGTGGCGGACGGAGCAGGGTGTGGGGTTTCGTCGCGGGTTTTCGCGGCCTCGTTGTATGAATGGGTGGGCGGATGGGATGGCAGTGGGGAACCATGGGTTAGAGACGCGCTTGTCTGAAATGTGGGGTAAGTTACGAAAGTACCTCCCCACCGCTTTGAGGCGGTTCTTTCGGTTCAGGGGTACCACGGGATTTCGCTTGTCGGGATTTCGCAGGAGGTGGGAGTTTTCGCGCGCGTTCTAATTTCGGAATAGCAAGGCGCGGGTTGAGATGGAGGGAGTTGTCGGAGCACAACGAGACAAAGATATATCTTAAATATTTTGGGATAACAAGGCGCGGGTTGAAGAGGCGGGAGTTTCGCAGCACGATAGACAGAGACGCTAACTTGAATTTTCGGCATAACAAGGCATGGCTTGAAATTTTGGAAGAACAAGCTTAACGTGTACCCAAAAGAAAGACAATTTGCACCTCAACACTCACAACACACACACAAACACCATTTAGACTAGAGTAAGGTACACATGCATTGCACGCATGAGATATGGCAACCAAATTATGAATAAATACCACATTATAGCATGCAAGCTTTGAGTCATATATGCATGATGTAGATGTTCGTTTAATTCTTATAGTTCATTTCATTCAAAATCATCTAGTTTTTATAAGAAAGCTAATCTATTTTAAGATTCATGGAATTGTGTGTTGTAAGACATAAAGTAAAAACAAATAATGGCAAATCATGTAGAAAAACATTTGGGAAATTCTGATACAGAAGATTCTAGAACAAATAAGAAGTGCTTGTGTTTTGATGTTTGTGCATTATGCTTAAGTTCAACCATGGAGTCTTCTAGATTATACATGTGGCGAAATCTGGTGGAATCTAGATGATATCCAACGGCCAATAGTGCTCAAATTTGCCATCTTTGGACCATCGGATTCGCCTCATCCAACGACCATCTTTCAAAGTTAAAGTTACCCGCACACAATATAAAATATATATATATAATATAATATATATATATGGGTATAGATATAGATATGTGATGCGAAAGCCGCCCATCATCTCCAATTACATGCACGGATGCGACATGGGCAAATGATGTCTGCCATCGGTATCACAAATTCAAATAAGTCTGACCTTGTTCAATGTGTATACATTACAACATGCTCGTTTCCAAAGCACACCGCGCAGATCTCCGTTATATTCATGCATGCATGGGTTTCAAACATCAGGATCTCTTATTCAAATATTTGAATTCAACTTTACATTGATTATGACCTCACCTATTCTTTTACACCCACACAGTAGTCTTCTCTTTATATTGTACCACTAACTTTCTCTCATGCATGCCTGCACACACACTACCAGTTGGCATTATCTAACGCACGCATGCAATCTTTTTCTTCAGGTCGTTCTCCCATGAAGGCACACACCCACACACATCCCCCTCTCCCTCATACTGGGCACTCTTTATCTCTCACACGTGCATGCACAACGATCGATGTTCCTCTATGTATATGTGTATATAGCTAGGTCTTTCATAATTTTCCACATAGACCGATCAATCGATATATCCAGTGAGGTCTCACCCTCTTTCCCATGTCCACATCGATCAATCTATACCTCTCCCACATCCACATCAATCAATCTATACCTCTTTATATAGGATTAACATAAATAGCTAATACACCCACATTAATTATATATCCAACCTCCCCCTCTCATCATCCATGCCTTCCACTTCATCTCTCAGATGCGTGCACAATGGCGTAGATAGGGGGCCAGTAAGGGCCCTGCCCCCCCTAACATCACTATATATCGAGGCTAATATGAATGTGATCATTAGACAATTGCTGCTAAAAAAAGGTTTAATTTCATGAATTGACCCTCCTCGTAAAGGATTAGCAATGCTTGCCCCCCTAGCTCATTTATTTTTCATGGCTCCGCCACTTCGTGCAACAGCGCACGTGTTCGCCCCCTCTCCCTAAATATCGATCTCGCACTTGTGCATTCCTTCATAGTCTCCCTCCACTCGGCCCCTCGCACCATCTTCTAGCCCCCCATCGGATTTTTCCACACGTACAATCTAGTAGACTCCATGGTTGAACTTAAGCATAATGCACAAACCTCAAAACAACAGTGGTTCTCTTTTGTTCTAGAATCTTCCGTATCATAACTGCCCAAACTTTTTTTCTAGTTGAATTGCCATTATTTGTTTTTACTTTATGCTTTACAATGCACAATTCCATGAATCATAAAATAGATTAAGGGCTTCTTTGATTCAAAGGATTCTCAAAGGAATTTTGGAGGATTCTAATCATTAGGAATTTTTCCTATCTTGGTTGTTTTATTTGTAGGATTGTAAACCAAAGGAATTTTTCCATATGATTCATTTGCACTGGATTTCATAGGAAACATCCCATCCACTCAAATCTCTTTGAAAGAATTCTGCGTTTTTTTCTATGCACAATGAAACACTCGTACAATCCTGTAGGATTCAAGACGACATTCCACTATAATCCCATGTTTTTCCTATTCACGCGTTCTTAGCTTTTTTATAAAAACTAATTTGATTTTGAATTAGATGAACTATAAGAATTAAACGAAGGGCTACATCACGCATATATGACTAAGAGCTTACATGCTATAGTGTGGTATTTATTCATAATTTGGTTGCAAAATCTAATGCGTGCAATGCACGTGTAAATTACTAGTACTTCGAGTATGTGCAAAACACGTAAATTAGAATACCAATGGCACGCTACACAGTGTCTCTCTTACAGTTCATGAAGCCATGTGGCACATGTGGCGGCGCTGTCGCGACCTCCTTGCGTGGATTGATCACAGTGACGTGCTGCTGGTTCCAGAAGAATGTACTCGTCCTCCTTGAGCCATACAGGCGGTACATGCACGAAGTGAAGATGTGCATGCACGCCACGCACGCACTCATTCCCTCGCACGCACACGCGGGTACACGGGCGGACGCAATTTTGTACCAAGATCCACCCCACGTGATAATTTGACGCGTGTAAAGTCGTTCACTTCATTGATGGTCAATTAATACAGCGCATGCAAATTGAGTGGACGTGAGGACGGAAGAAAGACATTATTACTCCACTGCGCGCATGCAAGTAGTTAAATCGTGGGTTGCTAGAAGTACTTCCATTGGTCTATTTTTGTGCCAATTTTTGACAGTAACATAATATTTACGCATTTGAGAAGTGTAGTATACTAGAAATTTATGTTCCACTAAACTCATCAGGAGCCGTTTCGGGCCTCGAAACCAAAACCATCAATTAATCTTTACCTTGTTCTCATCACATTCGAAAGCCTGCTCACACCTACTAGTACTACGTACCAAACCTGAACGTGTTTCCACTATGCAGGTATTAGTACTACTAGTGCTAGTACTTAGGTTATAAAAAGGGGAACTACCTAACCAAAAATTACTCTACCTTTCCTCCTCATAAGTGCTTCTTCTTCGTCCTCGTTGCCATGGCCGGTGAGCAAAGCTCTAGGTCGAGAACTACTCGTAACAAGGGAGTGGCAACCAAGGCTGCGGAAAAAAAGAGAGGCCTCGCCGCCACGCAGAGACCTCGAAAGATCTCTCACAGGCAGGCGATGGCTCCCAGGAGCGCCTTAGCCGCGGAGGCGAACATGCCAAGCCGGCGGAGCTGGAGTCATTATCCCTCGACAACATGCCCGATCAGCTCAATAAGCACCTCAGTAAGCAGAAGGAGTTCATCCAAGGCTTGACGGAGTTGCTGAAGGAGAGCCTCGACAACATGCCCCCTGAGCTCAATCAGCAGGGGGAGTTGACCGCCGGCTTGGTGTTGCTGCTGAAGAAGAGCACTGCCTCGGAGAAGAAGGCGACCGGCGAAATCCTGCGACCTCAGGAGGACAAGGCGAAGCTCTGCCACGAGATCGACCGGTTGAAGGAGAAGAATGCCGGCTGGAAGAAGCTGCATGAGAATAGTAGTTCCTCGATGAAGATGCTGCAGGCCCTCGTCATGGAATAGGAGGAGTTGGCGAAGCTCCGCATCGAGCACCCGTCTACTGTCAAGGTACGTAATGCGGCCGTGGAACAGATGATGAAGGCTCGCGTCGAGAAATCCCGCTTCATGGACAGAATGAAGAAGATTGCGGAGGAGACGCAGAAGGAGATGGAGGTCGTGGAGGCGATGAAGAAGCAGTTACGACTCCGCGGCGAATTAGATCATTTGGGGTGATAATCTTCCTTCTTCTTTTGCTGCTGTGTTTCATCTTTTGCTTCGGGTGTTTCGCCGCACGTGTCATGTTCTCTACGAGGCATGAATAGAACAATGGTTTTTGTTTTTTGAGGGAATGAATAGAAGAATGCTAAGAATGAGATGACTAGCAAATTAGATCATTTTTTATCGCCATATGGTACTGGGCTGCCGTGTTTCGTGCTCCTCCGTCACAGTACTACTCCAGTGGAAAACTTGAGTATACCGCACGGTTCTTTGCTCCTCCTCGATCAGTCGCCGACGATTTATACGAAAGCGAGTCAAATCACAAGGCCCCGCCTTCCAGCAGTAATGAGCCGTCAAATCACAATGGCCCTCACCTCTCATGAAACCGACCAAGCTAGACTGCCCTGCCCTCTAGCCTTTTAAAAAATGTATACTTTTGTATAGAAGTAGTATCGATGGATTGCACCATGGAGCAAAACATGAAATTAAAAAAAGGTGGTACATATAAAGAGCGCTCGTCGCCAAATTATGCATATAGTACTATTAAAAAGGCTAGTCACAATAATGGTGTCCAGACAACCCACCCTCAAATAAAACTAAGCACCACGAATTCTTTGACAAAACTAAGCACCCTGAAATTCTTTGACAACTAAACTGCTGGCTATATGATGTTGGCCATATATATTGTACGATATAATGTGAATAAACGAGTGGTAGTACTATACCAACTAAAAGATGAAATGTAAGAAATACTAGTATGTACTTCATCAAGAGTTAAAGTAACAAGAAGAAACATAACATAGTTCTCATTGGGGCTCAAAGACAACACACCCTCAAATTAAATTAAGCACACCTGAAATTAAACTTTGCAACTATTCCAGTAGACACTGCATTAGAACCACCATGAGCAACGACACTGCCACCTTACTCGGAGTCCTCGTCCACGTCCTCGACTTCGTCCTTGTCCCTATTCCTCTTGGCCGATACTTCTTTGCTTGAACCGCCAACTTGGCTGTTGCTCTTCATCCAACCCTTGTAGATATTGAAACAAAGGTAGCCATCCATTACAGCATACTAGATGTGGTCTATATCTAGTACATTCCGCTGCCATGCATGACGATGAAACGTGTATGGAGGTTTCTCCTGTTTACCGTACGATGGATGAACCATGGCTCCTGCCAGGGTCAGCATTGAAGGCTGACGAGAGGATACCAGCCGATTCTTTTGGAGGTCGAAGGTGTTGCCTACAACGAGGCCTATCCGACGCAGGACTTCTTTGTCGTTACCAAAGTCTATATTAACTAATTTGACTAGGTTGCTCTTGAGGAAGTCCTTAAAATCCAGGCACTCAATGTCGGCATGGCATATGTGGTAGACCAAGCATAAGTCATGCCCGCAAACCTGGATCACGGCGGGCTTCTTCCTCTCTTCGTCCTTTAGATCCTTCTCTCGTCCCACGACTGTGGTGTACTCAACATCTAGCCCGGCGACCCACTCATCATGTGAGTCTTCGAACATGCGTCTGAAGCGAGAAAGGCATCCTTTCACCGTCGCGGAAGAACGGGTGTAGATGTCGTCGAACTCATCGCCGGTGATGGTTCTAACCTTGTACTCACCGCCGATCGAGGAGATTTGGGACACCATGGATTTGGGAGGAGGGTTAGGATTAGTGGAACTGCCGTAATGTGAATGGACGGGATGACTAGGAGCCAACCGTCGTAGTATTAAAGGATGTGCGGGGACGAGTAGGAGCGAACTGCCAGCGTGCGAACGGCAGGGTAGTGGCTTTCCATTCTCCCATGATACGGGCTTCCGAGATCCCTTGGATCGGAGATCGAACGGTTGCATGGCGTGATTCTAGACCAATGGGTGAATATCCTATCCTGGAGGGTTATTCTGCAAATTTTCAGCAACTTTGCATGCGACCGTTTGATCTCAGATCAAAGGGCTGCCAAGAGTCCGTATCATGGTTGCGCTTACCACGACCGTCGCGTCGCTTTCATGGGTCGCGCCTTGGAGATTTAACATGGTGCGTTAGGCTATCCGATGTTGGCATGTCATACATAGTCATCACTTAGTCACTCATACTACAACAAGGTTGGCTATAAGGTTGGCTATAAGTGTATTTTTTACTCCTCTCTATCTCTTTTTCAGACTTTTCCGTCCCATAATATAATAACGCTTTTGACACTAGTGTAGTGCCAAAAACGTTCTTATATTATGGGACACAGGGAGTACTAGTATTTATTGCATTTGCCAAGGAAGGACCTCTTCCAATGAAATGGTGTTGCTAAGTTTGCTTCATTTAATTAGCTATAGACTCAAAATTGTCTTTTCACATAGGTACACGTGCTTAGCACCGTTTCTTCCTTGGGTCACCAAACTAGTCTCTCTCTTCTTGATTAACTTGCCACATCAGACTTTATGCCTATGTGGCAAGCTTAAGCACCTGTAGGAGCAAGTAAGGTGCCCGTCCGTTGCACGGATGAGTGAAATGCATTGATCGGGGTGTTGTTTTTTTTGACAAAGGATGTGGGTGTCATCTCATGTGCAACCGGGTCAACGTGTCAAGCACCAAATAACAGTGAAGAACAGCAGAGGGGACGCACCCCACTCGTACCAGCCCAGTGTTAGTAATGAGCAATGAGACGTCAAATCACAATGCCACACCTTCCCAGATGAACGAAGCAACCATTATTTCACACTTCTGTTCGACATCATCTCAAACCACGTACTAGTATTGCTTCTGCCTCAAGAGGGACACGCGCATCGCCTTAGTACATCATGACACGTGGGCCCCCATGACAGGCCATGCTCCCCCGCCGATCGCTGGGTAAAATCACCTCATTTTTACTATACTTCCTCTGGATCGGTTTACTACATGGCATGCACGTTGTTCTAGGTTGAGAATTTAACTGGCTATATATATATATATATATATGTGTGTGTGTGTGTGTGTGTGTGTGTGTGTGTGATGAACACTACGCTAGCCTTTTAAAAAATGTATACTTTTGTACAGTAGTACTCCACTATCGATGGATTGTGCCATGGAGCAAACATTGAAATTTTTAAAAAAGGTGGTACATATAGAGCGCGCTCGTCACCAAATGATGCATATAGTAGTATTAAAAAAGCTAGTACATGCTTAATTGGGGTGCTAAATTCTATTAAAGAAATACTAGTACAAATGCCCGTGCGTTGCAACGGGCTAAAAATTCGTAAAACATGCTCTGTGTGACAGTAGCGCCATTTCTTAGATCCAGTTCTGATCGACATTGATATAAGTTTATAATGTTGTCTCTTTCCGGAGTATGACGCATGGACGTAAATAAGCCACCCTAACATCTTTCATCAATGAAAGAGTAGTGGTGCATGGAATAGTCTAGTAATCGGTTCTATTTTTTATTTCTCAAAAAACACAATTATTTCTTTAATATAAAATAATTAAAAAATTGAAAATTTTAATCTTTTTATTAGAACCGAAACATCTTTTGAAGATGATTTTTTTTACCACATGTTGTTTAACTATGAATTTTGAAAATTTTGCGATCGATTTTAAATTGTTTTGTTAAGGAACATTTTCGAGAGTTTTGTGCATTTTTAAAAAAGCGTGAACATATTTAAAAGCATGCTTTTTAAATAAGAAGATTTTGGAACACTCTTTGTCTAAAAACACACACACACTTGGTGTCCGCAATTAAAAAAAATTGTTGGTGTCCGGACCATGTAGTGTAAAGATGAGAAAGTCGTCGGGGTGTCCTTTGATGGCCCCTCCTTCAACTTAGAACTATCATCGGGCAGAAGAACGTAAGTGTTTTTAGCGGGATATATAGACGTTGAAATTGTTGTATACTGTTCGAGAGTTTAATAACTAATCTAAATGTTTTTCCTAGAATTTTCAAAAGGTTTCAATGCAAACGAATTTATTCTGGATGAAAGAGTAGTGGTGCATTGAAGTGAGATTGTTTGTATACATTTTTTTGTTAATATTTAAAAGCAAACTGGCTTTTACTATGTTGATATCTTTTTAAGAAAATGTTGGTTGCTTGGTTTGCAAAATTATATTGTGTTCCTTTTCTTTTGCACTACTTGAACTTGGGTCAAAGACCGAACCGCACTCACTCGTGATCATCACCATAAAAGACAAACTTTTTGATAAATTTCATGTGAAGGCAGACACAATCCATCACGATACGCTTCTTCTACATTTTAGCAAACAAACAATAGCAGATAATTATCCCCACGGCGAGCATTTGTCTAGTCGAGGCGTTCCTACCCTAGCCGCCGCGAACCACCCAGCGCCTAGGAGAGACGATCTATTTCCTTTGATCTCCACCGGCGGGCACCGCCCTCTCCTTCGCCGCTGCTCCGCGGTAGGAGGGGGGGGACCGTTCCTCCGCTCAGTAGCTAGGATTTGAATTTATAGGTCGTGGTGCGTCGTTGGGATGGTGGGAGCGGCGCCTGGACGAATAAATCTGCCACAACTCCACTCCCACACCGGCGGCGTCTTTCATGGCGGCTTCTCGGAGTTGATGGCATCGTGTCTCTGTCGATCCCTCAGATCGGCATCGTTAGGGTTCATGGATGGTGTTGGCAAGGCGGCGGCAGCAACTCCATTAGGTGTGTCTCTCCTTCAGCTCTGTCCCCATTGTTGCGTTATTGCCTTCGACATCATGGTGGAGCAGTGAGGTTTTGTCATTTAGGAGTACACGCAGGCAGTTATCTACGCAAGTGAAGCTCGAAGATAGAGTATCTTGTGTTGGGTCTGTGGTTGACGGCTGGCAGTTCTGGTTTCCTCCCCCGACTTCATCATCATGCGGGGGTGTCAGTTCTGAAGTTCGACGGCGTGTCCGCGGACATGTTGCCCCGGTCTAATTCTTTCAACATCTATGGTTTTGCTTCGAACAAACTACTTTAGAGGTCCGTAAAGCTGCTGATTAGCGATGGAGCCGCATCGAGATTGGGTGAAGAGGTGATATGTCTTTTTATCCTTTGGTGACTGCTTCGGTGGTGTCGAAGGAAAGGGACATCTTGCTGGTATTTTGCATAGGATTTTCCTATCTTTTCAGTTATGTTTGGTCGGCGCCACGTGCCTTGTAACTTGTTCTATATAAATGAAACGCGCGATTATCATGCAAAAAAGAAAAAATATATAATTATCCACACCGAGAACACATACCAATATCCCCACCGAGTTATCCTCCTGTGTGGCCCTCTTTTATCCACGCAACCCTGCTCCTCATCACCGAGTAGGCCAACACCCAACATCCCACCCAGCAGTGCTGCTCCTCCTCTGCCGGGCCCCAGGTTCCCACCCACGGTGTCGCATACTCCCCCTCTTTCTCTTCCCTCTTCCACAACTAACCAAGAAAACAGGATTGAGCACGCGCACGGTCACACCTCCTCGGCGCCGACGGTGCACTCCTGGCGTGCGCGGCCGTGTCGTGTCCGCCTTTGGCCTGGGCCAGGAGAAGACGCCGGGGCTGGTGGTATGCACCTCCTCCTCTCTAATCGCAGGTCCGTCGAGTGAAGCGCCGGGGTGGCAGCGGTGTCCGTCGGTGCCCCTCTCCTCTGACGCTCGGCCTTGTCGTCTCAATTTTGCTTGGCCCTAGCTCGCAAGGCTCTGCGGTGTGATCACGCCGGCTTCGTTCCGTTCCATTTTCTTCATCCTTCTAATTCCATTCCGTTCCCCTTCCGGGTTGATTTCTGTGCTGCCGCCGACGGCTGCCGATTGTCCTTATCTGATTTTCCATATTTGGTTTCGCCACACATGCGTGGATGTTGGCTGCCCGATTGTGCACTTATCTCGATTCTTCCTTGAACGCATTTCGCTCTTCCCTCTCTTGCGGATTAATTTCTTCATTCTTTTCCCTCGAGGCTAGTTGATTTTCGATGCGGCAAAGTCACTCGCAGATATAAATGGATTGAATTGGTTGAAAAGGAGCGAGGTGGGACTATTTATGAGTTCTAAAGTTTTTTCGTTGTGCCCTCGTCTTCGCTTCTCCGACTTTCAAGCATGTCCGTCGGCATTGTAATGTTGTGGCTCATGTTTTAGCCAAGTCTTGTAAAAACTCTAGTGTGTTTTCGTTTTGTCTGTTTGCGTGTATCTGGGACACTTTGTATGACTTTATTACTTGATCAATAAAATGCCGACGTTCTCTCAAAAAAAGTTTTTTTGCTGCTCCTCTGCTCATCGTTTTAGTAAAATGTGGGACATGTCAGTTCGGCCAACGCATGTGACGATGAAACTTATGGCTTGGTCCAGTCGAGCGACTGACGAGACTCAACCCACCGCCATTTAAGCCATTTAGTCTCCTTGTCGAGAGGTCATGAATGCCATCGGGGCACTATTGAACTTTAGTCACATGGGCATATGGATGATGGGTACAAAGGTAACAAAAAGTACACCATCAAAATTGTTACCTTTCTATGTTAATGAGTTGGAATAATTATATTCAAAATATGCACCCCGGTCGCATCAGATCAGGACGTGCGATGGGCAACTACGGCCCCGTTGGGAGATAAAGACTGAATGTATGTGTCGTAGCCGATGAAATAGCTGGAGGAACAATAAAATTGTAGACGGAACACTCCTATTTTTAAGCTAGCAAAGCTACCGATTCAGGCGGTTGGATGATCACACATTACACAGCCATCTCCATGTAGTATAGGAAAAAATATGTCTGACTCGATACATCATGTCCGTGTAGCAAAAACAATCAATCTCTCTTTCTATTATTTCTCCTTCCTTATTAATTCTCATGTAATTAGTGTTTCTTTCCTCTCTCTCTCTTTCTCTTTCATTCTATATTTGTCGTGCAATTAGTAGCAGCGACTCCTTTTTATAATGTCCTTTCACTTTCCTTTTCCTTTCTCAGGAGCGACCCCTTCCTTCTTGTGCAATTAGGAGCATCGACTCCTTTATTATTTTATTCCCTCTATTTTCGTGTATCATGCAGCCACAACGCCAACCCACATCTCATCGTTCGTTAGTTAATCCTCGAGGCTCCTTGTTGATTGTCATACAACTCATAGTCCTATATAAATCGGTGGAATTAAATTGAAAAGGGCGAGGTGGGACTAATTAGCCGGCAACAAATAGGCCTGTTTGGTTGGCTGCGTCCTTGGAGTGGCCCAGCTCGGCCCATGTGTTGGAGAGATTAAACTAACTCTAAGTTTCAGGGAATTAACATGACAAGCAAGGTTGCTGAATTGGCTAGGGGCGCTAGGCCTATCTCCAAGCGACCCTGGTTCAAATCCTGCCTGACGCAGTTTTCCGCATTTTTTTTTCTTTTTCCGTTCCAAGGATGGCAAAGCAAAAAAGAAAGCATAAATTCACAGGAAGAAAGCGTATTGTGACGGTGAACCCGGAGACCCAATCCGTGCTTTATTATTAGGGAGAGACTAGTACTAGTATGTACATACTGAAGAGTTAAAGTAACGAGAAGAAACATAACATAGTTCTGCTGGGGGCTCTGCACAACACACCCCTCAAATTAAACTAAGCACACCTTAAATTAAACTATGCAACTAATCCGGTAGACACTGCATTAGAAGTTTAGAACCGCCATGAGCAACGACATTGCCACCTTACTCGGAGTCCTCGTCCACGTCCTCGACTTCGTCCTTGTCCCTCTTCCTCTTGGCCGATACTTCTTTGCTTGAACCGCCAACTTGGCTGTTGCTCTTCATCCAACCCTTGTAGATATTGAAACAAAGGTAGCCATCCATTGCAGCGTACTGGATGTGGTCTATATCTAGTACATTCCGCTGCCATGCATGACGATGAAATGTGTATGGAGGTTTCTCCAGTTTATCGTACGAAGGATGAACCATGGATCCTGCCAGGGTCAGCATCGAGGGCTGACGAGAGGGCACCAGCCGATTCTTCTGGAGGTAGAAGGGGTTGCCTACAATGAGGCCTATCCGACGTAGGACTTCTTTGTTGTTCTTAAAGTCTACAGTAACGAATTTGACTGTTTTGTCCTCGAGGAAGTTCTTAAAATCCTGGCACTCAACGTCGGCATGGCATATGTGGTAGACCAAGAAAACGTTATGTACGCAAACCTGGATCATGGCGGGCTTCTTCCTCTCTTCGTCCTTTAGATCCTTCTCTCGTCACACGACTGTGGTGTACTCAACATCTAGCCCAGCGACCCACTCATCATGTGAGTTTTCGATCATGCGTCTGAAGCGAGAAAGGCATCCTTTCACCGTCGCGGAAGTACGGGTGTAGATGACGTCGAACTCATCACCGGTGATGGTTCTAACCATGTACTCACCGCCGATCGGGGAGATTTGGGACGCCATGGATTTGGGAGGAGGGTTAGGAGTAGTGGAACTGCCGTAATGTGAATGGACGGGACGACTAGGAGCGAACCGCCGTATTATTAAAGGATGTGCGGGAAAGAGTAGGAGCAAACTGCCAGCGTGCGAATGGCAGGGTAGTGGCTTTCCATTCTCCCATGATACGGGCTTCCGAGAGCACTTGGATCTAAGATCGAACGGTTGCATGGCGTGATTCTAGACCTATGGTGAATATCCTAACCTGGAGGGTTATTCTTAAAATTTTCAGCAACATAGCATGCGACTGTTTGATCTCAGATCCAAGGGCTGCCAGCAGCCCGTATCATGGTCGCGCCTACCACGATCGTTGCGTCGCTCGCGTGGTCGCGCCCTTGGAGATTTAACATGGTGTGTTAGGCTATCTGATGTTGCCATGTCATACATAGTCATCACTTAGTCACTCATACTACAACAAGGTTGGCTATAAGCTTGGCTATAAGTGTATTTTTTTACTCCTCTCTATCTCTTTCTTCGTACTCCCTCCATCCCATAATATAAGAACGTTTTTGACACTAATTGGTGTAGTGTCAAAAACGTTCTTATATAATGGGACACAGGGAGTACTAGTATTTATTGCATTTGCCAAGGATTGACCTCTTCCAATGAAATGGTGTTGCTAAGTTTGCTTCATATAATTAGCTATAGACTCAAAATTGTCTTTTCACCTAGGTACACACGCTTAGCACCATTTCTTCCTTAGGTCACCAAACCAGTCTCTCTCTTCTTGATTAACTTGCCACATCAGACTTTATGCCTATGTGGCAAGCTTAAGCACCTGTAGGAGCAAGTAAGTACAATAGTGCGCTTTACATGGCATTTTTGCATATGTGGAGGAAAGAGAGGCAAGGAAAAAGTGGAGAAGTGGGCTCTCATGCAAGAGCTAGCCTCTACTTCTACATGGTGGAGCATTGGGAGAGGCAGCTATATGGAGGTGGTCAGGAATCGGGAGACTCACGCCGGTCATAGCGCCGCAGTTAAAATGATAATGGCAAGTCAAATCATGAGGCCCCACCTGTCCAGCAGTAACTCGCTGTCAAATCACACAACCCTACGTTTGCAGCAGCCTACTCCCTCGTCTTCTCGCGTCTTTGTCGAACCGACTAGGCGGAACTGTCCCGTCGCCTACTGGGCAGGAAAAGCCCCGCCCTCGACTTTTAAATAGTACACAGTATACTAATTTTGTATCCATGGAGTGCACCCGCGCCATGGAGCAAAGCGTCTAGAAAACGCCGGTACACATGTACGGAGTATACAGCACGCCCGTCGCGTTCGCGTCGCACCCCAGACGGTCGGTCGGTCTGGCACGCTGCTCTCTTAATGGAACGCGCATCATATTGCGTTCGCTCACACATGTGGGACGGCAATTGAGAACCGACCATAGGCACACTCCCCGGACCCGCAAGTCGGGTGACTGAATAGAAGAGGGAGACGAGCGATAGTACTAGAGAAGTGTTGTACTATGTTGGTGCCTGGACGATCCCTGCAAGACACGGAAGATCAGTTCGTCCATGCATGTGACCAGACTCCAGCAGACACGCCTGGATTGGCTATCGTCTACATATCGTGTAGGCTGTGTTGTACATGGCTGTAGTTGTGGTGAGAAATCTAAAAAGGGTTTCTTGTCATCTCGCAAAATTATGTGTCATGTGCTTCGGATCATTGCGAGGGTTAAACAGCGACAACTGACTTGGGCTAGTCATTGGGGGCACATGCACGAACAGTGACTACTCGGTTGCCATCTATGTCAAGCCGGCTATGTCAATTAGGACATCTATCGACGGACCCCTTTTCTACGAGTTTATCTTCAATTTGAGCTTTGTTCCTCGTCTAGTTTGTCCGTCGGGATTCATGTTGTCTCCTTTGGGCAGTGAGGTTATGATTTCTTGTCATGTGGCATTTTTTCATGTTATATGTTATAATCCGGCACTTCAGATCAAAATGACGACAACTACGCCTCCGGGCCACATGCATGAAGACTTCTCGACAGTCATTGACGAGGTCAAGCTGGCTCCGGTAGACAAAAGAAAACTAAGTACTACTCCACGATATAGGCAGGAGCCTCCGCGCTTGTTTGCTAGTGTTGCTCTCTTCACACTGTCTCGGCCTCTCCAGATCTAAACACGACAGCAGTGGCCACACACTCTCTCTCTCTCTCTGCTCACCGCTGGTCACAGATCCAGCCAGATCTTCTCCGCTGGGGAAGGTGAGAAGGTGCAACGTTCACGCGGTCGTCCTCAGCGACGGCTCTTACCCACTGCTAGGCGCGTCCCGATCAGCCTGCCTTGCCGTTCTCTCCCAAGCACCGCTGGCGAGGGAGGGCCTCCGACCCCTTCTTCCTCACTATCGTAGTGTGGGCAGATCCAGCCTCCCGCCGCCCACCTAGCGACATCCCGGCGACCATCAGGTATAACTTCCTTTGAAACCGGCCTTGCTCTACTTCTCGAGCTCATGACGTCGCTGCATTTGTAACTTTTACTATTTCTCAGGCCCCCTCGTAGATAGGATCGATCGGCTATTCGAAAACCACCTAATTTTTTTACGTTTAAGAGGTAAAACTAGTTCATGCACTCGAATCTAGTACTACTTGGTTCAGAAAAGGAAGAAAGGGGGTGGGCTGGGGGAGGATTTGTTACCTGAATCTAGGACTTGGTCTAAAGAGGAAATAATGGGGGCGAAAAGTAGCAAAGGCTGGCTATCCAACTGGTCTCCAGGTCTAATAGGGAAATAAAGGGAAACACGGTACAAACTCAATATAAACCCGATCTATTGGTTGAAAAAGGAAAGAAAGTGGGTACTGCGGGAAAAGTCAACAGAGTAAGTCCAGCACTAGATTTGCTAGCCTCACACAGTATAAGGTGGCTATACCGAACAAAAATGGGACCAACCCAGATATCATGTTCTGATGTTTGTTGCCCCGAGCCACTCTTATGTAATGCCACTGGTAAAATGTAGTAGTCGCACTGTTAAAAGTAAGGACACGTTAAACCAATGTTGTTTTCAACGTAATGCCTCCAGTAATATGAATCAATGGCACTTCTTTACATGTCCTGCTAAAATTTCCCATTAAGATAAGTTGGTTCTTTTTGTTAGAAATGCAACTGTCCTGGTCTGCCTACTCTTCCGTTCCCAAAGTAATGTCGTAATTAACGGTTGTCATAGTTAATCCTAATGCCCACACTAATATCTAGCAATGCCACTACTTTAGAAATTGCTACTGCCCTTGTAGGATTGCCATTCAGATAAGGAACATGCTTCTTTTCATTTGATGCATGTTTCATCACTTGTTAGTCATCCTCCTTTCCACCTTTTTGTGCAAACAGAGATATACATTTCACGCTCGATCTTATTTGAACTGCACAAATGATATCCAAATTATAGTTGAGCATTCCAGGAGCTTCACAACCAACCTTGATGTTGCTCAATTTTATTGCAACTAATGAAGAAGAAGCTCTGTGGGTTTCGTTTTCTGATGGAAATGGAACCGGGGCTGGCGCCCTTTTCTTAAAAAAAATTGAGGAAGAAGCTGCTAGCTCACGGGACATTGCTTCATTTTAGGTGAACTGCACCAAAAGGTCCCATGAATTGAATCATCCATGTTGGTGACTGAAAGAGCCAGCTTCAGCATCCCAGTCTAAGCACCCCCGACCTCCATCCTTACAACGCACGGTACACCTCGTTTGCCACCTGCTCGAACCTAGTGTCACTGATAAAATGAAGTGATAATACATTTAAAATAGAGCGAGTGTCATCTATATCTTTTCATTTCCAATGTAGATAAAGAAAGTGCTTCTCTTTGTTAAAGTATGTTTCATCAACTAGTCCCATTGTTAATGTTTAAGCATTTCTGCAAACTGGGGTGCTTAATTTTAGTTGATATGTACAAAAATAGAGATTTGAATGTCTCAAGGCACCTCCGTACTGCTGCTGTACACTGATGTTCATCACTGGCAGAAGGTGTATCTGGGAGACTTGGGACGATGTCCAGTATGAGGCTTACCGTATGAGGCGTCGCAGGGCCCATCTCGCCCTCGCAGCAGGGCATACTATGATACTATCTCAATATTTTCTTCTATTTATTTTCTGTGTTTCATCAACTAGTGCCACTATAATGTAATCACGCTTTTTCATTATCTGTGCAAACAGGGTTATTCAGCTGCATTTTGGTGGAACTGCACAAATGTACGTATGGAACCGGCATATATGCAGAGTGCAAGGTGCGCCAAGTAAAAATTACCGACACCAACCATGATGCATGCACGCATTGGCATCCACCACAACCAGTGGGATGTGTGGCGCTCTCTGTGGACGGATCTTTCTCGGCAGCAAATCCTCTAACCAAATACTAGTAGCTTATATTGGTAGTTTTCTAGGGAGTACTCTTTTCCGATGAAGCACCAATCTATTTTTGTTTATTTGTACACCGTGTCACAAATTTGACCCAAAGGTCCAGAGCTATTTTAGGGTGATTGGCGAGTACTGGAGACTGATTGTAAGCATGATTTTCATTAGCTGTCACACTCGATTGTAAGCATGAGCAAGTGGAAGATTAGGTTAGTGCGAAGCTTACCTTAAACCCTACCGCCGCTGAAACGAGGCGAAGGCCGAGGGAACCGTGGAGAACGTCGGGGAAGCGACGTCGCGCCATCCGGCCTCCTCTTGTGGTGGGAGAACGAATACTCCTGTGGCTCCGGCTGGCTCTGCACCCTCACGAACGGCACACCATACTCGATCGATTCGTTATCCTCTGGGTGCTCGACCTTCGACATATACGCCCACCACCTCCGCCTGACTGTCGCCTCGGGCGAATCTGTCTGCTCCATCGCCCATAGGAGATACTCGATGAACTCGGAGGACTGCGGCGTGATTGCCGTCGAGGAGTACATGTACATCGCCGCCCTCATCGCCGCCGTCTCGCTCTTTCGCATACATTGCCACATGGCCCGCACCGTCCTCAAAATTTCCCACTCATTGTCAAACCAACTAAGGATCTCCTTCAACTCAAGCTAACTTTGCACAGTGTCGCCGCCGGCGATCTCGCTGATTCATCATCGATCCTCTCCATAGATGTCGTTCTGAGTGGTCCGGTGCTAGCTTGGGAAGATGGGAGGAGAGACGGTGGTCTTACAATAGAGAAGAGGGAGAGGAGAGGATGTGGTTTTGGAATGGAGATGATGGAGAGGAGAGGAGGTGGTTTTGCAATGGAGAGAAGATCAGAAGAGGGAGAGGTGAGACGGTGGTTTTGGAATGGAGATGATGGAGAGGAGAGGAGGTGGTTTTGGAATGGAGATGATGGAGAGGAGAGGAGGTGGTTTTGCAATGGAGAAGATCAGAAGAGGGAGAGGCGAGACGGTGGTTTTGGAATGGAGATGATGGAGAGGAGAGGAGGTGGTTTGCAATGGAGAAGAGGGAGAGGAGCGTGCGGCAGCGATTTAGGATTGGGCGAGAGGGCATGGTAGGCACAGGATCGAGCAAAATCAAAATCAATTTACCCTTCAATTAAGAAAGCGACCCCACATTAACTAGTCTCCCTTTTATTCTGGGTCATAATTGACCATGATTTTCGCACATAAAATATATGTTATACGTTGCAAAAATAATATAATTTGAAAGTACATTCAGATACGAACCAAACGATACAATTTTTGGTGACATGCATTCACACTTTGCTTGTCACATACAGTACGTGGTCAAACTTTGACCCAAAATACGCAAAACAACAAAAAAGTACTTCCAACACCAGCGCCGCTCTTCCGCTCTTCTCCTCTTAAACCACCGCCGCTCCTCTCCTATTCCAATCTAAATCCAGCGCCACTCCTCTCCTCTTCCATTTCAAAACCACCGCCCCTCCTCTCCTGTTCCAGTCCAAAACCAGCGTCGCTCCTCTCCTGTTCTAATCCAAAACTAGCACCGCTCCTCTCCTCTTCCATTCAAAAACCACCGCCGGCGAGTGAAGGTGCTGTGGAGAAGTAGATCGATGGAGGAGTACAACCGATACGTGAGGATCGCAGACGGCGACTTTGTGAAGCTAGCTAGGATGTTGGAGATACAGTCTTGGTTTGACAACAAGGACCAACTAGCGGCGACGGCGACATCCACGGCCAAATATCTGCAACTGAGCGAAAAGGCGGCGATACTCCCGGAGGAAGTCACGCCGGAGTACATAGAGTTGCTCCTCTAGGCCATGGAGCAAACAGATTCACCGAATCCGATCGTGAGGGAGCGGTGGTGGGAGTATTGATCCCAGATGGAGCATC
Source organism: Aegilops speltoides (assembly GCA_021437245.1). Classification (NCBI taxonomy): domain Eukaryota; kingdom Viridiplantae; phylum Streptophyta; class Magnoliopsida; order Poales; family Poaceae; genus Aegilops; species Aegilops speltoides. The sequence goes on from CM038144.1 coordinate 398,288,369, forward strand.
CACCAGATATTGAAGGATCGAGCATCTACAAGGTGCCATTTGTGAGGGTGTCCTGCCAGAGCGAGCCGGTGGAGTCTTCGTCGACCGAACCCAACTATAAGAGGAGAAAAGCAGTTGGCCCGACAATGCTTCCCCGCCATCGTCTCCCTCGCCGTTCACATCGTCTCACGGGGCGGCTGTCTGCCGCCGAGGAATAGGAGGGGACTGCCCCCTAGCCCAATAGTCGGGCAGGTTGTGAATTGTCAGGAGGAGCTTAGGTTGTCAGTATTTGCAGGTTGTGAATTGTGTTTTGTGTTGTGTATTTTGAGAGTACTTTCAGATATGAATGTCTTTTGAATTTCAGATTTGCAGTATTGAGCATATGAAGAATTTTATGAATTCTAGAGATCTATTTTGAGCACTTAAAAAAATGTAGTTTCATAGGAGTATAAAAGTGCAGACGAGAAGAAACTGCAAGTTTCAGTTTCAGATAAGAAACTGCAAGTTCTGTTTCAGATAAGAAACTGCAACTTTCAAAGGTAGAGCATTTATATTAACACGGCCTTTTCAAACAGGGTTAACATCATGTTGAAGTTTTATTCGTGGTCGAAAATGGAACTACCAGCCAGTTAACATCATGCTGATCAACATTCATGCATAGCACATCTTCATATGATGCACAGTCAAAATGCCCACACAATGTTGAGTGTGCGAAACACAGAGAAAACGAGGGACGGAGTTTTGGCAAGTGTTGGACGTGGTTTTGGGATGCCCCGTCTAGGCTTTCATTTTTAACATGCGCAGCCCACGACCTCGGATGGGAGGGCCTGTTTGTATTTTCTTAGGGCCATCATGTATCGACCGGCCTATGGACCTCCCATCCGAGGTTTTATTTTTGGCAGCCCAATTTATGTATTATTTTGAAGAAAACGCAGAGGTTTGTTCTATTTTTCTATATAAGAATAGGAACGCCAGGTACAACTTATGTTTCCCTTTTAACTATATTATATATATTTAAATTATTTTATATGTTATCATATATTATTTTTATTGTCATCATATATTTAACAGATACTTACATATGTAAGAAAACAATATCCACATCTTATTAACTTATAAAATTAATTTCTTAACAAATAAAATCCTGGATTGTTTTGGCACGAAAATCCTAGTGATTGTGTACAAAAGCTTGGTAAGATTTAAGGAGCAATGTAATAATATCACTTATTATTTAAATATATTTATAAAAAAAATGCTAAGCCCTTTTTTTATTTTTTTATAACATTGCTGGCCCAACCCAACATTATAATTAGAATCAGCCCAGCAAAATCGTGTATCTAGATAAAGTGCAAATGGCCTGTAATTTTTGAGGAAATAAAATAAATGGGCTGCATGAAAGCTACATTAATTGTTCACCCAGCCCAGCTAACGGCTGTATTTCAAAAAAGAAGATCAAATTGATCAGAATTCTACCGCAAAAAAAAAGATCAGAATTCTAAAAATGGGTTGAATACGTGCCACATTTTTGGAGGCTGAAATATGGGCCAATAGGTCGAAGCCAACGCAAGTCATTGTAAATTTAGTCAACAAATGATTCTAACATATTAGCCGTTGGATTTACATCCAACGGCCGGTATCCATCTTCAATCTCTCGTCTTCTTCCTCCAGCGCCGCCAGGACCACCTCCTGCCTCCTGCTGCTAGCAGCTCTGCTTAGCACGCTTCGCTATGAAGCGCTACTCCATCGTTGGCTAGGCCATCCCTCCAACCCTCCACACCTCATGTTCTTCTCCACCGACTGCCGAACCACACCGCAATAGAACCAGTTAACCCTCGTACACCTCTCCGTCTGCGACTCTACTCCTGCGTCTTCCCATCTCCGGCTCGTTGTTGTCCGGGGCCTCGCCGTCGTCCACCACCTTGGATGTGCTCGGCGCGGCGTGGTCAACGTGGTCAACAAACGACACCATCTTAAGTAGACTGTGTGTGGAGAGGCTGACAGCTGGGTCCACGGCCGCACACAAGGAAATGCCTCCTTATTACGCGCAAAATAATGATTCCACCACTTGACATCTGGGACCCACCGGAAGGGCCTCTGTATTTCACGAAAAAAACGTGCCCCCCGATGACTTGTCGGACCCACCATCTATCTTCGCACGCAAGGAAGTGCCTCCTTATTACGCACAAAAAAATGAATACTCCCCACCACCGGTGGAACCCAAAGATACCGAGGCTGACTTAGGGCCTACCAAGTTGACGGGGACGGAGGGCTTTGTCAACTTAGTCAATATGAACGATTCTAGCTCCTATTACCGTACGATGTTCATCCAATGGTTGTAGTGCTTCTTCAACCTCTGGTCTTCTTGCTCCAGCCGCCCAAACCAGCGCCGGTCGTGCCGTGTGCTCCTGCCTCCCATTGCCGGCTGTGATCTCGTGGAGGCCTCACCGCCCCCTACTACTCCCACCGCTGGCCAGGCTATCCCTCTACTCACCCACACCCCCTGTTAATCTACGGCGACAACAGCCTCACACCGCAGCCGAACCAGTGAACCCTCGTACTCCTCTTCGCGTGGGCATCCACCGCAGATCATCCTCGCCCGAAGTCGCCCCTTCCTAGGCCTCGCCGTCGTCCACCGCCGTGGTGCTCTCGGCGCGGCGTGGTCAACATGGTCAAGGAACGACTTCCATCGGACGTGGACTATACGTGGAGAGGCTGACAGCTGGCTCCACGGCCGCGGCAAGGAAGTGCCTCGTTATTACGCGGAAAATAATGATTCCTCTACCTGACAGCGGGGACCCACCGGACGGGCCACCATATTTGGCGAGAAAAGTTTCCCCCTGACTACTAGGACCCACCAGCTACATCTTCGCACGCAAGGAAGTGCGTCTGGGAAAAACAAATAATTCGCCCCCCTGACTACGATCCACCAGCTACATCTTCGCACGCAAGGAAGTGCGTCCGGGCAAAAAGAATGATTCGCCCCCCTGACTGCTGGGACCCACCAGCTACATCTTCGCACGCAAAAGAAGTGCGTCCGGGCAAAAAAAATGATTCGCCCCTCTGACAGCTGGGACCCACCAGCTACATTTTCGCACGCAAGGAACTCCCTGACAGTCGGGACCCACCTGGTCGAAGCGTACGTAGCATTGTCATTCTGGTCGCGGACGTGTACGTACATATATACTGGTCGATGTAGAGGCGCGCACGTGTCGTAGTAGAGGCGCGCACATAGCATGTACACGTATGTACAGCGGCCAGGGTGCAAGAAAGAAAATACGGCCACGTATGTGTACATACGGGCGGGGTCTCGAACGCCTAGTCGCGCATACATATGGCGAGGGCTCGTGTTCATGGGGAGGCAACAGAATGCGTCGTGTTCATGGGGAGGCAACGGAATGCGTCATGTTCATGGGGAGGCAACGGAATGCGTCGTGTTCATCGGGAGGCAACGGAACGCATGGGAGCCAACTGGCTTGGACGGAACAGGCGATGGAAACGAAGCCTGGCATACCGCAGAACAGAGGAAACGGACCTCCTACGGTCGAAACGGGGGTCCTGTTGATCAGGAGGGGTGTGGCGTACCGCAAAACGGAGGAAACGGACCTCCTACGGTCGAAACGGGGGTCCTGTTGATCGGGAGGGGTGTGGCGTACCGCAAAACAGAGGAAACGGACCTCCTACGGTCGAAATGGGGGTCCTGTTTATCGGGAGGGGTGTGGCGTATCACAAAACGGATTTAAACGGACCTCCTACAATAAACGGGGTCCTGTTGATCGGGAGGGTGTGGCGCATCGCCAAAACGGATTTAAACGGACCTCCCACGGTCAAAACGGGGTCCTGTTCATCGGGAGGGTGTGGCGATCGCAAAACGGACTCCACGGATACCGTTCATCTACACCATCGACCTCCTCCAGCCTCCACGGCTACCGCCGACCTCCTCCAGCCTCCACGGGCTCCTGCTCATCCAGCCTCCACCGCGGCGCTACTCCACCGGCCACTGCTCAGCCACCCTCCACGGACACCCTCCACCGCTTCATCGTCCATCCAGCCCTCCACACCACGGGTCCTATTCAACCACCCTCCACGGCCACCCTCCACCGCTCATCGCTCATCCAGCCTCCACACCACGGGTTCCTGTTCATCCAGAGGCAACGCCACCACTCATCGCTCATCCAACCCCCCGCAACACTCACTATTCATCCCTGCAGGCAAGATCGATCGGATTCGATTAGCGCAGAGCGGCGAATCGCACCATCGGGTTCGATTAACACCATCGATCGATCGCCGGGTTCGAGAACGCGTAGCTCGCAAAGGCAATCGCCGGTTCGATTAGAGCCCAACGCCGCCGGGTTGATTAGAGCTAACGCCGCACACACGCTGCATTTTACGAGAAACGCGATCGCTCTCCCACAAGAACCGCAACTCCCAAATTTTCCTCCCTCGCTTCTACCACGGTTTTTTCCATCATGGACGGCCCAAAGAATGTCATGCAGCTGCGTCTCCGGCCCGCCCAGGACGAAAAGCCCATTTTCTGTCATGATTTTTTTTCATAGAAGTAGGAGCCCACCACATCTATGATGATACCGGGTTTTGTCACAATTATCGTCATAGAAGTGTCATATGTATGACAGAAAAAAAATTTGTTCGGCCCAAAATGTCACGGATGTGTCTTTTTTTGTAGTGGCAGGATCCTGTAGTAGGGCTTGTTTTGCCTTCCTATGCTAGTTGATTATTGTTCCTTAAATTATTTTCTCACAAAATGCCTATGCATAGGAAGTGGGTTAGGATTAAATGTTCTTGCCATATGCTTCAAGATGCTCTCTTTTTGTTTCAACTTTTATCTTTCATGTGAGCATGATTGAAATCATCATTCCTAGCTAAAAGACATTAAAGAAAAGCGCTTGTTGGGACACAACCCAACACTTTTACCTACTGTTTTGTGTGTTCTTATGATTAATCTACTGTAGTAATCATGTTTTATAGCTTTTATTTCAATAAAGTGCCAAGTAAATCCTTTGGGAAGTGTGGATGATAGTTGATTTGATTCTATGTTAAAACAGAAACTTTTGTGCTCAGTCTAGGATTTTTAAAAATTCACTAGAATGTTCTTTTGATATGAATTTTTGACAGATGATTGATATAAAAGTTACCTATGTTTTCATAATTTTTCAGAATGTTTGGAGTAGCAGAAGTATGGTAGTTGTCCAGATCATTATAGACTGTTCTGTTTTTGACAGATTTGATTTCAATGCATACTTTGCTTGTTTCCTAGTTTCTATGGCTTATATTGCTCAATATAAATTGTGGAAATGGTAAGGTATAGTAGGAATTGTGTGAAAACAGTTATGAATCTTGTATTTGACAGTACCAAAGTGGATGATTTCTCTTTATCGTACTAACCTATCTCACGTAGTTCCGTTAAGTTTTGTGTGATTGAAGTTTTCAAGTTTTGGGTAAGATATCAATATGAGGAGAATAAGGAGTGACAAGACCCTAAGGTTGGGGATGCAAAAGGAACCCCAAGGTAATAGTCAATGAAAATCCAAGCAACTAAGCTTGGGGATGCCCCGGTAGGCATCCCCTCTTTCGTCTCCAACATTATCGGTAACCTCACTTGGAGCTATTTTTTCATTCATCACATGATGTGTATTTTTCTTGGAGCGTCATTTTATTATAATCAGGATTTGGTTGATGTTATTTAGAGTAATGTTTTTCATCTTTTACTTCAATAAAAATGTCTGTTTCAAAACAAAAAGTTTATCACTGTTGCAAATATTCTCTAGAAAAGTCAGAATGTGATAAAATGCTGAAACTTTTTGCACAATAATCTATGATAAATTTTCTGCAGTGTGGTAATTTTTTAGAATTCTTAGAATTGGATAAGTATGGATCTTCTTGCATTCTTTACAGACTGTTCTGTTTAGACAGATTGCTGTTATGTTTGCATTGTTTGCATATGTTTGCTTATTTAATGATTCTATTTGAGGATAGGAGTATTAAATATGCAGAGGCATTTCGTAGCCATTGTTAAATGATAATTTTAGTGTTTTGCTACAGTATAGAATGATAAGGTTTTGCATTGATTGATACTAAGTTATCTCATGCGTTCTTGTTGAGTTTTGTGTGGATGATGTTTTTGAGATTTAGGGAAACCGTGATATAAAAGGAATTAAGGAGACATAAAATCTCAAGCTTGGGGATGCCCAAGGCATCCCAAGATAATATTTCAAGAAGTCTCAAGCATCTAAGCTTGGGGATGCCCCGGTAGGCATCCCACCTTTCTTCTTCAACAATTATCGGTTAGTATCGGTTGAGCCTAAGTCTTTTGCTTCTTCACATGATTTGTGCTATTCTTGAAATTTTATTTTATTTTGCTTGATGTTTTAATAAAATACTTAGATCTGAAAGTTTTTAAATAAAAGAGAGTCCTCATATAGCTACCTATTTACTTAACTACTCGCATGATCTTCACTTATACCTTTTGGAGTAGTTTGTCATTTACTTTTGTGCTTTACTTATATCCTATGAGTAAATTGTTCAATGAATTGAATATCATGAAGTTGAAATTATATCTTAATATCATGCCTAGTAGTAGCTTCACATTGGGTTTAGAAAGTGAAATCTTTCGAAGCTTGACAATCACAAAAATTGGTCATATAAGCAATTCATGATTGATTAGTATAAGAAAGAGAACTTTCACATAAAAATATATTATCTTGGAAGTCTTCTATGATTGTGAATACCCATTAATTATTTTCAAACTTGAGCAAATTAGTTTAAGTTGGACATGGAAGACAACATAATGAGTTATGGTTGTGTATATTTGCATAGAAGTTATATTGTCATGGATCCTCCAACATGTTGTGTTTGCCTAGGATCTTTTGCTAGCCAAAAATTTGTACTAAGTAGAGATACTAGTTATGCATCCAAAAACCCTTAAACCCAGTTTCTTGCCATGAGAGTCCACGATACCTACCTATGGATTGAGTAAGATCCTTCAAGTAAGTTGTCATCAGTGCAATAAGGCAATACAAATTGCTTCTAAATATGTTTGATCTTTTATTGCAAGGGAAAATTGAGCGCTGTACGAACTTGTGGTGGAAAAGAAATAAAAGCGAGGAACTGCATAATAAAGGTTGCTATCATAAGGGACAATATAACGTGACGTTCCTTTGCATAAGAGTTTGGGCATCCAAATAAAAAGCGCATGACAACCTTTGCTTCCCTCTGCGAAGGACCTATCTTTTACTTTTCAGTGTTTACTTTTATGCAAGTGTCAACAGTATGAATTCTCATTTCAACCGCAAATATTCTCTAGTTGGCAAGCATCATGTGGTTGGGAAAGATTTAAGCACATATGCCCAGTCAAATATAATTGATCATGAATTATTATTGTTGACAATTATCTTTATGATAAATGAGTTGGGAGGCGAAATATTAAGCCCCTATCTTTCTCTGTGTTTGATGGATGCCATTTGTTCTAAGAATATGCTTTGTGTACTAGCAATCATAGAAGACTATATGATGATTGAGTATGTGGAGCTCTTACTTAGAATTTGTTGAATAAGTTGAATTGCAATTGCTTGGTGACTGAGAACATAGGTTGTTAAGTTTCAAGAGAATTCATTGTTTGAACCTTAACATGTGAATTGGTTGCTACTTTATCATGATGATGAGAAAGGGTTTTTGTTATGCTGCTAGGAAAAGTGATTTAAATTATCGTTGATCAAACTTGTGCACTTTGCTAGCATTTGCACTTCATAAATTATTTCTTTTATCATTTACCTACTCGAGGTTGAGTAGGAATTAAGCTTGGGGGTGCTGATACGTCTCCAACGTACATATAATTTATGAAGAATTCATGCTATTATATTATCATTCTTGGATGTTTTAAAATCATTTAAAAGCAACTTTATATCATTTTTTGGGACTAACCTATTGACATAGTGCCCAATGCTAGTTGCTGTTTTGCTTGTTTTTTATATCATAGAAAGTCAATACCAAACGGAGTCCAAACGCAACGCAACTTTTTGGAGAAATTTTATGGACCAAAAGACAGCCAGTGGGCTAAATAAGTACCAGAGGGGAGCTTCGAGGGGAGCAATACCCACCAGGGTGCGCCTGGGGGCCCAGGCGCGCCTAGGTGGGTTGTGCCCACCTCGGTGGCCTCCCGCATCGCCTCTTCACCCTATAAATTTCCAAATATTCCAGAACCCACAAGAAGATACCCTTAGATCGGAAGTTCCGCCGCCACAAGCCTCTGTATCCACAAAAACCAATCTAGACCCTGTTCCGGCACCCTGCTGGAGGGGGAGATCATCACCGAAGGCCATCTTCATCAGCTCGGAGGCCACCATGATGAGGACGGAGTAGTCCACCCACAGGGCTGAGGGTTTCTAACAGTAGCTATGTGTTTAGTCTCTCTCTCTCTCTCTCATGTTCTCGAGATGGCATGATCTTGATGCATCGCGGGCTTTGCTAATATAGTTGGATCATATGGTGTTTCTCCCTCTCTATCTTGTTATGATGAATTGAGTTTCCCCTACGATATTTAGTTGTTATCGGATTGAATACTTTTATGGATTTGAGAGCACTTGATATATGTCTTGCATATGAATACCCGTGGTGACAATGGGGTATTAAATTGATTCACTTGAGATATGTTTTGGCACTCAACTCGCGGATTCTCGAGGTGACTTATACATCCATTTTGTATCATGCTTTTATATTGATATTTATTGCATTATGGGCTGTTATTACACGTTATGTCACAATATTTATGCCTTTTCTCTCTTATTTTGTAAGGTCTATATGAAGAGGGAGAATGTCGGCAGCTGGAATTCTGGACTGGAAAAGGAGCAAATATTATAGACTTATTCTGCACAACTCCAAAAGTCCTGAAACTTCACAGAGAATATTTTTGGAAAATATAAAAAATATTGGGCGAAGAAAGCACGAGAGGGAGGCCACCTGCCATCCACAATGATGGAGGGCACGCCCTACCCCCTGGGCGCGCCCTCCTTCCTTGTGGGCCCCCGGCAGGCCCCCGATGCTCATCTTCTGCTATATGCTGTGTTTTGACCTGGAAAAAATAAGACAGAAGCTTTCGAGATGAAACGCCGCCGTCTCTAGGCGGAACCTGGGTAGAACCAATCTAGGGCTCCGGCGGAGCTGTTATGCCGGGGAAACATCCCTCCGGGAGGGGGAAATCATCGCCATCATCATCACCATCGATCCTCTCATCGAGAGGGGGTCAATCTCCATCAACATCTTCACCAGCACCATCTCCTATCAAACCCTAGTTAATCTCTTGTGTCCGATCTTTGTCTCAAAACCTCAGATTGGTACCTCTGGGTTGCTAGTAGTGTTGATTACTCCTTATAGTTGATGCTAGTTGGTTTATTCTGTGGAAGATCATATGTTCAGATCCTTAATCATAATTAATACTCCTATGATTATGAACATGAATATGATTTGTGAATAATTACGTTTGTTCGTGAGGACATGGGAGAACTATTGTTACAAGTAATCATGTAAATTTGGTATTCGTTCGATATTTTGGTGAGATGTATGTTGTCTTTCCTCTAGTGGTGTTATGTGAACGTCGACTGCATGACACCTCACCATGATTTTGGCCGAGGGGAAGGCATTGGGAAGTTATAAGTAGATGATGGGTTGCTAGAGTGACAGAAGCTTAAACCCTAGTTTATGTGTTGCTTCGTAAGGGGCTGATTTGGATCCATATGTTTCATGCATGGTTAGGTTTACCTTAATTCTTATTTCATAGTTGCGGATGCTTGCGAGAGAGGTTAATCATAAGTGGGAGGCTTGTCCAAGGAAGGGCAGCACCCAAGCACCGGTCCACCCACATATCAAATTATCAAAGTAACGAACGCGAATCATATGAGCATGATGAAAACTAGCTTGACAGTAATTCCCATGTGTCCTCGGGAGCGCTTTGTTTTGTATAAGAGTTCGTCCAGGCTTGTACTTTGCTACAAAAAGGATTGGGCCACCTTGCTGCATGTTTTTATTACTTTTGTTACTTGTTACCCATTACGAGTTATCTTATCACAAAACTATATGTTACAGATAATTTTAGTGCTTGCAGAGAAAACCTTGCTGAAAACCGCTTGTAGTTTCCTTCTGCTCCTCATGGGGTTCAAAACTCTTACTTATCAAAAGGACAATGATAGATCCCCTATAATTTTGGGTAATCAAGAATATTTTTTGGTGACGTTGCCAGGGAGTGAAGCGCCTTTGGTAAGTGGAATTCGGTAAGGAAACATTTATATAGTGTGCTGAAATTTACTGTCACTTGTTACTATGGAAAATAATTCTTTGAGGGGCTTGTTTGGGGTATCTTCACCTTGACCGGAAGAGCAAAGATTTTCTCCTCAACCTAATGCACCTACTGAAAATATTTATTATGAATTCCTTTGGGTATGATAGAAAAACTGCTAGCTAATCCTTATGCAGGAGATGGAACATCACATCCTGATATGCACCTAATCTATGTGGATGAAGTTTGTGCATTATTTAAGCTTGCAGGTATGCCCGAGGATTTGGTCAAGAAGAATGTCTTACCTTTATCTTTGAAGGGAAAGGCATTGACATGCTATATGCTATTGGATCATGGAACTACAACCGATTGAAATTGGAATTTCATCAGAAGTTTTATCCTATGCATCTGGTTCATCGTGATCGGAATTATATATATATATATATATTTTGGCCTTGTGACGGACAAAGTATCGCTCAAGCTTGGGGGAGGCTTAAGTCAATGTTATATTCATGCCCCAATCATGAGCTCTCAAGAGAAATTATTATTCAAAAAACTTATGCTCGGCTTTCTCATAATGATCGATCCATGCTCGATACTTCTTGTACTGGTTCTTTTATGATGAAGACTATTGAATTCAAATGGGATTTGTTGTTAAGAATTAAATGCAATTCTGAAGATAGGCAACTCGACAAAGGTAAGGAGCAGGTATAAAATTTAAGTTTGATTGTGTTATATCTTTTATGTATACTGATACTTTTCACGATTTTAGCGCTAAATATGGACTTGACTCTGAGGTAGTAGCTTCTTTCTGTGAATCATTTGCTACTCATGTTGATCTCCCTAAGGAGAAGTGGTTTAAATATCATCCTCCCATTGAACTGAAAGTAGTAGAACCTATTAAAGTTGTCGGTGTACTAAAGTAGGGGTACCTTAGTACCCCGAACTTGTGCACGGGCAGTCGCAGCGTCCCGCGGCTAGGCTTGCCGGGCGTCCGCCAAGACCCTCCGTCATTCCTATTTTACTGCCATTCTAGAACAAAGTGTTAACTTTGAAGACAAGGCCCCGGCAAGAGGAGCTTGCCGGGAAGGACGAGACCCCGACAAGTGGAGCTTGCCGGGAAGGACAAGACCCCGGCAAGAGGAGCTTGCCGGGAAGGCCAACCAAGGCGCTTCAGAAGACTTGTCGCGACGCACCGCGTGTCCCGGCAAGACCCGACGAGCGGCAAGCTTGCGGGTGCAATAAGACAGAGACCGCGGCAAGGCACTTGTCGCGGCGAAGGCACCACTCTGCGCTCCAGCTCACCCGACGACGTGTCGCCGCAGGATCACTCCTGGTGCACGTGGCGGGTGGCTATGCAGCCTAGCGGTGCGAGGTGGCAAGTGAAGGTGACTAGGAGGCCATCGTGGCGATCGGTGGCGCCCCTAACGGTCGCTTCCTGCACTGTTGGGGCGACCGGACGGGCATTAAATGCCCTTGTCCCCTGCCGTCAGAGTTAGGTAGGGGACACTGTAGATAGTGGTTGTACCAACCCGCATTTTAACCTTTTTACCCCTCTTTCTGCGTTGCCACCTGTTGGTGACCCCCTTTAGACTATAAAAGGGAGGCCCATGCGCACGTAGAAGGGGTTCGGTTCGGGTTCGGTTCGGTTGGTTCGCTTCGACTCATTCGAGACCACAGCACACCCACGCTCTCGAGCAAGAACAAAATACAAACACAAAGCAACAGTAGGAGTTTTATCTCTCCGGAGAGCTCCGAAGCTGGGTAAAATCCCCCGCGTGCCTTCGCCTCGATCTGCTCTTCGCGCGACCCTCCGCTCCCCTACCGGACCAGAAGGGGCCCTGCCCCATAGGTGTTCGTCCCCTGCGACATCTTTGGCGCGCCAGGTAGGGGGACGTCGAGGTCGTGTGAATCTGATCCGGCGTCTGCGCGCGCTACATCAACATCTTCATCGACATGCCACCGAAGAAGAAGACTTCGGAGGTGGCCGCTCCGTCTGCGACTATCCTACCGCCACCGGAGCAAATGGGCGGTGGGGTGGACGCCGGCGGAGGAGCGGGCGCCGGCGGCGGGACTCACGTCGTCACCAGGTCCAAGGACAAGGCCCCGCAAGGTTCAGCGTCAAGACATCCACCGCACCTCCCAGAGGTGCAGATCGACAACGCCACGGTGCCCCTAGCACCGCATCAAGTAGAACAAGGCCAAGCTGGTGGGTCGCGGGATGCTCAAGGCCAACATACACGCCAACACGCCGCACGAGCGCAAAGGCGGTCGCTGGACGAGATGTTGCTCCTTCTAACACTATTAGGAGTTTGAGCATGTCCCGCACTCGCCGCCACCACCGCCACCCAAGACTCAGAGGAAGCGCCGCCCGAGCCCAGCTGTTTTAGATTACCCTCCAAAGGCCGGACAAGATCGACGATCGAGGGCCGCCATTTATAGCCTCATTGGCTTCGCTTAACGCCGACAAGCCCCGCAAACGAAAGCACGCCGGCCGCTGCAAGGCGCCAGCGAAGCCGGTGGCGATAAGACCGTGGGGTGCCACCACGTGCACTCCTCGCCAAGGCCAAGATCGCTAACTCGCCGGGCCAACCCCGACACCGACTCCACCGCGTCGTCGGACCCGCGAGCCCGCCGCGATCAATGCCAAGTTCTTCAAGAACGATGACACGAAGACGCCAGACCGCGCGAGCGCAGAAGAGAAGCGGCGTCAATCGACCAAAGCGCTGGGCCCATGTCAATATGCATGCGCCCGGTGGAACCAGCGACTTGTCAGACGCTGCAGGTTGCCCTGCGCTCACCCGTGAGCTGCGGCAAGTCCAATGGCTCAAGATTAAGAACTTCAAGCCGACGCATCGAGAAGTACGATGGCAGGATACATCCGTCGGAGTTCTCGGCGTCTACATCATCGCGTGCAGCTGCCGGGACGCGACGAGAAGATCCTCGCCAACTACTTTCCGCTGGTGCTCAAGCCCAACGTCAGATCTTGGCTCATGCACTTGCCGGACAACTCCATCTCTTCATGGGCGGACCTGTGCCATCAGTTTGTCGGCGCCTTCACAGGCGGCCACAAACCCCATGGCCAGGAGAGCGATCTTCATCTGCTCGTCCAGAAGGAGGGAGAACCCCGCAAGTACATACAGAGATTCAGCCAGTGCAGCGCAACATCCCGACGTCCACCTCGCCGCGGTTATCAGCGCGTTCCACGAACGCGCGAACAAGCAGGATGAGGAGGAGATGGCGATGTGCAAGATCGAGATGTCACGAGCTATACGCTCTGGCCGACAAGTGCGCACAGGCTGAGGAGGGGAGGAAAATCCCCGGAGAGAACGCAGGAGCAGAAGGATCTGAAAGTGAGGATGCCCCTCCGGCAAAGAAGAACCGGAGGCGGAATAACAGAAAGAGGAAAGCCAAGGATGTGCTAGTTGTCGAGCAGTCCGGCAACGGAGGCGGTTCCGACAAGGTCAAAGCTGGTGACTCCGGCGAGGCTGTGGTGGCCGCCGACAAGCAGGACGGCTCCGGCAAGCAGTACTACAAGATCCACCGCACCAAGGGCCACGACCTCCAAGCGTGCAAGAAGATTGAGCAGATGGCGGAGTTACGGAAAGCTGAATATGAGCGTCGCGACAAGGAGAAGGCCCAGGGAGGTGGCGAAGGATCCGGCAAGAAGCGTCCCGACCGGGGAGGGCACCGCGGCAATGCCAAGCAGCGGCAAGGAGACAGGCCTCCCCGTGGCCGCGACAAGGACGAAGACGAAGATGAAGATGATGAGATGGAGGAAGATGAGACCGACGACCAAGAGTTTCAGAAGGCGACGGGGGTCTTGTGCGTTGACGGCGGTGCTTCTCTGCACACCTCGCACCGCGAACTCAAGCATTGGGTGCGGGAGGTAAATACAGCAGAACCATCAGTCAAATCATGCAAGCCCCTGAAGTGGTCCAGCACGCCAATCGTCTTTGATGTTGGGGATCACCCTGATCGCATCACTGCGGTCGGGTGCTTGCCGATGTTGGTTTCGCCAACCATCCGCAACCTCAAGGTCACAAAGATGTTGGTTGACAGCGGGGCCGGCCTAAATCTGATCTCTTCCGCGGTGCTCAACAAGCTCCAGATCCCCGACAGCGAGCTCGAAGAGACTGGTACCTTTCAAGGAATCAACCCGGGAAGGAGCAAGCCGAAGGGGAAGATCACACTGCCGGTGACATTTGGCAGCGAGCTGAATTTCAGGACAAAGAGAGTCACATTTGACATTGCTGATTTCCCATTGCCCTACAATGGGATACTTGGCCATCCAGCGCTCGCCAAGTTCATGGCAGCCTCTCACTACGCCTACAATGTGCTCAAGATGCCTGGTCCGATAAGTGTCATTTCTGTCCAAGGCGACAAGAAAGATGCACTTATCTGTACCAACAAGATCTACCGGGAAGCAGCAGCTGCAGCAGAGCGCAAACCACTTGCCGCTGAAGCTCCTGGGGGGAAGAAGAAGACCAAGTCCGGAAAGAGTAGCTCTGATGCCCACTCCGGCAAGCGCACCTCTTCGGAGTGCTGCGCTACCGTCGAGGGCGCACCATCGAGCTCCACCGGCAAGTGCAAGAAGGCGAAGACAGCTTCACCAGAAACCAAGAAAGTGGCGCCAAGGAGGATGGCACTGGTGGTACTTTCACCATCAGTGCCACGCTTGATCCTAAATAGGAAAGCGCTCGTTTCTCGCTGGGCGAATGTCGATGTGTTTGCATGGCAACCATCCGACATCCCCGTGTTCCTGTGGAAGTAATTGAGCACCACCTAGCCGCCGCGCCTCACGCGCCCATCAAGCGAGAGTCGAAGCAAGCGAGAGGCGCCAAGAGTTCATTGTCAAGAGATCAAGAAATTGGAAGCAGCAGGCTTGGTCCGAGGAGTACTCCATCCAATGTGGTTAGCCAATCCAAAGAGTCGTGCGCAAAGCAAACGGGAAGTGGAGGCTTTGTATTGACTTCACTGATGTTAATAAAGCTTGTCCCAAGGATCCATTTCCCTTGCCGCGCATTGACCAGATTGTCGACTCCACAGCAGGATGTGATCTGCTTTCATTCCTTGATGCATACTTAGGATATCATCAGATCTTCATGGCAGAAGAGGATGAAGAGAAAACCGCATTCATTACTCCATGTGGAACGTACTGCTTTGTACGAATGCCTTTCGGACTAAAGAATGCTGGTTCAACATTTGCAAGAGTAGTCAGTCATGCTTTTGAGCCACAGCTGCACAGAAATGTAGAAGCTTACATGGATGACATAGTGGTCAAGAGCAAGGACAAAGAGACTCTGATCCAAGATTTGGACGAGACTTTTGCAAATCTGCGCAAGGTCAATCTCAAGTTGAATCCCAAGAAGTGTGTGTTTGGAGTTCCTTCTGGCAAGCTTCTTGGGTTCTTTGTGTCCCATAGGGGGATTGAAGCCAACCCCGACAAGATCAAAGCCATCGAGCAGATTGAAGCCCCGAAGCGCATTAAGGATGTGCGAAGGCTTGCCGGCTGTGTTGCTGCTCCTAGTAGGTTCATCTCTAAGTCTGCTGAGCGCGCCCTGCCATTTTTCAAAATTTTGAAAAAGGCAGGTCCAATGAAATGGACTCCGGAAGCGGAGGCTGCGCTGCAGGACCTGAAGAGATACCTATCCTCGACTCCAACACTTGTCGCACCTAAGCCACAAGAGAAGTTGCTGCTATATCTGGTGGCAACCAACCAAGTGATTAGTGTTGCGTTAGTTGCGGAGAGGGAGGCGGATGATGAGCCAACAACCACGGCAAGCGAGTCCAACGACAAGCAGGGGGCTTCCCCGACAAGTTCTGGCTCCGGCAAGGATGAATTTGTGCAGTTGCTGGAAGAGAAACAGAAGAAGATGGTGCAGCGCCTAGTTTATTTTGTCAGCTCCCTTCTGCAGGGGGCTAGATCAAGATACTCTGGGGTGCAAAAGTTGCTTTTCGGCCTTCTCATGGCCTCGTGGAAGCTGCGCCATTACTTTCAAGCGCATGAGATCACAGTTGTCACTCGCTTTCCATTGAAGAGGATATTGCAGAATCCCGAAGCAACAGGCAGGATTGTCGAGTGGGCACTAGAACTGTCAAGCTTTGGCCTCAAGTTTGAAAGTACTTCAACTATCCAGAGCCGAGCATTGGCAGAATTCATAGCAGAATGGACACCGACACCTGATGAAGAAACTCCGGAGAGGAGCATCCCCATCAAGGAAGCGAAGAAAGAATGGATCATGTACTTTGACGGTGCCTTCTCGCTGCAAGGCGCCAAAAGGGCGCATTCTTTGTCGCACCCACCGGAGAGAACCTCAAGCACGTGATCCAAATGCACTTTCCCAAGGAGCAAGCAACAAACAATATCAGAAAGTATGAGGGCTTGCTTGCCGGACTCAGATCGCGTAACTTGGGATCAAGAAGCTTATTGTCAGGGGTGACTCACAGCTTGTCGTCTGCCAAGTTAACAAAGATTATCAGAGTCCGTTGATGGAAGCCTACATTGATGAAGTGAGGAAGCTAGAAGAACATTTTGACGGCCTGCAGATGGATCATGTTCCGAGAGCTCAGAACGACATTGCAGATGGCTTGTCAAAATGCGCTGCACTCAAGTTACCTGTGGAACCAGGAATTTTTGTGCTCAAGCTGACTCAACCATCTATTACGCCATCAACTGTACAGAATAAGAAGAGAAAGTTGGTTACTGGCGACTACTTTCCGGCTGAGCTCCCCGAAGCCGCCGCCAAGAAGGTCCCCAGGATCAACACAGAAAGTGTTGAAGTGCAGTCTGCTCCGACAAGCCCTAGGGTTTGTTTCATTGAAGCAGACGCTCCCGACAAGCTGTGTCCCGACACGCTTGCCGGGGAGCATCACGCTCCGGCAGGATCCCAGATCCTTGCCATAGAAGCGGATGTTCCCACAGCAGCATTTGCGCCTTTAGTCCTTGTTGTCGAGCCACGAGCTCCAACATGGGCACAGCAAATAGTCCATTTCCTTCAGACAGGAGAACTTCCCGAGGAACAAGAAGAAGCGGAGAGAGTAGCCCGGCAATCAAGTATGTACCAGTTTGTCGATGACATACTGTACAGAAGAAGATTCAACAGAGTGAAATTGAAATGCATTTCCCGGGAAGATGGACAGGAGCTGTTGGCGGAGATACACGAAGGCATATGTGGTCACCACATTGGCGCAAGAGCACTTGCCGGCAAAGCTTTCCGGCAAGGTTTCTTTTGGCCGACAGCCTCCGTGATGCAATCGCACAAGTAACCAAGTGTGAAGCGTGCAGGCCCACTCCAAACAGATTCATCAACCAGCTCAAGCTCTCCAAACAATCCCTTTATCCTAGCCATTTTCGGTCTGGGGGCTCGATATCCTCAGCCCCTTTCCCTGAGCTGTCGAGGGCTTCGAGTACTTGTGCGTGGCAATCGACAAGTTCACGGAAGTGGCGGAGGTGGAGGCAAGTGAGGAAGGTGACAGACAACCGCGATCAAGTTCTTCAGTCAATTGTTTGCCGTTTCGAGTCCCTAACAGATCATCACCGACAATGGCACACAATTCACGAGCCGCACCTTCATGCACACGCCCAAGATCTTGGCACCAAGATCTCGCCGCTTTGCTCACCCGAGAAGCAACGGTCAAGCGGAGAGGGCGAACGCTGAAGTGCTGCGCGGGCTCAAGACCAGACTTTCGACGGGCTGCACAAGTGCGGAAGAAATTGATCGAGGAGCTGCCGGTGGTTCTTTGGTCGATCAGACGACGCCAAATCGAGCCATCGACAGACGCCTTTTGCTCTAGTCTATGGAGCGAAGAAGTTCTCCCACGTAACTCAGATACGGATCGCCTCGAGTGCTCGCTTATGATGAGCTTGAGCAAGAGCAGCTGCGGTAAGATGACGCGCTGCTCCTCGAGGAGGATCGTCTTCAGGCTGCTGTGCGAGCTGCTCGCTACCAGCAAGCTTTGCACCGCTACCATAGCCGCAAAGTTAATGCCAGAAGCTTCGAGGAAGGCGACCTTGTTCTTCGGTGCGTTCAATCCGCCAAGAATTCCAACAAGTTGACGCCGAAGTGGGAAGGCCCTTATCGGGTAAAGTGAGTCACTAGGCCCGGCGCTGTCCGCCTTGAGACCGAAGATGGCTTTCCGGTGAGCAACTCCTGGAACATAGAGCATCTTCGCAAGTTTTACCCATAAGGCGCGGTTGCCGGACCCCGTTCCGGCAACCACCTTTTGTACAAGCTTTGCCGCTGTTGCAAGTAACCCTTTGTGCAAAGCCGGGCGCAGATCCCGTGCATAAATAAAGATCATATGTTCAACACATGTTGTCAAATTTCATGCCTTTCTCTTTTAGCATGTATACACTGACACTTTGTGCAGCGCCTGCTCCCGGTAAGCGGTAACAAACCTTAAGGTTCTATATCATTATTTTCTCTTCTTTCTTCTCAAAAAGAAGGTTCCTCCGCCCACAAGTTCACCGGGGGGGGGGAATGAAGGTGTGGACCAGGCGTCGTTCGAAGGAATCTAGCCTTGCCGGGACACAGACGACAGAAAAGCTAAGTTGCCAAAGTTTGAGCATAATCAGTTTTTAAATTTTTAAGTTATATTCCTTGAACGACTGTGCCTCGTATGAAAAACCTGTGCGCGGAGGAACCGGCTCGTGGCTAAGTTACGCCCTTACTTTGTTTCGAGTCCGCTCAACAATGAAAGTGTGCTGCGACTAGCCCGACAAGGTTTCTTGCCGGAGCAACACCGCCAAAGAAGCTGCTGATGTTCGCACTCAGTAGCTTTCATGGCAAGCGTGTTCGCACCGGCAAGTTCCCTAAAAGCACAAGGGTAAAAACATACAAGGAATGGAACCAAGTAAAGGAAATAACATAGCAAGCACTACCCAGAATAAAGTTATATTACAATAAATAACTTGCCGCGTTCTAATGGGTTGTTCCTACGGCATATCTAGCAGCGGCAAGAAAAAGGGAGGAGAAGGGTGGCCTAATCTACGCGCTCGCCGTCGATCCTCCTGACCTCATTCACCTTGTCCACAATGGGTGCGACGATGGCTTTGAGTTCTTCAAGATCGGCACCCGCCGGCAGCTTCTTGAGGATGCGGGTGAGGTCGACGCCAGGGTTGCGGAAGAGTACCTTCACCAACACCTTCTCCAGGACCTTGGCGCAGATCGCGCGCGACTCGTCGGCCAGCTTCTTCGGGATCCTTTCCCGGAGCTGCTGGAGAGCCGTCGCCACACCCTTGAAGAAAAGCGTAAGCTTAGCGCTGAGCTGGAGGTTTTCCTCAGTGGAGTACCCGAAGCCCGCCAAGTCCAGCTCCGCCAGCTCCTCGTCGATGGATGCAGCGATGTTGACGAGGCCCTCCATCCAGAGCTCCACCGTGGCCTTGAAGGTGTTCTGGGTCTCAGCGGCCCTCGTCAGCAGCTCCTCGTTGCCCTTGAGCTCCTTCTTCAACTCATCCTCTCGCCTCTTGGCGGCGTCCAGCGTCTCCGTCAAGGTGGCCAGCTTCAGCTCCAGATCAGCGCTCGAGTCCTTGGCGGCGTTCAGTTCCTTGATCTTGTCGGCGAGTTCAACTTGCAGATCGGCATGGGCAAGAGCATCCTTCCCGCGCTCGCGCTGGAGTGCGGCAAGGTCTTCATTCTTCTTTCCCACATCCGCCTCCAGCTGCACCACCTTCACCTCTAACTCCTTCTTGGCAGCCTCAGCAGCCACGGCGGCATCCTTCGCCTCCTTGAGTGTCCCGCCAAGTGATTGCTCCCGCACGTCGAGCTCCTCCTCGTGGCTGTCCAGGTTCACCTTCTTCTGTGTCAGCTCACCTTCCCGCCTGGACATCTCCTCGGCGGCCAGCCTCTGCTGCTCCTCGGCCTCAGCCTTTTCCAGGATAAACGCCTTCTTTGCCTCGTCAAGTTGTGCCCTCTCCTCCGCAATGGATCGGAGGGCCTCCTGGTTGCGGCTCTTGAGCTCCTCCGCATGCTTCTCTATGTCAACTCCTGCTGCCTGCGACAGCCGCTTCCGGGACTCAAGCTTCGCTTGCGGGTGATAAGTGACACCAACTTCCGGAGCAGTTGCTCCTCCTCAGTGTTGGGGCTTGTCTCTGTGGCCTCGAGCACCTATGGGGCACTAGGGGCCCTCTCAGTTCGACAAGGGGCGGGGATCGTGTGCAGAGCGGATCGAGGTCGGGGCGTGGGGAGGCGGGCAATCTTTACCCAGCCGGGGCTCTCCGGAGATAACACCCCTCATCGCTGCTTTGTGTTGTTATCGGATCTAGCTCGGCGTCGGCGTATGGTAGTGCTGCTTGGTGTGAATGGGCAGAACCCCTTCTACGTGCGCATGGGCCTCCCTTTTATAGTCGAAGAGGGTACCCACGGTGGCAGCGTAGGAAGAGGGGTAGAAATGTAAGCGCGAGGTTGGTACAACGGTGCACAATAGTGCCCCTACCTAACTCGGCGGCGGGGGACAAGGGCATTAAATGCCCGTCCGGTCGCCTCAACAAAGGCAGGAGGGTGACCATTAAGTGAGCCACCGGTTGCCACGATGGGCGCCTCTGTCGACTCCGTTTGCCACCTCGCTCCGTGTGGCTGCGTAGTGCCTGCCACGTGCCCTTGGGATGGCACTGGTGACGGCCAGCGTCCTTTGGGTGCGCTTGAGTTGGTGGCAACCTTGCGCCGCAAGTGCCTTGCCGCAGCCCTTTTGTTGTGCGGCAAGCTTGCCGACGGCCTGGGCCTGCCGGAAGCCTTGGGCGCCTTGCGGCAAGTCTTCCGATGGTGCCTGGTTAGCCTTCCGGCAAGCTCCTCTTGCGGGGCCTTCGTCATTCTTAGCTAATACTTTGTTCTTGAATGGCAGTAATAAGGAGTGGTGGAGAGCCTTGCGGGCGTCAAGCGAGCCTCGCCATGAGGTGCTTGCGACTGCCGCGTGCACAAGTTCGAGGTACTAAGGTACCCCCTACTTTAATACACCGACAGAGCCCCGGCTGGAGCCATACATGGTGCCGGCGTTGTTGGGCCAGGCCCAAAAGCGATCTGCGGCACGCGTGGCTGGTCTACGCACAGCAACGGGCTCCGCACCCACCGCGCTCCCCCGCAACGGCAGCGTCGATTGCGGCGTTGTGGGAGACGTGGGTGGCGCATAATCCCAGAGAATGCATAACGTTCGCATCCTCTTGTTTATAAGCGGAGGGAACGGGGCCGTTCCCCCACTTTCGCCACTTGCGGTTCCTTCCTCCGAAAGCTCTAATGCTCTCCTTCATCTTCTGAATTGAGAAAAGGGAACAGCGCTCCGCCGTCCATTGCCGCCGAGGAGCTGTCCAAGCGGGACGGCGAGCTGATACAAAGGAAGGCGTGCTTGGACAGCCATGACGAGGAGCACGCCGGCCGGGAACAGTCACTTGGCGGGGCGCTCAAGGAAGCGAAAGACGCCGCCGCGGCCGCTGAGGCCGCCAAGAAGGAGTTGGAGGAAAAAGCGACGCGGCTGGAGGCGGACGCGACGAGGAAGAACGAGGAGCTTGCTGCACTCCAGCGCGATCGTGAGAATGATCGCGCGCATACGGCGTCTGCAAGCCCAATTCTCCGAGAAGATCAAAGAGCTGAACGCCGCCAAGGACTCGTCGCTGATCTCGAGCTGGCCAGCCACCTTGACGAGGCGCTGGATGCCGCCAAGAAGCGAGAAGATACCACGAGGAAAGAGCTCAAGGACAACGAGGAGCTATTGGCGAGGGCCGCAGAGGCTCTGAACACCCTCAAAACCCGGTGGAGCTCGAGCGGAGGCCTCGTCAACATCGCCAAGGCTCATTGATGAGGTTGGCGGAGCTGGACAGACGGGATTCGGGTATTCCATAGAAGCGAACGTCAGCCCGATTGCCAAGCTCACGCTTTTCTTCAAGGATGTGGTGACGGCTTCTGGCAGCTCCGGGAAAGGATCCGAAAAGTTGGCCGCCGAGTCGCGCGCCGTCTGCGCCGGGGTCCTGGAGAAGGTGTTGGTGAAGGTCCTCTTCCGCAACCCGGGCATCGACCTCTCCCGCGTCACCAAGATGCTACCGGAGGGTGCTAATGTTGAGGATCTCAAGGCCATCGTCGCACCCATCATGGACAAAGTGAACAAGGTCAGGAGGCTCGATGGCGAGCGCGTGGATTAGGCTGCTTCTCTTCTCCCCTCTTCCTGCTGCTGCCATTTTAATTATGGGAACAATTTCAGTTAGTGCCATAATAAGTCATTCTTGTAATATAACTTAATTATGGATCTTTGCTTGCGCTGCTATTCCCTTTATTCCGTTGCATCCGTTGTATGCTTTTTACCCTACGCGTTGGGAGACCTTGCCGGTGAGCATACTTGCTGAGTGCGGATCATCGGCAACTGTGGTGATCTTGCTTCCGGCAAAATCTCGTCGGGACCCGATTGCGATCCACTCGCATTGTTGGCGGGCTCGAAACAACGCTAAGGGCGCAACTTGGTCGCGAGTCGATTCCTCACTTTAGGTTTTCCATACAAAACACGAGCGTTCAAGGGATATAACACGAGAATTTTAAAAATGACTAGGCTCAATCTTTGGCTACTTAGCTTTTTTACTTCTTGCGTCCGGCAAGGCTAGATTCCTTGAGCGTCGCTGTTCCATACTTCTACCTTCCCTTCCCCGGTGAACTTGTGGGCGGAGGAACCTTCATCTATGAGAAGAAAGAAGAAAATAATCGTATGGAACCTTAAGGTTCGTTATTGCTTACGGGGTGGTGTGCTGCCTGAGTGTCGAATCTGATGCAAAGAAGATAATGCATTAAATTTGACAAGATGTGCAAAGCACACGAACTTTATTCTGTACGGGGCTGCGCTGACTTTGTACAAAAAGGGTTACATCACGGCAACAATGCTTGTACAAAAGAAAGTGGTTGCGGAGTGGGTCCGACAACCGCGCCTATATGGGTAAAACTTGCGAAGATGTTCTATGTTCGAGGTTGCTCACTTTGGAACACCATCTTCGGTCTCAAAGCGACAGCGCGGGCCTAGTGACTCGTTCACCGGTGAGGCCTTCCCACCGGCGTCAACTTGTTTGAATTCTTGGCGGATTGAACTGCGCGAAGAACAAAGTCGCCTTCCTCGAAGCTTCTGGCGTTAACTGCGGCTATGATAGCGCGCAAAGCTTCTTTGTAGCGAGCAGCTCGCCTGAGCAACTCGAAGCGATCCTCCTCGAGGAGCAGCGGCGTCATCTTGCCGCAGCCGCTCTTGCTCAAGCTCATCATAAGCGAGCACTCGTGGCGACCGTATCTGAGTTCCGTGGGAGAAGCGCCTCTGCTCCGTGAAGCGAGAGCAAAGGGTGTCTGGCGGTGGCTCGATTTGGCGTCGTCTGATCGACCAAGAACCACCGGCAGCTGCTCGATCAATTTCTTCGCACTTGTGTAGCCTGTCAAAAGTTACGGCCTTGAGCCAGCGATGCTTCAAGATTCGCTCTCTCTGCTTGACCGTTGCTTCTCGGTGAGCAACTGAAGCGAAGCAGATCTTGGTGCCAAGATCTTGGGCGTACTGCATGAAGGTGTGGCTTGTAAACTGCGTGCCATTGTCGGTAATGATCCTGTTAGGGATCCCGAAACGGCAAACAATCGACCTAAAGAACTTGATTGCTGATTGTGCTGTCACCTTCCTCACTGGTTCCACTTCCGGCCACTTTGTAAACTTGTCGATTGCAACGTACAAGTACTCAAAGCCCCCGACAGCTCGGGGAAGGGACCGAGGATGTCGAGCCCCAGACAAAAATGGCGGAGACAAAGGGATTGTTTGGAGAGCTTGAGCTGGTTGGTGAATCTGTTTGGAGTGGGCCTAGCGCTTCACACTTGGTTACTTGTGAAGTTGCATCTGGAGGCTGTTGGCGGAAGAAACCTTCGGAAGCCTTGCAGGCAAGTGCTCTTGCGCCAATGTGGTGACCACATATGCCTCCGTGTATCTCGCCAACAGCTCTGTCCTTCTTCCCGGAAATGCACTTCAATTTCACTCCGTTGAATCTTCTTACATGCAGTATGTCATCGACAAACTGGTACATACTAGATGCCGGGCTACTTTCTCCGCTGCTTCTTGCTCTTGGGAAGTTCTCCTGTTTGTAGGAATTGGACGATCTCTGTGCCCATGCGGAGCTTGTGGCTCGATGGCAAGGACTAAAGCACAAATGCTGCTTGGGAACATTTGTTTCCACGGCAAGAATCTGGGATCTTCTTGGGAGCGAGATGCCACCCGGCAAGCAAGCGTCGGGACACGGCTTGTCGGGAGCATTTCACTAACGACACAAGCCCTAGGGCTTGTCGGAGCGAGCTGCTCCTCGGCACTCTCCGTGTTGATCACGGGGACCTTTCTGGTGGCGGCTCCAAGGAGCTCTGCCGGAAAGTAGTCGCCAGTGATCAACTTCCTCTTTTTGCTCTGTCCAGTTGATGATGTCACGGATGGTTGAGTCAGCTTGAGCACAAAAATCCCTGGTTCCTGAGTAACTTGAGCGCGTCACACTTTGTGGGCCATCGCAATGTCATTCTGAGCTCTTGGAACATGTTCCATTTGCAGGCCGTCAAAATGTTCTTCTAGCTTCCTCACCTCATCGATGTAGGCTTCCATCACTCTGGTAATCCTTGTTGACTTGGTGGACGACAAGCTGCGAGTCGCCCCTGACGATAAGCTTCTTGATCCCAAGCTCTGCTGCTATTCTGAGTCCGGCAAGCAAGCCTTCATACTCTGCAGTATTGTTTGTTGCTTGCTCCTTGGGAAAGTGCATTTGGATTACGTGCTTGAGGTGTTCTCCGATTAGAAATGACAAGTAGTACGCCCGCTCGGCGCCTTGCGGCGAAGGCACCATCAAAGTACATGATCCATTCTTTGCTGGCTTCCTTGACAGGGATGCTCTTCTCTGGAGTTTCTTCATCGGGTGTTGGCGTCCATTCTGCTATAAATTATGCCAATGCCCGGCTCTGAATGGTAGAAGTACTTTCAAACTTGAGGCCAAAGCTTGACTATTCCAGCGCCCACTCGACAATCACTGTTGCTTCGGATTCGCAATATCCTCTTCAGCGGAAAGCGAGTGACCTTGTGATCTCATGTGCTTGAAAGTAATGGCGCAGCTTCCTCGAGGCCATGAGGAGGCCGAAAAGCAACCACGCACACTAGAGTACCTTGATCTAGCCCCCTGTAGAAGAGGCCGACAAAGTAAACTGGCGCTGCACCATCTTCTTGTTTCCCTTACGGCTCATGAGACCCTTCCTTGCGGAACAGAAACTTGCCGGATCAAGGCTTGTCGGACCAGATCTTGTTGGGGAAGCCCCCTGCTTGTCGCCGGACTCGCATGCCGCGGCCGCTGGCTCATCATCTGCCTCTCTCTCCGCCACTAACGCAGCACTAACCACTTGATTGGTTGCCGCCAGATATAGTAGCAACTTCTCTTGTGGTTTAGGTGCGACAAGTGTTGGAGTGGAGGACAAATATTTCTTCAAGCCTGCGGCGCAGCCTCCCTTCGGAGTCCACTTCATTGGACCCGCCTTTTTCAAGATTTTGAAAAACGGCAGGGTGCGTTCAGCAACTTGGAAATGAACCTGCTGAGGGCAGCAACGCAGCCGGCAAGCCTTCGTACGTCCTTGACTCGCCGGTGCTTGATTTGCTCGATGGCCTTGATCTTGTCGGGATTGGCTTCAATCCCCCTCTGTGACACAAAGAATCCGAGAAGCTTGCCGGAGGGAACTCCGAACACGCACTTCTCGGGATTCAACTTGAGGTTGATCTTGCGCAGATTTGTGAAGGTCTCGTCCAAATCTTGGATCAAAGTCTCTTTGTCCTTGCTCTTGACCACTATGTCATCCATATAGGCTTCCACATTTCTATGCAGTTGTGGCTCAAAAGCATGACTGACTACTCTCACAAATGTTGAGCCAGCATTCTTTAGTCCGAAAGGCATCCGCATGAAGCAGTACGTGCCACATGGAGTAATGAATGCGGTCTTCTCTTCATCCTCTTCAGCCATGAAGATTTGATGATATCTTGAGTATGCATCAAGGAATGGCGGATCGCATCCGCCGTGGAGTCGACAATCCTGGTCGATGGCGGCAAGGAAATGGATCCTTGGGACAAGCTTTATTAACATCGGTGAAGTCAATGCAAAGCCTCCACTTCCGTTAAGCCTTGCGCACGACCTTTGGATTAGCTAGCCACGTTGGGTGGAGTACTCACGGACCAATCCTGCCCCTTCAACTTGGCGATCTCTTCGCTATGAACTCTTGACGTTCTATTGCTTGCTTTCCGACTTTTTGCTTGGCGGGCCCGCAGCGTGAGGCAGGCGACAGGTGGTGCTCGATTACTTCCACAGGAGCGCCGGGGATGTCGGATGGTTTCCATGCAAACACATCGACATTCGCCCATGAGAAAGCAATGGCGCTTTCCTATTTAGGATCGGCGTGGGCGATGGTGAAAGTACCACCGTGCCGTCTTCATGGCGGCCACCTTCTTGGTCTCCGGCGGGGTTATCTTTGCCTTCTTGGACTCGCGGTGGAGCTCGATGGCGGCGTCCTCGGCGGCAGCGCAGCGCTCGAGGGGAGGCGTGCTTGCGGAGTGAGCACGAGCTGTCCTTGCGGACCTGGCCTTCTTCTTCCCGGGGAGCTTGGCGACAAGTGGCTCGCGCTCTGCTGCAGCTGCTTGCTTCCGGTAGATCTTGTTGGCGCAGATGGCGCATCCCTCTTGTCGCCTTGGGCGGAGATAACACTCATCGGACCGGGCATCTTGAGCACATTGTATGCGTAGTGAGAGGCCGCCATGAACTTGGCGAGTGCGGTCGGCCAGTATCCCGTTGTAGGGCAAGGGATATCAGCCACATCGAGCGTGACCCTCTCGATCACGAAGTTCAGTTCGCTGCCCGAGCGTTACTGGCAATGTGATCTTCCCCTTAGGCTTGCTCCTTCCCGGATTTATTCCTTGAAAGGCACCGGTTTCTTGAGCTCGTTGCCGGGGATCTGGGCTTCTTGAAACTGCGGAGGAAATCAAGTTCAGGCCGGCCCGCCGTCAGCCAACATCTTCGTGACCTTGAGGTTGCGGATTGTTGAGTGAAACCAACATCGGCAAACACCGACCGCGATGACACGATCGGGGTGGTCCTCAACGTCGAAGATGATGGGCGTGTCGGACCACCGAGCTGCGTGTCTCGGCGGACGGCTCTGCCGCATTCACTTCGCACCTTTGTTTGGTCGGCGGTGCGAGGTGTGCGAGGAGCGCCGCCGTCGATGCACAACATACTGTCATATACGAAACTCTTGATCACGGTCTCATCTTCCTCCATCTCTTCATCCTCATCTTCATCTTCGTCCTTGTCGCGGCGGCGGGGTGGCTGTCTCCTTGCAGCGGCTTGGCCTTGCCAGCAGTTCCCTCCCGGCGGGAAGCTTCTTGCGGATCCTCCGCCACCTCCTGGGCTCTCTCCTTGTCGCGGTGCTCGTACTCAGCTTTACGCAGCTCCGCCATCTGCTCTACCTTTTGCAGGTTTGGAGGTCATGGCCTTTGGTGCGGTGAATCTTGCAATGCGCTTGCGGAGCTATCACCTTGTCGGCGGCTGCTACAACCTCGCCGGAGTTGTCGGTTTTGGCCTTGTCGGAGCCGCCTCCGTTGCCAGAATGCTCAACAGCTAGCACGTCCTTAGCTTTCCTCTTCCTATTGTTCCACCTCCGGTTCTTCCTTGCCGGGGCGGCATCCTCGCTGTCAGATCCTTCTGCTCCGGCAATCTCTCCGGGGATTTTCCTTCCCTCCTCAGCTCGTGCACACTTGTCGGCCAGAGCGTAAAGCTCGCTGACATCAAGGATCTTGCACATCGCCATCTCCTCCCTCATCCTGCGGTTACGCACGTTCTGATGAAACGCGCTAATAACCGCGGCAGGGTGGACGTCTGGGATGTTGCGTTGCACTAGCTGAATCTTTGTATATACTTGCTGAGGTCTCCCCTCATACGGGCGAGCAAGTGGAGGTCACTTTCCTGGCCATGAGGCTTGTGGCCACCCGTGAAGGCGCCGACAAACTGATGGCACAGGTCCGCCCATGAGGAGATGGAGCCGTCCAGCAAGTGCATGAGCCAAGATCTGACGTTGGGCTTGAGTACCAGCGGGAAGTAGTTGGCGAGGATCTTCTCGTCGCGCCCTCGGCGGCTGCACCGCGATGGTGTAGATCTTTGAGGAACTCCGACGGGTGTATCCTGCCATCATACTTCTCGAACGCGTCGGCTTGAAATTCTTGGTTTTGGGCCTTTGGACTTGCCGCGACTTCGCGGTGAGCATAGGCCAACCCGCGCGTCTGACAAATCGCTGGTTCTCCGGGTGCGTCTTGGCGTCGGCAATGAGCCCAGCGTGCTTGTCAGATTGACGTCGCGCTTCTCTCGGCGCTTCGATGCGGGTCGAAGCGTCTTCGTGTTGCCGCTCTTGAAGAGCGTGGCGCTGATCACGGCGAGTTCGCGGATCCGGCAGCGGTGGAGTCGGCGTCAAGGTTGGTCCGCGAGCTGGCGATCTCGGCCTTGGGGCTGGGAACGCGCAGGCGGCACCCAGCAGTCTGTCGGCGCCGGCGCTGCGCGGGCGTCTTGCGGGCCCTCGGCAGCGTTGATCGCGGGACTTATCGCCGTTAAGCGAAGCCGATGAGGCTGTGTATGGCCATCCTCCGTCGTCGATCTTGTGCGGCGCGGGAGAATCTAAGCAGGCTGAGCTCGGGCCGCGCTTCCTCTGCTTATCTTAGGTGGCGGCGGCGGCGAGGCGGCGAGGCGGATGTGCTCGACTCCCAGCGGGTTGGGAGGAGCAACACCTCGTCGAGCGACCGCACCTCACTCGCGCCCGACATGCGAGGCGTGCATGCTGACCTCGGCGTCCGCGATCCGCCAACAGCCTTTCTCCAGCGAGCACGGTGCTAGGAGCACCGGGCGTTGTTGACCTTGCACTTCTGGGAAGGGTGCGGCGTCTGCTCGATCGCCCGGACGCTTGCGGAGCCTTGTTTTGGATCTGGTGGCGACCACGAGACCCACCGCGGCGCCCGCTCCTCCGCTGGCGTCCACTCCACCGCCTGCTTGCTCCAGCGGTGGTGGCGGAATCGATGTAGGCGGAGGCCACCTCCGAAGGCTTCTTCTTGGTGGCATGCTGATGAAGATCTTGTAGTAAGCGTGGTGGACCGGATCGGATGCTCACGACCTCGACGCCCCCCTACCTAGCGCGCCAAAGATGTCGGGGCTTGTCTCTGTGGCCTCGAGCACCTATGGGGCACTAGGGGCCCCTTCTGGTTCGGCAAGGGAGCGGGGATCGTGTGAGAGCAGATCGAGGTCGGTAGCGAGGAGGCAGGCAATCTTTACCCAACTTGGGGCTCTCGGAGAGATAACACCTCTTGCTGCTTTGTGTTGTTATGGATCTAGCTCGGCGTGCGGCGTATGGTGGTCTTGTGGGTGTCGAATGGACGAACCCCTTCTCGTGCGCATGGGCCTCCCTTTATAGTCTGAAGGGGTACCCACAGGTGGCAGCGTAGGAAGAGGGCGTGAAATGTAAGCGCAGGTTGGTACAAGCGGTGCACTGTGATGCCCCTACCTAACTCGACGGCCGGGGACAAGGGCATTAAATGCCCGTCCGGTCGCCTAACCAGTCAGGAGGTGACCGTTAAGTGAGCCACGGTTGCTGCTGTTGCACGTGCACAAGTTCGAGGTACTAAGGTACCCCCCTACTTTAATTACCCGACACTCGGACTACATGCTCGCTTTGCGGGCGCATCAACCACTGCCAGCCCAGCAGAGGCGAGTACTTCCCCGTCAAACTCCTCTCCTTCGACCGGCACCCTGGAGCTCGACGCCCAGGGAAGCTTGATATATACGCCCTCACCGGCCTTCAAGTAAGCGCCTGGCTGGGGCTCCTCGGGGCTCGGTGCTGCATCAGCGGCGGAGGGGTCGGCGGTCGGTGCAGCGCCCTGCGCTCCTGTGCCCTCCGGGTCGTCAGTACGATCGCCGGACCCCTCGCCGGCTCCTGCACCAGCAGCCTAGGCGGCTTCTTCGTCGGCGGGTTCATCAGCACCGGCCTCTTCCTCGTCAGCGGCAGCGTTCTCAGTATTGCCGCGTGCGCCTTCCTCGCCAGTGGCCTCAGTCTCCATTGGGTCTGTAAGAGGGGGATCTGAGGACAAGAAGAGGGAGAAAAGTCAAGCAAATATCCAAAAAAGAAGGAAGAAGATCAGAAAAAGAACCCAAGGGAAGGTTTCCGGCAAGGAGGGTTACCTGTGCTGGGCTCCGTGACCATGGGCTCCACCACTTGGGGCTCGCCGGTTCCACCCCTTGCCGGGGATCCCTCCCTTGCCGAGGAGCACTCCCTTGTCGGGGAATCGCCCCTTGGCGGCGTAGTCGAAGCCGACAGCACCTCCGGGGCGGCCTCTGGTTGTTCCTGGCGGGCTTGTTCTGCTCCTACACAAATGAATCCACAATCAAGATGTCAACAAAAGAAAAAGCACCCATGCGCGTCCCACAACAGGAAGTGAACCAAACACTTACGCTGGGGGCTGTGCTGGGGGCTGCTGCGAGGAGAAGGAACCGGATCCGTCAAGGTGGTCTCGGACGTGTCCTCTGCTGTGACGGCAGGATCGTCCTCGATGACAACCACGGGGACCTTGGCCCTCTTCGCCGCTCTCTCGGCTAGAGTCCTGAAAAGGAACAAGATTCAGGGAGAAGCAAATCAGATGCAAGACAAGAAACAACAAAGATCAAAGAAAATCAAGAACAGCGAGAAGAAAGTCTTACTCCTCCTCCTCCTCCTCTTCATCATCATCGGAGGAGCTCAGCGCGGAGAGGTCGAAGTCCGGTACCCTCTCTGTGCGGTGTGGCGGAGGAGTAGGCTCCCTTTGACGTTTGCCGGGAGCTGCGGCAGGATCAGGCGTGCCGGCCCGGGAAGACCCCGCCTCAGTTGACGGCACAGCCTGGGACCCACCCGCGGCAACGGTACTTGTCGCGGTTGAGCGTGTCCCACGGCGCCTTGGCTGCTGGACTGCCTGTCCTCCTGCCGTATCTCCAACTCGATGGAGGCGCCTTGTTGGTTGGAATTGGGGCTATGCTGGGGGCTCCACCTGCGGCAAGCTGCTCGAAGACGGCTGGCCGCTCGCGCCCTCGGCGGGCTCGCTCGTTCCGGCCTCGGGCTCCTCCTCGCCAACGACCTCTCCGGCAAAGTCCTCCCTGTCGGCAATGCTCGCCGCCTCGGCCGCCTCTGCCTCCTCCAACGTGAAGCCGAACTCGCCCGCGGCGGCGGCTGCCGCCGCCTCTTCGTCCCTGCTGGTGATGTACCGCATCTCGTTGTTGGTGGTGGCGCGGGTGAGAAGCTTCTTTTCGTCGGCGTTGACTGCTACCTCCGTCAAGCCATCAAAGAACTGTTGCACGACGTCGTCGGCGGGCTCCATCCAAGTTGGGATTATCCCGTGCGAATCGCACTCTGGCATCATTGCGCAGATGCGATCGCGGTGGGAGTTGTTGCACAATGGGATGACGCCCTGCGGCAGCCTGAACCACTCTGGATGGTTGGCGTCATGCTTGAACAACTCCCTCAGCATCCCGTCAAGCTCGTAAGCGTGAAGTTGAAATTGAGGCCTGGCGCAGCCTCATGATATCCGCGGGCCGCCAAACTGCGAGCAGGCCTCCCCTCTTACGCGAGAGGTGCGTCGCGGCGGGAAGGAAATTCGCGCCCACCGCTCCTGCTGTGAGCCCGGCAAGCCTGAGCCGGAGGATTCGGGTGGTGGCAATCTTTAGCTTGGCGTCGTCCGGCGACAGAGCGCCCTAGTCGCCGCCGCGAACTACCCGAGCCTGGCGCAGGTTGGTGAATGGCTGCGGATTGGCATCACAGATCCAGCACCATTCCGTCCTCCACTCATCCCACTTGCTGCGGAGCTCGCCCGCCAGATACACCTCCTTCATGCCAAGTCGTGAGGTCCATGCGACTCCGCCAGCCAATGGCTCTCCTTTCTCGGCTCGGGGGGGGGGGTGAAATAATGGCGAAAAAGAGCAACACTTGGGTGGATGCCAACGAAGTTCTCGCAGAGGTGTGCGAAAAACGCCATTGTCAGAACGGCGTTGGGGGTGAAATCAAGAAGATGAAACCCGTAGGTATTCATGATGTCGCAGAAGAAGTCCGAAAAAGGTGGGCAGAGCCCGCAATAGAAGAACACCGGAAAGAAATAGTACCCTTTTGGGCACCGCTTCGATTTGGAAGCCTCAGCGGAAAGCACCGGCGTGCGCGGATGAGCCCGCGTCTGCGTCGACCAGAAGAGGTAGAACTCCTCCCGCAGCGCCTTCGGGGTGAGCTCGGCGGGGGAAAGCACTCGCTTCTTCGCGCAGCGCCTCAAGCCGCAAGCGCCTCGGCCGACTTTGGGGGCCTTGCTGGTCTTGAGCCATGGCGAAGCGGCGGGGAGAGTGGAAGCGTTAGAGGCGGCGGCGCGGCAGGCGGCGGGCGCTGCTCTCTTCGGCTTAGGAAGCGGAGGGGAGCGGAGCTTCGGAGGAAGGAAGCGCAAGTGGCGAAGGTGGGGAACAGCCTGTTTCTCTGCTTATATCTGAGGATGCGAGCCGAGGCGAACGTTACGCATTTCCTGGCCTCGAAAATCACGCACACCACCCACGTCTCCCACGACGCCGCGATTGATGCGCGCCGTTCACGGAGGCAGCGGTGGATCTGAGCAGTTTGGTTTGGACCCAGGCGTGCGTGCCCGTGCCTGTTTTGGGCCTGGCCCAACAGCGCTTCGGCACCGTGTATGGCCCAGAGCCGAGGCTCTGTCGGTGTACTAAAGTAGGGGTACCTTAGTACCCGAACTTGTCTGCAGGCGATCGCAATGGCGTCCGGCTAGGCTTGCCGGGCGTCCGCCAAGACCCTCCGTCATTCCTATTTTACTGCCATTCTAGAACAAAGTGTTAACTTTGAAGACAAGGCCCCGGCAATAGGAGCTTGCCGGGAAGGACGAGACCCCGACAAGTGGAGCTTGCCGGGAAGGACAAGACCCCGGCAAGAGGAGCTTGCCGGGAAGGCCAACCAAGGCGCTTGAAGACTTGCCCACGGCATCTGCATGGCGTCCGGCAAGACCCGATGAGCGGCAAGCTTTGAGTGCAATAAGGCGAGAGACGCGGCAAGGCACTTGTCGTGCGCGGCCACCACTCTGCGCTCCAGCTCACCCGACGACGTGTCACCGCAGGATCACTCCTGGTGCACGTGGCGGGTGGCTATGCAACCTAGCGGTGCGAGGTGGCAAGTGAAGGTGACTAGGAGGCCATCGTGGCGATCGGTGGCGCCCCTAACGGTCGCTTCTGCCTTTGTTAGGCGACCGGACGGGCATTAAATGCCCTTGTCCCCTGCCGTCGAGTTAGGTAGGGACATTTGAGATAGTGGGTGTACCAACCCGCGTTTTTACCTTTACCCCTCTTTCTGTGTTGCCACCTGTCGGTGACCCCCTTTAGACTATAAAAGGGAGGCCCATGCGCACGTAGAAGGGGTTCGGTTCGGGTTCGGTTCGGTTGGTTCGCTTCGACTCATTCGAGACCACATCACACCCACGCTCGCGAGCAAGAACAAAATACAAACACAAAGCAGCAGTAGGAGTTTTATCTCTCCGGAGAGCTCCGAAGCTGGGTAAAATCCCCCGCATGCCTTCGCCTCGATCTGCTCTTCGCGCGACCCTCCGCTCCCCTGCCGGACCAGAAGGGGCCCTGCCCCATAGGTGTTCGTCCCCCGCGACAAAAGTTGAAGAATAAACTATTACTTATAATGTTGATCCTATTGTTCCTACTACCTATATTGAGAAACCACCTTTTCCTGTTAGAATAAAGTATCATGCTAAAGCTTCAACTGTGGTTCGTAAGAGTTATACTAGAACACCTACACCCCCTGAGAAAATTAAAGTTGAACTTAGTATTAAAATGGTTAAAGATCTCTTGGTCGATAATATTGATGGGCATGTTATTTATTTCTTTGATGAAGCTGCTAGGATTGCTAAACCCGATACTAAACATAAAAATAGACATGTTTTTGGCATGCATGTTGTTTTTGTTAAAATAGGAGATCATTGTTATCATGGCTTATGTGATGTGCGTGCTAGTGTGAGTGCAATTCCTTATACATTGTACCAAGAAATTATGAATGATATTGCACCTGCTGAGATAGAATATTGATGTTACTATTAAGCTTGCCAATAGAGATACTTATCACCAATTGGGATTGTTAGAGATGTTGAGGTCTTATGTGGGAAAATTAAATACCCTACTGATTTCCTTGTTCTTCCTTCCCCACAAGATGACTTTTGTCCCATTATATTTGACCTTTCTTGAACAATGTTAATGCTAAGATAGACTGCAAGAAAGATATTGTTATTGTCGGTCTAGGGGATATGCCTCATGATTTTAATTTCTCTAAATTTCGTAGACAACCCCATGTTAAAGAATTGCCTAGTAAGGATGAAAATACTTGTGTTGCTTCTATTGTCGTGCCTCCTACTAATCCTTAACAATATTTGCTAGACCATGAAAATGATATGTTTATGAATGAAAGAAGGGAAATAGATGAAATATTCTTTAATCAAGGACCTATTTTGAAACACAATTTGCCTATAGAAATCCTTGGGGATCGTCCTCCACCCAAGGGTGATCCTGTGTTTGAGCTTAAACAATAACCTAATACTCTTAAATATGCTTATCTTGATGAAAAGAAGATATATCCTGTTATTATTAGTGCTAACCTTTCAAAGGATGAAGAAAAGAAGCTATTGGTTGGATATACTCTTGATGATCTTAAGGGCATTAGTCCCACTCTATGTTAGCACAAAATTAAGTTGGAGCCTGGTGCTAAACTAGTTGTTGATCATCAACGACGGTTAAATCCTAAGATGGAAGAAGTTGTAAGAAATGAAATACTAAAGCTCCTGGAGGCAGGTATAAATTTATCCTATTGTTGATAGTAAGTGGGTAAGTCCCGTTCATTGTGTCCCTAAGAAGGGAGGAGTTACTGTTGTTCCTAATGATAAGAATGAATTGATCCCACAAAGAATTGTTGCAGGTTATAGAATGGTAATTGATTTTCACAAATTAAACAAAGCTACTAGAAAAGATCATTACCCTCTACCTTTTATTGATCAAATGCTAGAAATACTATCCAAACATATACATTTTTTCTTTCTAGATGGTTATTCTGGTTTCTCTCAAATACCCGTGTCAAAAGATGATCAGGAAAATACCACTTTTACTTGCCCTTTCGGTACTTTTGCTTATAGACGTATGCCTATTGGTTTATGCAATGCAGCTACTATCTTTCAAAGATGTATGACTACTATATTCTCTGACTTCTGTGAAAAGATTTTTGAGGTATTCAAGGTTGACTTTTCGTTTACAAAACTTCTTTTGATGATTACTTAAGCAACCTTGATCGAGTTTTGCAGAGATGTGAAGAAACTAATCTTGTCTTGAATTTGGAGAAGTGCCACTTTATGGTTAATGAAAGTTTGTCTTGGGGCATAAAATTTCTGAAAGAGGTATTGAAGTTGATAAAGCTAATGTAGAAGCTATTGAAAAGATGCCATGTCCTAAAGATATCAAAGGTATAAGAAGTTTTCTTGGTCATGCTGGTTTCCATAGGAGGTTTATTAAAGACTTCTCTAAAATTTCTAGGCCTCTCACTAATCTCTTGAAAAAGATGTTCCTTTTGTCTTTGATGATGATTGTGTAGAAGCTTTTCAAATACTTAAGAAAGTCTTCATTTTTGCACCTATTGTTCAGCCACCTAATTGGAATTTACCCTTTGAAATTATGTGTGATGCTAGTGATTATGTTGTTGGTATTGTTCTAGGACAGAGAGTTGATAAGAAATTAAATGTTATTCATTATGCTAGCAAAACTCTAGACAGTTGTCGGAGTAATGGGCCATGGGTAGGCCGACCCAGGACCCAGGATCTTTCAAGACATCGGGGCAGGCCGCGCCCCTCGGCCGAGTCCCAGCCGGCGACCTTCGAGAAGGCCGAGTCCCAGCTGGCGACCTTCGAGAAGGCCGAGTCCCGGCTGGCGACCTTCGAGAAGGCCGAGTCCCGGATGATGACCTTCGAAGAAGCAGAGTCCTCAGACGGCGACTCTACAACAAGCCGACTCCAGGCTTGCGAATATCAAGGCGGGGTACAGCCCCATCGTGGCTGTCCCCTCGGACCTGAGGAAGAAGGCATAGCTACTGATGAGCGCGTCACGGGAGATCTCGGTAAGGCGCAGCACTCAAGCCATGCCTCCTTAACCTCACCACAGTGCACGAGACACCTTGTGCCCACGATGGCGGCGCCTGACTGCCCAGAGATCGCCGGGCCCCCGTCGGTGAGATAGAAGAAGGCGGCGGAGAGTCGAAGGCGGCCTGCGAGTCGGCCTCCCAGTCGGCCGCCTCCGGCCAGGCCCCACAAGCCATAAACAGTTAGGCGGGGAGTGGCGGCAGTGATCGCTGACAGACGGGCCTTGTTCCCACGACCCCATGACCAGGCCTGCGTCATCAAGAGCGCCGCACATGTTACTGCTGTCGCAGAGACCATGATCAGCGGGCCCCGGCCGGCGGGGAGGGCGGCTGCAAGAGAGGCCCGGCGGGGGCCACGCCCGGTCGGATTACCATGTACCCGGGTAGGCCTATATAAACCCCCCGGGGCACCCATGCAAAGGTTCGGCCCTGATAGGTTTTAGACACATAGCGCGAGGGGAAAGAGCTAGCCTTGCTCCTCCCTGCCCCCAAACAGCTCGAGGAGCACCGTTGTACTATCACCCCATAGTGATCATGCGGAGACCCCGCAGAGCAGCAGTAGGGGTGTTATCTCCTCGGAGAGCCCCGAAGCTGGGTAAGATTCGCCGGCGTGCATGTCTTCGCCTCATCCCGTTTCCAGGCACCGGCGACGTTCTACTCGCCCCCACCATGATAAGCCACCCATTGGCATATGTCGCATCCAACCCCCGACATTTGGCGCCCACCGTGGGGCGAGGTGCACCGTCGTCCGGAGATCTGTTCTGGACGGGAACCCTCTTCCTCCCTGGCGAGCGCAGCCAGCCCGGCTCGCCAGATGGAGTCTGCGTCGATGCACTGCGCGGCGCCGAAGCCGCCTGCGCAGCGAGCGGCCTCGCCGAACTCATCGGCGAGGTGCGCCCTCGACGAACCGTGCGAGTGCGGTAGCGGTGGCCCCGAGAACCTTCTCGCGGGCCTCCTCGACCAAATTCAAGTCGCCGGCGAGCCCGCCGTAGACTTGGAGTCCGTAGGCTCCTCTGACCCGATGCTGGTCGACTCCGACGCCGTATCGCTTGATACCTTCCCCACCAACGTGGTGGTTTACGACGAGCTGCTTCCGTACGAGGAGAGTGACGGAAGTGCCATCACGGAGGTGCTCGTCATCGGCCATGGCGAGCACTCCGGTGAAAACGCCCAGGACCCGCTGCCTGCGGCCCTGCAGGACCTGTCCGCGCCCCTCCCAGAGGACGCGGACGCAGAGATGCTGGAAGAGCGCCGCCTTTAGATCATTGAAGGCGCCAAGAAGTTGGCAAGCATGAGACGCTTTTCCGAAGCATATCAACGCGAGATGGACCGTGCTGTGGGCGGCTCGCTGGCTCCGACTGGGCCGAGCCGTCTCGGTGTGGTCCGAGAGCGCGGCGCGGCCATCGCCGATCTATTCGGAGCGAAGCGCCCCGTGTACGCCACCCCTGCAGAGAACATCCGCGCCGCCCAAGCGGCGACCGAAGAGCTAAGCAACCTCGAAGGAGAAGAGCGCCGTGTAATGACGGAGCGAGTCCAGCAGCTCCTCGACGCGGTTGCTGCGCAAAAAACGCGGCGGCGGCTACCGCGCAACGCGGAAGAATGATGACTTACCCCCTCGCGGAGATCAAGGAGCGACCTCCCGAACGCCGACTGGCGGAGTCCGCGGGAGGAGAGAGAAGGAGCCGGCTGCGAGCCACAGCCGGACTCGCATCTCCATCGAGCGCGACCAAGATGGCCGCCCCAGAGCAGTGGAGCGGCGAGATGATTATCTGCCTCCCCCGCCCCGAAGAGAACGGCGAGTCTCTCCGCCGCCTGTTGAGCATCCGACTCTCGGGGATCGCCTTGGCCGCCGAGAGGGAGTCGGAGAGAACGATGCCCGCCACCGGATCGACCGACTCCACAGATCCCTGGCGTTAGAAGAAGAAGGCGAGCTGGTCCGCCTTGCCGGGCCCGCATCAGAGACGAGCCCTTCCCCAAAGGGTTCACGCTCCCCCGAGATACGCCCAAGTACACTGGCTCCGTGAAGCGGAGGATTGGCTGATAGACTACTCCACAGCCGTCAACATCGCCAACGGCAACAAGCGAGTCGCCATAAAGTATGTTCCCTCATGCTCCAAGGCACGGCCGGACATGGCTGAACAGCTGAAGCCCCAGCATCAACAGCTGGGTCGACTTCTTTGAAGCCTTCATTCGCAACTTCACCAAGACGCATAAGCGACCTCCCAAGCGCGCCAGCTCTCCAGCGCCCAAGGCCCCGAAGAATCGACGCGCGACTACCTCACGCGCTGGGGCGAACTCCGAAACTCCTGCGAGGGCGTGCACAAGGTGCAGGCCATCGAGTACTTTACGGCCGGGTGCCGAGAGGGCACCCTCCTCAAGCACAAGCTCCTCTGCGACGAGCCCGAAACCCTCGACAAACTGCTAATCATAGCAGACAAGTACGCCACGGCCGACTCCTCTATGAAGACGGAAATCCAAGTCAACGTGGCTGGCAAAGTGACTCCCCAGGCTCCCAGAACGCCGGCTGGAGACGCCAACCGACGGCAGCAACAGAACGACAACAAGCGCAAAGCCCCACAGCCGACTTCCAAGAGTCGGCAAGTCGCAGCAGTAGAAGATCAGCCACCAGAGGGGCAGCCTCCGGCCAAGCGGCAGAAGGGTGGCAAGTCCAATTGGTTGCCGGCTTTCTCTTATGAGCAGACTCTGGATTGTCCTTGCAAGTTTCACAGCGGCGCGAAGCCATCAAACCACACCACCAGAAAGTGCCACTGGCTCGTCAGGATCGCCAAGGGAGACGGCCTCGCCCCTCCGCCGCCTGCAGGGCCGCCGCCGCCTCCGCCGCCTCCGCAGCCGGCGGCTCGGCCAGTCGGCGCGGTCCAAGACGAGTTCCCAGAAGAGCACGGAGCATACATAGTGTTCACCAGTCTGGCAGATGATCGGCGCAGCAGGCGCCAACAACAAGAAGAAGTCAACGCAGTGGGCGAAGCTCTGAGTTCATGCATTGGTCCAGAAGCCTATCACCGAGTCGGGCAGATCACCAAGAGGTGATGCGAGCCGGGGACTACAGCCAGCGGTAGCTTAGCGCCCGCGGAGAAGAAAAAGGAAAGTCACCGGAGATCCGGCCCGACCGCCGGCGATCGGCCCGCATCTCGGGGACTACAACCAGCTGGAGTGCGCCAGTGCGCCCGCGAAGAAGGAAGAATTGGCTCACCTTGACTTTCCGCCAGATCGTGATCTCGCTTCCTCAGCTCCTCAGCGTTGCGGTTGAAGGCGAGCAGCGGAGGTTGTGGTACTCTGCAAGGCCGCAAAGCAAAGTCAGCCTTGGAGCTCGCTAGAAGGAGTTCGAGCCGCCGCCAGCAGCCGACTCGAACTCGGGACTACACCCGTGGAGTGCGCTGGCGCCTCACGAAAAAAGACAAGAGACCAAAAAGGAAAAAACAAAGCATACCCGGACGGAGGCCCGCAGGGCCAGATGCGTCTTGGTGTAGAGTTGGAGGGCGTCGCCTTCTTTCCGCAACTTGGACTAAACATCCAGAAGCGCCTGGTTCAGCGGGCCGGTGCTGCCCTCACGCACCCAGCCGGTGGGCGCGGCACTGGAGGCCTCAGCATCCAGGTTCGCCATGCCGGCGACGTCAGTCTCCCGAGCTCGCGGCGCGGAAATCGTTCTCTCGACCCGGCGGCTTGTCAGCACGGCGACCTGGAGAAGCAGCTGCGCGTCGGCATCGTCCGCAGTTGGCGGATCCTGCGGGTCCACTGGCTGCTTACCGTGCGGCCTCGAAGACGGAGGCGGCAGAGGTGGCGGAGGCGGCGCGTGGGTGTCCGAGCCCGAGGCGTCGTCACCATCCTCCACGAGAGGGTTTGCGGTGCCGACCTCCCCGGTCTGCCCCGTGAACTCGGGGGGCGGCGGCGCTGACGATAGCGGAGGAACGAGCATCGCCGCTCGGCGACGAACGGCCTCCTCAGCGTCCCGCTTCGCCGCGGCTGCGGCCATGGCCTCCTCCAGATGCCGCTGGGCATTGGCGGCTGCCTTCTTGGCCTGCGCCTTCTCCAGGCGCTCGGCCTCCTCCTCCTCGCGCTTCTCCCGCGCGTTCCGTGCCGTCGCCTCTCGGATGTCGGCGGCGGGATCAACCCGCCGCATATTGGCGGACGTCGCCCCCGACCCCATGACGGAGGGCACGGCGGCTCTCTCAAGGGAAAGAGGGGCGCTGGAGAAGAAAGGGGGGGGAAGTCAGAAAGATTCAAGCAAAAGTCAGAGAAGAAACAATGGGTAAGAGACTCACGAAGAAACAAGTGGCGGCCGTTTCACTTCCTTCCGGAAGCGGTTGGCCTTCGCGGCCGCCTCTTCCCGCTTGGTCGCGGCGGCGGTTCCCCTGGGCTTCTTCGACCTGCCGCCGGCCTTTCGGCCCGGCGTGGCGCTTTTTTACGCCCGGCCTGGTTGGAGGGCGGCCCTCGGTTAACGACGGGGCGACTTCGCGTCGATGTCGCCTCGGGCGGTCGGCGAAGGTCGCCCGATGGTCTGAGGCCGCCATCTTCTTCCTCTCCGCCGCCTTCGGCGTCGGCCTCCAGCGCCGCGGCCCCCAAGTCGGGGTCGTCGATGTCGCTGACCTCACGGTCGGGGACGTACTCATGCGGCTCTCTCGTGGCGCCGGCAGCGGGCGCCGTGAGAGGGTTCTGCTCAAAATGCCAACAAGATCAGAGCTCGAAGTCGGATACAAGCGAGATCAAGTCTGACGCGAAACAACTTACCACCTGGCGGAGGGTTGTCACGCGAGTACGGCTCCTTGCGAACTGCCACTCATCGGTGAACTTGCGATGGCGATGAGGTTCACCATGGTCGCCACTTCTCCACGCGGCATGTCCTTGGTGCACAGCCGGCTTGGATCGTGTCGGCCGCTCATCTGACAGATGAGGTGGGGCCGGCCTTTGAGCGGAAGTACCGGCGCGCCCGACGGCGGCAGGAGATCGGAGGCGACGAGCCCCTCCGGCTGCGTCATGACTTCGGGCGTGCCACGGTGCCGACTCGAGGAGAAGCGACGACGACCGATGGGACCAGCTAGGCGGCCGGCGGTCGGCGGCGGGGTCGAAGGTGGCAAGTTGACCCGATCGCCGTCGGTGGCGGCGTTCTTCACGTAGAAATCGTCTTTGCCACATCTTCACCGACTTCACCAGCGGATGGGCGGAAAGGGGTTGTCGGCCGTCAGGCGCCGTGGACGCGATGTATGTGCCGCCGATCGCGCGGCGTGCGGCAGCCTGAGTGCCGAAGCCGAGGAAAGAACTCCCCACAGCTCGAGGGTGGGGAGAACGCCGATGTAGCCCTCGCACAGGGTGGCGAAGGCGGAGAGAAGCACCACCGCATTGGGGGTGAGGTGGTGCGGCTGCAAGTTATACAACTCGAGGAACGAGCGGAGGAACCCGCTCGCCGGGAGCCCCATCCCGCGCATAAGATGCGAGCGGAAGATGACCCTTCGCCCGCCCGCGCGCTGGGCGGATCTCCAGCGGCGCAGGGCGGGCCTGCACCAAATCCGCGCTCGGGAGGCGGCGGGTCCGGCGAAGGAACTCGATGTCCTCCGCATCCACGTCTGAGCCATCCCACTCGCCGGAGCGCGAGGCGGGGGGCGCGGCGGAGGAAGAGCTCATCATCGGCAAGGAAGAAAGCGATGGAGCGGGGCGAAGGAAGAAGAAAGGCAAGAGAGCGGGGGAAGGAGTGCGCGTGCTATGCCGCCGCTCCCCCTCTGCCTATTTATAGCCCCAAGGGCTGAGAAGCCGAGGGGGCGACGTGGGGATTAAGTGCGCCCACGACCCCACGACACCCCACAATTAACCCCCCACGAAGTTACTGCCCGCAGTAACCACGTGGGGATGCCAACCGCCCTCGGCCGCAGCGGATCCGCTCGGGAGCCGAGGCGCGGTAATGGCGGGCCCCACCTGGCGGCCCGTCCCGTCACGCGCGTGGGCAGGCAGGCTATCGCCTCCACGTGGCGTCACGCGGTTGGACCGTCTCATAGATGGCAGGGAAGCGTAGCCGATACGCCGCCGGTTTCCCGCCACGACTTCAGCGAGGCGGCCCAAAGACGCGGTAGCCGAATTTCAGAGTCGGCGCCGTGGTAGTCCCCGAAGCTGGCGAGGCCCGACGGGCGCCGCCTCGCGGGGCCTCGGCAACAGTGCCGAGAGAAATTACGCTACTACTGAAAAAGAATTCTTAGCAGTTGTTTTTGCTTGTGATAAGTTCAGATCTTATATTCTTGATTCCAAAGTAACTGTTCACACTGATCATGTTGCTATTAAATATCTTATGGAAAATAAAGATATTAAACCTAGACTTACTAGATGGGTTCTCTTTGTTACAAGAACTTGATTTGCATATTATTGATAGAAAGGGAGCTGAGAATCCCGTTGCAGACAACTTGTCTAGGTTAGAAATTGTTCTTGATGACCCACTGCCTATTGATGATAGCTTTCCTGATGAACAATTAGCTGTCATAAATGCCTCTCGTAATACTCCATGGTATGCTGATTATGCTAATTACATTTTTGCTAAATTTGTACCACCTAGTTTCACATACCAGCAAAAGAAAAAGTTTTTCTATGATTTAAGACATTACTTTTGGGATGACACACACCTTTATAAAGAAGGAGTAGATGGTGTTATTAGGTGTTGTATACCTGAGCATGAATAGGAACAGATCCTACGCAAGTGTCACTCCGAGGCTTACGGAGGACACCACGCTGGAGATATAACTGCACATAAGGTATTGCAATCTGGTTTTTATTGGCCTACTCTCTTCAAGGATGCTCGTAAGTTTGTCTTGTCTTGTGATGAATGCCAAAGAATTGGCAATATTAGTAGACGTCAGGAAATGCCTATGAATTATTCACTTGTTATTGAACCATTTGATGTTTGTGGCTTTGATTATATGGGACCTTTTCCATCCTCCAATGGGTATACACATATTCTAGTTCTTGTTGATTATGTTACTTAGTGGGTAGAAGCTATTCCAGCTAGTAGTGCTGATCATACACTTCTATTAAGATGCTTAAAGAATTCATTTTTCCGAGGTTTGGAGTCCCTAGATATTTAATGACTGATGGTGGTTCACATTTTATTCATGGTGCTTCTCGTAAAATGCTTGCTAACAATGATGTTAACCATAAATTGCATCATCTCCATATCATCCTCAGTCTAGTGGTCAAGTAGAATTCAGTAATAGAGAGATAAAATTCAGTAAAATGCTTGCTAACAATGATGTTAACCAACATTGCAAAAGACTGTTAGTAAATCTAGAAAGAACTGGTCCAAGAAACATGATGATGCATTATGGGCTTATAGAACTGCTTATAAAAATCCTATGGGTATGTCTCCGTATAAAATGGTTTGTGGAAAGGCTTGTCACTTACCTCTTGAACTAGAACATAAGGCATATTAGGCTATTAAAGAACTCAATTATGATTTCAAACTTGCCGGAGAGAAGAGGCTATTTGACATTAGCTCGCTTGATGAATGGAGAACCCAAGCCTATGAGAATGCCAAGTTGTTTAAAGAAAAGATGGCATGACAAGAGGATACAAAAGCGTGATTTTCATGTAGGTGATCATGTTTCGCTATACAACTTTCGTTTAAGATTTTTTGCAGGAGAACTTCTCTCTAAATGGGAAGGTCCTTACATTGTCGAGGAGGTCTATCATTCCGGTG
Organism: Aegilops speltoides; assembly: GCA_021437245.1. NCBI lineage: Eukaryota > Viridiplantae > Streptophyta > Magnoliopsida > Poales > Poaceae > Aegilops > Aegilops speltoides. The sequence goes on from CM038144.1 coordinate 398,332,536, forward strand.
CCATAAAAATCAACAACGCTTAAGGCACAAATCCAAAGGTGGTAAACGGTCAAAAAATCAAGCATTATATCTCAGGTAATCCCATAAATGTTGAAACCAATATAATTGACACCGTAACACCGGAGGAGTACATAAGGGATACTTTCCAGTATGTTTCAGACTCCGAAAAGGAATAGGTATGTGGTACGGTAAGTAAACCGACTCCAAAATTGTTCTAACAACAATTTTTCTCCGTTTTGGAATATCTTAAAAATTAGGAAAAATTAAAACTAGTCCGAAAGAGACACGAGGCGACCACAAGAGTGGACGGCGCGCCCTACCCCCTGGACGTGCCCCCTATCTTGTGGCCACCTCGTGTGCCATCCAGACTCAGTTTTCTTGCACAATACATCTTTTGGTCGGTAAAAATTCATTATATAATCTCCCGAAGGTTTTGACCACCATACCATGACAAAATCCTCTGTTTTTGTATTGAGCTGTTTCTGCAGCAGATTTAGAGCAAAATGTCTTTTCAAGATTCAGTCGGGGAGAGTCGAGTATCTCACCCGACACCGGGGACAAGAGCAAATAGCGAAGATGACCACTTTGGGCCATCAACGGAGGAAGAGATGGAGGCCGACTTGAAAAGGGTGGATGCCATGGAGGAGGATCAAGAAGTTACATCTCGTCTTCAAGCTGGATTCATGATGGAGGAACTTCAGAGCTCAACAATAGCAAATTTGGTCATTCCTCCCAATGCTAGATTTCTCTCGTATGAAAATATGAAAAAGAGTGTTGCTTTTTCTCCCGTAGTTATAAAACATCCATGGGTGAATGGAGCTTTAGCCATCACGGGTAAACTCCGCAAGGAAGTAATGGATGTTAAGCAGCAAGTTAATAAGCTCGAGGAAGAGAATCACATCCTAAAGGGCATCATCGCCAAGAATATCACATCACCACCTCCGAAGAAAGAAACATAAAAACATGGGTATGGGCACTCCTGTAGCGACCACGGTCCCATTGGATTGAAGTCCCTGTGCTTAAGTGTCATCCCTGGATCGGTAATGCTGACACACATAGTACTCGAGGAATTACAACAGAGTTCAATCACACACTTATTACATCGAGGTCCTCATAAAGAGTATCAGTTACACAAATGAAATGGGTGAAGGCCATCTAAACTAAATTACTGCGCAAGCTTTGAAGGTAAATGAGTCCATCAACTCCAAGGGCATAGCTGAGTGCATGACAACGACCTAACGCACCTGATTCTTCGTCGGTAAAGTCTACAACATGAGACGTTGCAGCCATGTAGGTCAGCACATGGAATATGCTGGCAGAGTTACACTGTAGAGAAAATGAATGCAAGAAACTATATCTACATGAATATTTGGCTGGTGGAGGCTCCAAGTTTAATATTTTGCATAAAGCTAATTTTTCCCTACAACAAAGGAATAAATTTTATTTACTACAAATTTATACCAATATTTGAGAAGGTTCCTCCAACTCAAATCCCAACATTAATCAATCATCATCATTAAACCCAATTCATTTATTAAAGAGTGATGAGATCAACAATAATATCCACTTCTAGATACTCAAGATGTCCATAACCGGGGACACGGTGATACGTCTCCAACGTATCTATAATTTATGAAGCATTCATGCTATTTTATTATCTGTTTTGAATGTTTATGGGCTTTATTATACACTTTTATATTATTTTTGGGACTGACCTATTAACCGGAGGCCCAGCCCATATTGTTGTTTTCTTGCCTATTTCAGTGTTTCGAACAAAAGGAATATCAAACGGAGTCCAAACGGAATGAAACCTTCGGAAAAGTTATTTTTGGAACAGAAGCAATCCAGGGAACTTGGAGTGCAAGTCAAGGAAGCTTCGAGGTGGCCACGAGGGTGGTGGCACGCCCCCCCTACTGGGCGTGCCCCTTGTCTCATGGGCCCCTTGAGACTCCCCCAACCGACTTCTTTCGCCTATATATTCCCATATACCCCAAAACCATCAAAGAACAAGATAGATCGGGAGTTCCGCCGCCGCAAGCCTCTGTAGCCACCAAAAACCTCTCGGGAGCCCGTTCCGGCACCCTGCCGGAGGGGGGATCCCTCACCGGTGGCCTTCTTTATCATCCCGGCGCTCTCCATGATGAGGAGGGAGTAGTTCACCCTCGGGTCTAAGGGTACGTACCAGTAGCTATGTGTTTGATCTCTCTCTCTCTCTCTCTCTCTCTCTCTCTCTCTCTCTCGTGTTCTCACTATGGCACGATCTTGATGTATCGCGAGCTTTGCTATTATAGTTGGATCTTATGATGTTTCTCCCCCTCTACTCTCTTGTAATGGATTGAGTTTTCCCTTTGAAGTTACCTTATCGGATTGAGTCTTTAAGGATTTGAGAACACTTGATGTATGTCTTACCGTGCTTTTCTGTGGTGACAATGGGATATTCACGTGATCCACTTGATGTATGTTTTGGTGATCAACTTGCGCGTTCCTCCCATGAACCTATGCATAGGGGTTGGCACACGATTTCGTCTTGACTCTCCGGTAGAAACTTTGAAGCACTCTTTGAAGTACTTTGTGTTGGTTGAATAGATAAATCTGAGATTGTGTGATGCATATCATATAATCATGCCCACGGATACTTGAGGTGACAATGGAGTATCTAGGTGACATTAGGGTTTTGGTTGATTTGTGTCTTAAGGTGTTATTCTAGTACGAACTCTATGATAGATCGAACAGAAAGAATAGCTTCATGTTTCTTTACTACGGACTCTTGAATAGATCGATCAGAAAGGATAACTTTGAGGTGGTTTCGTACCGTACAATAATCTCTTCGTTTGTTCTCCGCTATTAGTAGCTTTGGAGTGACTCTTTGTTGCATGTTGAGGGATAGTTTTATGATCCAATTATGTTATTATTATTGAGAGAACTTGCACTAGTGAAAGTATGAACCTTAGGCCTTGTTTCCTAGCATTGCAAGACCATTTACGCTCACTTTTACCACTTGCTACCTTGCTGTTTTTATATTTTCAGATTACAAAAACCTATATCTTCCATCCATATTGCACTTGTATCACCATCTCTTTGCCGAACTAGTGCACCTATACAATTTACCATTGTATTGGGTGTGTTGGGGACACAAGAGACTCTTTGTTATTTGGTTGCAGGGTTGCTTGAGAAAGACCATCTTCATCCTACGCCTCCCACGGATTGATAAACCTTCGGTCATCCACTTGAGGGAAATTTGCTAATGTCCTACAAACCTCTGCACTTGGAGGCCCAACAACGTCTACAAGAAGAAGGTTGTGTAGTAGACATCAAGCTATTTTCTGGCGCCGTTGCTGGGGAGGCTAGGTAAGCGGCACTCACACCCCATCAACTAAGCTCTTTTCTGGCGCCGTTGCCGGGGAGGTGAGTGCTTGAAGGTATATCTTTAGATCTTGCAATAGAATCTTTTTGTTTCTTGTTTTATCACTAGTTTAGTCTATAAAAGAAAACTAAAAAATGGAATTGAGTTTGTCTCATACGCTTCATCTTTTTAATATCTTTCGTGAGTATGATGAAAAGGAAAATTGTGCTCAAGTGCTAGAAGAAGAAGTCTATAAAATGTTTAATACTAAATCTTTGTATGATGAGCATGATTGCAATGTTGTTAATATGAATTCCTTGAATATCCATGATGCTAATGATATGCAAAGCCACAAGCTTGGGGAAGCTATGTTTGATGAAGATGATATTTTTAATCCCCCAAGTTTTGATGTGCAAATTTATGATGATGATAGCATGCCTCCTATTTTTGATTTTTATATTCATGAAAGTGGGTTTGGAAGAGTGTCAACTTTAGGAAGTAGTGATCCCATTATTTTGGAGGATGCTGAATTTTATTGTAATGAATATGAAAGTGGATTTGGAAGAGTGTCAACATTATTTAGTGATGATTCCACTATCTTGGGAGAGGTTCCAATTGATTATGAGAACAAAGTTGCTATTTATGATGATTATTGTGATGACTTGTATGCTATTAAGAATAATAACCATGAAACTTGTCATCATGATTTTAGTTTTCAATTGGATTATGCCTCACATGATAATTATTTTGTTGAATTTGCTCCTACTACTATACATGAGAAGAAATTTGCTTATGTGGAGAGTAGTAAATTTTCTATGCTTGTAGATCATGAAAAGAACGCTTTAGGTGCTGGTTATATTGTTGAATTCATTCATTATGCTACTGAAAATTATTATGAGGGAGGAACATATGCTTGTAGGAATTGCAATAATGTCAAGTTTCCTCTCTTTGTGTTGAAAATCTTGTAGTTATGCTTGTTATGCCTTCCTATGCCAGTTGATTATTGTCCCCATAAGTTGTTTGCTCACAAAATCCCTATGCATAGAAGTGGGTTAGGCTTAAATGTGCTAGTCATATGCTTCATGATGCTCCATTATGTTTCAATCCTTATCTTTTATGTGAGCATCATTGCCATCAACATGCCTAGCTAAAAGGCATTAAAGAAAAGCGCTTGTTGGGAGACAACCCAATATTTACCCTTACCGTTTTTGTGTGTCCACATGATTATGCTACTGTCGTAGTCATGTTTTATAGCTTTTGTTTCAATAAAGTGCCAAGCTACCTTTAGGATTGCTTATGGTGATAGTTGTGTTGATCCTCCTGAAAATCAGAAACTTTTGCACCCAGTAAATTAGTTTTGATAATTCACAGAAATGTGTTTCGGATCTGATTATTTTTGCTATGGATTGGTGATATTAGGACCTACTAATTTGGTAGGATTTTTGGAGTTCCAGAAGTATACGTTCGACACATATTTCCACAGACTGTTCTGTTTTTGACAGATTCTGTTTTCTATGTGTTGTTTGATTACTTTGATGAATCTATGAGTAGTATCGGAGGGTATGAACCATAGAGAAGTCGGAATACAGTAGATATTACACCAATATGAATTTATAATGAGTTCACTACAGTACCTAAGTGGTGGTTTTATTTTCTTATACTAACGGAGCTTACGAGTTTTCTGTTGAGTTTTGTGTTGTGAAGTTTCGAAGTTTTGGGTAAAGATTCGATGGACTATGGAATAAGGAGTAGAAAGAGCCTAAGATTGGGGATTCCCAAGGCACCCCAAGTTAATATTCAAGGACAACCAAGAGCCTAAGCTTGGGGATGCCCTGGAAGGCATCCCCTCTTTCGTCTTTGTTCATCGGTAACTTTACTTGAAGCTATATTTTTATTCACCACATGATATGTGTTTTACTTGGAGCATCATTTTATTTTGTTAGTATTTACTTTCTGATATTTATATTATTGTTTTGCATCTATATTTTCAATAAAAATGTCAAGGATAGCCTTTACCATGCTTATTTTGCTCGTTTACATGTTGCTGTTTGTAAACAGAAAGTTTACCGCTGTTGCAAAAATTCCCTAGAAAAGTCAGAGAATGGTATAATGTTGAAACGTTTTCCATATTGAGCTCTGATAAATCTTCTACAGGTTAGTATTTTTCTCATAATTTTTGGAGTTAGGGAAGTATGATGAATCTTGCATTCTTACAGACTATACTGTTTTGGCAGATTGTTGTTATGGTTGCATTGTTTGCATATGTTTGCTTGTTTAATGATTCTATTTGAGGATAGGAGTATTAAATATGCAGAGACATTTAGTATGCAATGTTGAATAATAATTTTAGTGATTTGTTACAGTAGAAAATGATAAGGTTTTGTATTGGTTTATACTAACGTATCTCACGAGTTCTTGTTGAGTTTGGTCTGGATGAAGCTTTTGATAAAAAGAGAAACCATGATATGAGAGGAATTAAGGAGACACAAAAGTTCAAGCTTGGGCATTCCCAAGGCACCCCAAGATAATATTTCAAGAAGTCTCAAGCATCTAAGCTTGGGGATGCCCCGTTAGTCATCCCACCTTTCTTCTTCAACAACTATCGGTTAGTATTGGTTGAGCCTAAGTTTTTGCTTCTTCACATGAGTTGTGCTATCCTTGCAATGTCATTTTATTTTGTTTTGCTTGCTGTTTGAATACAATACAAGGATATGCAATTCTTAAATGAGAGAGAGTCTTCACATAGTTACACAATTATTTAACTACTCATTGATCTTCACTTATATCTTTTTGGAGTAGTTTTTCATTTACTTGTGTGCTTCACTTATATCCTATGAGTAAATGGTTGAATGAGTTGAATTGTCATAAATCTGAAATTCTATATGTTCCACTTGCTTATCCCATGGGGAGTAATGACTTCACATCTAAGAAGTAGAGTTTGTAAATTTATTGAAGGTTAGCAAGCATTGTTTTGGTCATTTGAACAATTCATGAAAGAATATTGAATGAAGAGAGATTTCACATATAAATATACTATCTTAGACATCTTCTATGATTGTGAGCACTCATTAAGTATGACATTCTAAAGAGTTGATGTTGGACAAGGAAGACAATGTAATGGGTTATGTTTTCTCACATCTCAGTTAAACTATATTGTCATGGATCATTCAAACATGTTGAGCTTGCCTTTCCCCTCACGCTAGCCAAAATTCCTTGCACCAAGTAGAGATACTACTTGTGCTTCCAAATATCCTTAGACCCAGTTTTGCCATGAGAGTCCACCATACCTACCTATGGATTGGGTAAGATCCTTCAAGTAAGTTGTCATCGGTGCAAGCAATAAAAATTGCTCTCTAAATATGTATGATCTATTAGTGTGAAGAAAATAATCTTTATACGATCTTGTTATGGAAGCAATAAAAGTGACGGACTGCATAATAAAGGTCCACATACAAGTGGCAATATAAAGTGACGTTCTTTTGCATTAAGATTTTGTGTATCTAACCATAAAAGCGCATGACAACCTCTGCTTCCCTCTGCCAAGGGCCTGTCTTTTACTTTATGTCTTTTACTTTATGCAAGAGTCAAGGTGATCTTCACCTTTCCCTTCTTTCATTTTATCCTTTGGCAAGCACCTTATGTTGGAAAGATCCTTATATATATCCAATTGGATGTAAGTTAGCATGAACAATTATTGTTGACATCACCCAAAGGTGAATACGTTGGGAGGCAACACTATAAGCCCCTATCTTTCTCAGCGTCCGATTAAAACTCCATAACCATTAGTATTGCGTGAGTGTTAGCAATCATGGAAGACTATATGATAGTTGAGTATGTGGAGTTTGCTAAATCAAAGCTCTGACATAGACACTTCCTGAAAATAAGATGATTGTAATTGTTTGATGACTAAGAATGAAGTTTGCTAGTTTTCAAGAAAGTTTATGGTCTATGCTTTAACATGTGAATAGTTTGTTACTTGATCTCGAGAAGTTTTATGAGATGAACTACTATTATGACATATAATCATGCTAGAAAAGGTGATTGAAATTATCATTGATCAAACTTGTGCACCTGCTAGCATTCACACTTCATAAATTCTTTCTTTTATCATTTACCTACTCGAGGACGAGCATGAATTAAGCTTGGCGATGTTGATACGTCTCCAACGTATCTATAATTTATGAAGCATTCCTGCTATTTTATTATCTGTTTTGAAAGTTTATGGGCTTTATTATACACTTTTATATTATTTTTGGGACTAACCTATTAATCGGAGGCCCAGCCCATATTGCTATTTTCTTGCCTATTTTAGTGTTTCGAAGAAAAGGAATATCAAACGGATTCCAAACAGAATGAAACCTTCAGAAAAGTTATTTTTGGAACAGAAGCAATCCAGGGAACTTGGAGTGCAAGTCAAGGAAGCTTCGAGGTGGCCACGAGGGTGGGGGCGCTGATACGTCTCCAATGTATCTATAATTTTTTATTGTTCCATGCTATTATATTACCCCTTTTGGATGTTTATGGGCTTTATTTTACATATTTATATCATTTTTGGGACTAACCTACTAACCGGAGGCCCAGCCCGTATTGCTGTTTTGTTGCCTATTTTAGTATTTTGAAGAAAAGGAATATCAAACGGAGTCCAAACGGAATGAAACCTTCGGGAGCGTGATTTTTGGAACGCACGTGATCCAAAGGACTTGGAGTGCAAGTCAAGAAGCAATCGAGGCGGCCAGGAGATAGGAGGGCGCGCCCACCCCTCTTGGGCGCGCCCCTGTCTCCTGGGCCCTATATATACCTACGTACTCCGAAAACATCCAGGGAGCCAACGAAAAACAATTTCCACATTTGTAACCATACAGATCCATGAGATCCCATCTTAGAGCCTTGCGCGGCGCTCATTTGGAGGGGGAACCGACCATGGAGGGCTTCTACATCAACACCATAGCCCCTCCGATGAGTTGTCAGTAGTTTACCAGAGAACTTCGGGTCCATAGATATTAGCTAGATGGCTTCTTCTCTCTTTTTGGATCTCAATACAATGTTCTCCCCCTCTCTTGTGGAGATCTATTTGATGTAACTCTTTTTGTGGTGTGTTTGTCAAGATCCGATGAATTGTGGGTTTATGATCATGTTTATCTATGAGAAATATTTGAATCTTCTCTGCATTCTTTTATGTATGATTGAGTTGCCTTTGCAAGTCTCTTCGAATTATCAGTTTGGTTTGGGCTACTAGATTGATCTTTCTTACCATGGGAGAAGTGCTTAGCTTTAGGTTCAATCTTGCGGTGTCCTTACCCAATGATAGAAAGGGTTGCAAGGCACGTATTGTATTATAGCCATCGAGGATAAAAAGATGGGGTTTATATCATATTGCTTGAGTTTATCCCGCAACATCATGTCATCTTTCTTAATGCGTTACTCTGTTCTTATGAAATTAATACTCTAGATGCATGCTGGATAGCGGTCGATGTATGGAGTAATAGTAGTAGATGTAGGCAGGAGTCGGTCTACTTGTTGCGGATGTGATGCCTATATAAATTATCATGCCTAGATAATCTCATAATTATTCGCTTTTCTATCAATTGCTTGATAGTAATTTGTTCGCCCACCGTAATACTTATGCTATCTTGAGAGAAGCCACTAGTGAGACCTATGGCCCCCGGGTCTATCTTTTATCATATAAACTTTCAATCTACTTTTATTTGCATCTTTACTTTTCGCAGCTATATTATAAAATACCAAAAATATATTTATCTTATCATACTATCTCTATCAGATCTCACTTTCGCAAGTGGCCTTGAAGGGATTGACAACCCCTTTATTGCGTTGGTTGCGAGTTCTTTGTTTGTTTGTGTAGGTGTGTGGGAATTTTGAGGAGCCTCCTACTGGATTGATACCTTGGTTCTCAAAAACTGAGGGAAATACTTACGCTACTATTGCTGCATCACCCTTTCCTCTTCAAGGAAAACCAACGCAAGCTCAAGATGTAGCAAGAAGGATTTCTGGCGCCGTTGCCGGGGAGGTCTTTGCTCAAGTGAAGACATACCAAGTACCCATCACAAACTCATCTCCCTCGCATTTAAATTATTTGTCATTTGCCTCTCATTTTCCTCTCCCCCACTTCACCCTTGCCGTTTTATTTGCCCTCCCTTTCCCAATCTTCTCCTCTCTTTTTCGCTTCCTTTTTCTGTTTGCTTGTGTGTTGGATTACTTGTTGCCATGGCGCAAGATAATACCAAATTGTGTGATTTCTCCTAAAACCATCACAGAACAAGATAGATCGGGAGTTCCGCCACCGCAAGCCTCTATAGCCACCAAAACCATCAAAGAACAAGATAGATTGGGAGTTCCGCCGCCGCAAGCCTCTGTATCCACCAAAAACCTCTCAGGAGCCCGTTCCGGCACCCTGCCAGAGGGGGGTCCCTCACCGGTGGTCTTCTTCATCATCCCGGTTCTCTCCATGACGAGTAGGGAGTAGTTCACCCTCGGGGCTGAGGGTATGTACCAGTGGCTATGTGTTTGATCTCTCTCTGTCGTGTTCTCTCTATGGCACAATCTTGATGTATCGCGAGTGAGGGAGTCCATGACTAGGGGGTGTCCGGATAGCTGGACTATCATCATCGGCCGGACTCCAAGACTATGAAGATACAAGATTGAAGACTTCGTCCCGTGTCCGGACGGGACTTTCCTTGGCGTGGAAGGCAAGCTTGGCAACACAGATATGTAGATCTCCTACCATTGTAACCGACTCTGTGTAACCCTAGCCCTCCCTGGTGTCTATATAAACCGGAGGGTTTTAGTTCGTAGGACGAACAACCATTACAACAATCATACCATAGGCTAGCTTCTAGGGTTTAGCCTCCTTGATCTCGTGGTAGACCCACTCTTGTACTACCCATATCATCAATATCAATCAAGCAGGAGTAGGGTTTTACCTCCATCGAGAGGGCCCGAACCTGGGTAAAAACCTTGTGTCCCTTGTCTCCTGTTACCATCCGCCTAGACGCACAGTTCGGGACCCCCAACCCAAGATCCGCCGGTTTTGACACCGACATTGGTGCTTTCATTGAGAGTTCCTCTGTGTCGTCACTGATAGGCTTGATGGCTTCTTCAATCAACAACAACGCAGTCCTAGGTGAGACTTTTCTTCCCGGACAGATCTTCGTATTCGGCGGCTTCGCACTGCGGGCTAATTCACTTGGCCATCTGGAGCAGATCGAAAGCTACGCCCCTGGCCATCAGGTCAGATTTGGAAGCCTAAACTTCACGGGGGTATCCGCGAGGACTTGATCTTCGAAGGATCCAAGCCGCAGCCGAGCGTGCCGCACTGTCATGATGGGTATGATCTAGCTCTGCCGCCGGACAGTACTTTGGAGGCCGCACACAAATCCACTCCGACACATAATTCGGAGCCGATCGCGCAGATCGAGGAAAGGTGGCTGGACACCGCCTCGGGAGCTGCAACTTCGACGGCGATGGAGCTGAACACTGACCTCGTCCATTATAAAGCTCGTGACTCCGAGGTGCCGGACTCCTTGCCGGACTCCGAACCTCCTGCGGCCCTGCCAATCGAATCCGATCGGGAGCCGATCATGGAGTTCACCACTGCGGACATCTTTCAGCACTCACCCTTTGGCAACATCTTAAATTCGCTAAAGTATCTCTCGCTATCCGGAGAGCCCTGGCCGAACTACGGCCAGGATGGTTCGGATGCGGACGACGAATAAATTCAAAGCCCACCCACCACCCACTTCATAGCAAGTGTCGACGATCTAACAGACATGCTAGACTACGACTCCGAAGACATCGACGGTATGGACGACGATGCCGGAGACAATCAAGAACAACCGCCTACAGGGCATTGGAAGACCACCTCGTCATACGATATATACATGGTGGATACCCCAAAAGATGGGGACGGCGAAGAAGTAGCGAAGGCAGATTCCTTAAAGAAAAAGCCCAAGCGCCGACGTCAGCGACGCCGCTCTAAATCCCGCCATAGCAAGAATGGAGATTCCGGCATAGGAGATAATAACACCCCAGAGAGTGCCGAAGACAACCCCCTCCAGCAAGATTCAGCGCAAGATGATGCGGAAGCAAGCCCTCATGAGAGAGCGGCAGACGAAGAGGTCGAGGATGATAATTAAATACGTCCCTCCGGAGATGAGGCAAGCCTCGACGACGACGAATTCGTCATGCCTGAGGATCCCGTCGAACAAGAGCGTTTCAGACGCAGGCTAATGGCCACAGCAAATAGCCTAAAGAAAAAGCAGCAGCAGCTTCAAGCTGATCAAGACCTCTTTGGCCGACGGATGGACGAAGTCCTCGGGGCGAAGAGTACGAACTCAAACGCCCTCCAAGAGCTACCCAAAACGCAAGTTGCTCCCCGATTAGAGGAGGAAGCATACATACCTTCATCACCAGCGCTGTCTGGTGACCGACCACCCGTGGTCGCGACAGAAGAGCATCCAGCCCTCCATCAAGACCGTACCCGGCATCGCTCGAAAAGTACGGTTAGCCCGGGAACGCACCGGACTTGCGGGATATATTGGAGGACAAGGCAAGACAATCCAGATCTATCTATGGATCACGTGGGCACCCCACGACCCACGACGAATACCGTCGCACCGGATACAACAACTCCAGCCGGGCCGAACACAGCAGACAACGCTCGCTTGAGCTACGTCGTGATATTGCTCAATACAGAGGCGCCGCACACCCGCTATGCTTCACGGACGAAGTAATGGATCATCAAATCCTTGAAGGGTTTAAACCCGTAAACATTGAATCCTACGATGGCACAACAAACCCCGCGGTTTGGATCGAAGACTATCTCCTTCATATCCATATGGCCCGCGACGACGATCTCCAAATATCTCCCGCTCAAGCATAAAGGACCAGCTTGGCATTGGCTTAACAGCCTGCCCGCAGAGTCAATTGGGTGTTGGGAGGACCTGGAAGCCGCATTCCTCGACAATTTCCAGGGCACATATGTGCGACCACCGAACGCCGATGACCTAAGCCACATAATTCAGCAGCCAGACGAATCGGCCAGACAATTCTGGACACGGTTCTTAACAAAGAAAAATCAAATCGTTGACTGTCCGGATGCAGAGGCCCTCGCAGCCTTCAAACATAACATCTGCGACGAGTGGCTCGCCCGGCACCTAGGACAGGAAAAGCCGGAATCCAAGGCAGCCCTCACATCATTAATGACCCGCTTCTGTGCGGGAGAGGATAGCTGGCTAGGTCGCAGCAACAACCTCAGTAAAAATGCTGGCAGTCCGGATACTAAGGACCACAATGGCAGGTCACGTCGAAGCAAAAATAAACGCCGCGTTAACAGCGACAACAATGAGGATCTGGCGATCAACGCGGATTCGAGGCTCTAAACCGGTCGGCGGAAGAAGCCATTCAAAAGAACCACCGGGTCCATCCAATTTGGACCGAATACTCGACCGCTCTTGCCAGATACATGGCACCCCCGAAAAACCAGCTAACCACACCAACAGAGATTGTTGGGTATTCAAGCGACGAGCAAGTTAATTGCCGAAAACAATGTCAAGGGGCTGCACAGCGATGACGAGGAAGAGACCCGGCCGCCGAACAGTAGAGGACAGAAGGGCTTCCCCCCACAAGTGCGGACGGTAAACATGATATACGCAACCCACATACCCAAGAGGGAGCGAAGCGTGCGAGGGGCGTATATGCGATGGAGCGATCGCCGAAGTTCAATCCATGGTCATCTTGCCCGATCACTTTCGATCGAAGAGACCATTCGACCAGTATCCGCCATGGCGGATTCGACGCATTGGTTTTAGACCCAATCATCGATGGATTTCACCTCACGAGAGTCCTGATGGACGGCGGTAGTAGCCTCAACCTGCTTTATCAAGATACAGTGCACAAGATGGGCATAGACCCCTCAAGGATTAAACCTACAAAGACGACCTTCTAAGGCGTCATACCAGGTGTTGAGGCCAATTATACAGCTCACCACACTGGAAGTGGTCTTGGATCCCGGATAATTTCGGGCGAGAGTTAATCTTGACATAGTCCCGTTCCGTAGCGGCTATCATGCTCTGCTCGGACGAACCGTGTTCGCAAAGTTCAACGCGGTGTCGCATTATGCATACCTCAAGCTCAAGATGCCAGGCCCTCGTGGAGTCATCACGGTCAACAAAAATACGGAACGCTCCCTCCGAACGGAGGAACATACAGCGGCTCTCGCGGAAGAAGTACAGAGCAGCCTTCTAAGGCAATTTTCGAGTCGGGCCGTTAAACGACCGGACACGGCCAAACGCACCCGGAGAAACATCAATCAAGACCACCAGGCACGTTCCGAGCACGCATAGCAATGCGGCCCCAACCCCAGCCCTCGCATGATTGCAAGACCAGCTCTCCGCATACATCATTACGCTCTGGAGATACCATGGGCATAGGGGGAGGGGCACGACCACAACTGACCTAGAGTGCGGCTCGACCGCACCAAGGGCCCCCAAGTGTGTCGCTCTTTTTATTTTTTATTTTTCCTTTTTATACACAGGACTCCATTCACCAGAGGCCCTGTCCAGCGGCGAACCTGCCGAACTCACGATGCAACAGCTAGGGAGGGACAAAGGCCGCACCGAACACTCAGGTGGTCTCCATTATGAGCATTAAATTTGTCAAATACACCATTCCGCAGCCTACCCCTGGAGGGAGACATGTCTAATTAGTCCAATCCCTTGCCTACCGCACTATTTGTATCGTTCTGCACTCATAGCAGAATTCCTTGAATAAATAATGCAGCACCTTTTTGCCTATAATTGCATTACTTTAAACATATGTTCATTAATGACATCTTGCACCCGTACAATTTGGTACGGCCGAATACACCAGGGGCTTAGGTTCCCCGCATTATGGTGTGATAAGTCCGAACACTTTCACAAGTGCGGCACCCCGAACTTATAGCATTATATGAATCGGCTCCGAATCATGTCTTGGCTCAATAGTTGGGTTTGCCCGGCTCCCATGTTTTCGTACCTTACGTTCCGTTTTGTCGGCTAAGGTAGCACTGGGAGAACCACCGCGGTTGCGCCCCGGTTGAGCTGGGCGAGCGCCTCAGTGGAGAAAGCTAAAACTGACTGTCATGATAAGGCGAGAGACTGGTCGCTGTTCGAGAGGTCTTTTCGAGTCCCTAAAGACTTATGCCGCTTCGAGCGAAGAACCGGATAATGTCCGGCCAAGGTGTGGTTAGCGCCCCGAACTCGGTCTTCCGAATACTAGGGGCTTCGCCGAAATTTAAAATTATAGAATTCTATGGCTAAGTGAGAGTGTTCAAGCATTATAAGTCCGGTTGCCTTGTTCGTTGTGTTGAGCGCCTCCCTAGATGGACCCAAAAATGGGAACAAGAGTGCTCAAGTTTATCCCGAACACCCCAGCACTAGTGGCATGGGGGCTGAAGCCGACGACTTGCCATCTCTCAGATTTTATAAACGGCCGCACAGAAGGTAATATTTTAAATCAAACAAGCGTTGCTTAGTGCATATGAACAAAGTTTTTAGCGCACAGGATAACACATAGCGAGTTTACTCAATAATTACATCTCTGGGGCACTCATCCGCAATCTTGCGGGCATCATTCAGGACAGTCGTATAGTACATCTCGGGCGTACGATACTCCTTGCCCGCTGGCGGCGCGTTAGTGATAAGCCTCTCCGCATCCAGCCTGCCCCAGTGCACCTTTGCGTGGGCAAGGGCCCGACGAGCACCTTCAATACAGGCGGAGCGCTTGACGACCTCCACCCAGGGGCACGCATCCACTAGCCGCCGCACGAGGCCGAAGTAGCTCCCAGGCATGGCCTCTCCGAGCCTGGCCGGACTATGAGGCCCTTCATGGCCTGCTCGACTCTTGAGGAGTCTGGACTAGGGGTGTCCGGACGGCGGACTATCAATATCCGCCGGACTCCCGGACTACGAAGATAGAAGATTGAAGACTCGGCTCGTGTCCGGAAGGTACTTTCCTTGGCGTGGAAGGCAAGCTTGGCGATCGGATATGTAGATCTCCTACCATTGTAACCGACTTTGTGTAACCCTAGCCTCTCCGGTGTCTATATAAACCGAGGGCCTTAGTCCGTAGGGACAACATTACATCTCAACAATCATACCATAGGCTAGCTTCTAGGGTTTAGCCTCCTTGATCTCGTGGTAGATCTACTCTTGTACTACCCATATCATCAATATTAATCAAGCGGGGCGTAGGGTATTACCTCCATCGAGAGGGCCTGAAACAGGTAAAAACATTGTGTCCCTCGTCTCTGTTACCATCCGCCTAGACGCACAGTTCGGGACCCCTACCGAGATCCGCGGTTTTTTGACGACATTGGTGCTTTCGTTGAGAGTTCCTGCGTATGCGCCACCGATAGGCCTGATGGCGTCTTCAACCATCAACGCTGTCGGTGAGACTTTTCTCCCGGACAGATCTTCGATTCGGCGGCTTTGCATCTGCGGGCAATTCTCTTGGCCATCTGGAGCAGATCGAAGCTCGCCCCTGGCCGTCGAGTCGATTCGAAGCTTAAACTTCACGGCCGATGACGCGGAGACTTGATCTTGACGGACTCGAGCCACGGCCAGCGCCGCACTTTGACGATGGGCATGACCTAGCTCGCCCGGACGGTGCTTTGGTGGCGCTTTTCGGATCCGCTCCGCCATTTGCGAGCCGATTGATTATATGTCGAGGGCTGTGGATAGCGCCGCCACAGGGGCTTCAACATCCACGGTGATGGAGCGAATACCAATCTTGTCCTCTGCGAAACTCGTGATCCCGAGGCGCCGGACTCCTCGCCAGACTCCGAGCCTCCCGCGCCCCTACCAATTAAACCAGATTGGGCGCCGGTTATGGAATTCACCTCTGCAGACATCTTCCAGCACTCGCCTTTTGGCGATATACTGAATTCTCTGAAGCATCTCTCGCTATCGGGAGAATCTGGCTGGACTATGGCGGGGCGGTTGGAGTTCGGACGACGAAGAAATTGAGCCCACCACCACCCACTTTGTAGCCCTTGCCGAGGATCTAACCGACATGCTAGACTACGACTCGATGACATCGACGCTATGGACGATGATGCCGGAGGCGACAGGACCAGCGCCCACGGGCACCTGGAAGGCCACCTCGTCATCTGACGTCTACATGGTGGATACCCCAAAAGAAGGGGATGGCAAAAAGCAGCGGAGGAAGATTCTCTGAAGAAGCAGCCTAAATGCCGGCGTCAGCGACGCCGCTCTAAATCCCGCCACAACAAGAATGGAGATTCCGGCACGGGAGACAATAACACTCCGGAGAGTGCCGAAGACGATCCTCCTCGCAAGACTCAAAGACAGGAGGGCCGAAGCAAGCCCTCACGACAGGGCGGCAGACGAAGGAGTTGAGGTTGATAACTATATGCCTCCCTCTGAAGACGAAGCAAGCCTCAACAATGATGAATTCGTCATACCCGAGGATCCCGTCGAAAAAGAGCGTTTCAAACGCAGGCTCATAGCCACGGCAAATAGCCTAAAGAAGAAGCAGCAACAGCTCCAAGCTGATCAAGATCTGCTAGCCGAGCGATGGACTGAGGTCCTCGCGGCCGAAGAGTATAAACTCGAACTCCCCTCCAAAAGTTACCCGAGACGCAAGCTGCTCCCCCGATTAGAAGAGGAAGCGTACATACCTTTATCACCAGCGCACGACATGGCTGACCGACCACCCCGTGGTCGCGACAGAGAGGCATCTAGGCCCCCAGCCAAGACCGTACCCCGACATCGATCCAAGAGTACGAAGCCAAAGGGGAACGCGCCGGACTTGCGGGACATCTTGGAAGACAAAGCAAGACAATCCAGATCCATCTACGGATCACGGGGGCGCCCCACGACCCACGACGAATACCGCCGCGCCGGACATAACGCCGGCCGGGCCGAACATAGCAGACAACGCTCCCTCGAGCTGCGTCGCGATATTGCTCAATACATTGGCGCCGCACACCCGTTATGCTTCACTGACGAAGTAATGGATCATCAGATCCCCGAAGGGTTCAAACCCGTAAACAACAAATCTTACGATGGTACAACAGACCCCGCGGTGTGGATCGAAGATTATCTTCTCCACATCCATATGGCCCGCGGCGACGATCTCCACGCCATCAAATATCTCCCACTCAAGCTTAAAGGACCATCTCGGCATTGGCTTAACAGCCTGCCCGCAGAGTCAATTGGGTGTTGGGAAGACCTGGAGGGTGCATTCCTTGATAACTTCCAAGGTACATATGTGCGACCACCAGACGCCGATGACCTAAGCCACATTATTCAGCAGCCAGACGAATCGGCCGGACAATTACGACACGGTTCTTGACGAAGAAAAATCAAATCGTCATTGTCCGGACGCGGAGGCCCTTGCAGCCTTCAAACATAACATCCGGGACGAATGGCTAGCCCGCACAGGGGCAGGAGAAGCGAAATCCATGGCAGCCCTCACGCCGTTAATGACCCGCTTTTGCGCGGGAGAGGACAACTGGCTAGCCGCGCAAAGCAACAATCTCCGCAAAAATTCGGCGGTCCGGACACTAAGGACAACCACGGCAAGTCACGTCGAATCAAAAACAAACGCCGCGTGCGGCGGCGACAAAGAGGATACGGCGGTCAATGCGGATTCGAGGCTCGAAACCGGTCAGCGGAAGAAGCCATTTAAAAGAACAACTCGGGCCCGCCCAATCTGGACCGAATACTCGACCGCTCATGCGGATACATGGCACCCGAAAAGCCAGCTAATCACACCAATAGAGATTGCTGGGTGTTCAAGCAGGTGGCAAGTTAATTGCGAACACAATGACAAGGGGCTAAATAGCGACGACGAGGAAGAGACCCGACCCGCCCGAACAACAGAGACGAAGGTTTCCCCCACAAGTGCGGACGGTGAATATGATTTACGCGACCCATATACCCAAGAGGGAGAGGAAGCGCGACCACGGGGCGTCTATGCGATGGAGCGATCGCCCCAAAGTTCAATCCATGGTCCTCTGTCCGATCACTTTAGATCGGCGAGACCATCCGACCAGCATCGTCATGGCGGATTCGCCGCATTGGTCTTAGACCCAATCGTCGATGGATTTCACCTCACAAGAGTTACGATGGGCGGCAAAGAGCCTGAACTGCTTTACCAGACCGGTCGCAAAATGGGCATAGACCCATCCAGGATCAAACCTACTAAGACAACCTTTAAAGGTGTCATCCCGGAGTAGAAGCCAAGCATGCAGACAGCTCGGTCCACCTCGAAGTGGTCTTCGGATCCCCGGATAACTTCCGAAGCGAAGAGTTAATCTTTGATATAGTCCCATTCCGTAGCGGCTATCATGCCCTGCTCGGACGAACAGCGTTTGCAAAGTTCAATGCGGTGCCGCATTATGCATACCTCAAGCTCAAGATGCCAGGCCCTCGTGGAGTCATTACGGTCAATGGGAATACGGAGCGCTCACTCCGAACGGAGGAACATACAGCGGCTCTCGCGGTAGAAGTACAGAGCAGCCTTCTACGGCAATTCTCTAGTCCGGCAATCAAAAAGCCGGATGCATCAAAGAGCGCCCGGAGCAACACTAACCAAGACCACCTGGCGCGATCGAGAGCGGCACAGAGTAATCGGCCCCCACCCTCGCCCGCGCATGATCACAAGAATAACACTCCGCGTACATCATTACGCTTTGGAGATACCATGGGCGCAGGGGAGGGGCTTAACCACAAGGACCAAAGAGTGCGGCTCGACCACACCAGGGGCTCATGCTAGCGCCTCCGTTGGTTTATTTTTTATCTTTTCTTCTTTTACACATACAGGACTCCATTAACCAGAACTCCTGTCCGACGGCGAACTTGCCGAACTCACGATGCAACAGTCAGGGATTAAAGAAGGCTGCGACGAACACTCAGGTGGTCTCCATTACCAGCATTAAATTCGATTACATACACCAAGTCTGCAGCTTACCCCTGGAGGGGGACATGTCAAATTAGTCCAAATCCCTTGCTTACCGCACTATTTGTATCAATCCGCTTTATTAGCAGACCTTCTTTCATAAATAACGCAGCACTTCCTTTTTGCAAGTGTACTACCTTTTCATTGCAATTGCGTTATCTTTTACATATGTTCATTATATGACATCTTGCATCCGTACACTTTGGTACGGCCGAATACACCAGGGGCTTCTATTCCCCAGATCACGGTGTGATTAAGCCCGAACACTTTCACAAGTGCGGCACCCCGAACTTATAGCATTATATGAATCAGCTCCGAATCATGTCTTGGGTCAATAGTTGGGTTTGCCCGGCTCCCATGTTTTGGTACCTTACGTTCCGTTCCGTCGGCTAAGGTAGCATTGGGAGAACCACTGCGATTGTGCCCCGGTTGAGCCGGGTTAACGCCTCAGTGGAGAAAGCTAAAACTGACTGGCATGATAAGGCGAGAGACTGGTCGCTGTTCGAGAGGTCTTTTCGGGTCCCTAAAGACTCATGGCGCTTCGAGCGAAGTTCCGGATGATGTCCGACGAAGGCGTGGATAGCGCCCCGGATTCGGTCTTCCGAATACCAGGGGCTTCGCCGAAATTTAAAATTGTAGAATTCTATGGCTAAGTGAGAGTGTTGAAGCACTATAAGTCCGGTTGCCTTGTTCGTCGTGTTGAGCGCCTCCCTAGATGGACCCAAAAATGGGAACAAGAGTGCTCAAGTTTTCAACACCCCAGCACTCGTGGCTTGGGGGCTGAAGCCAATGACTTGCCATCTCTCAGATTTAACAAACGGCCGCACAGAAGGTAATATTTTAAATTCAACAAAGCGTTGCTCATGGTGCATATAAACGAAGTTTTCAGCGCACAGGATAAAAACACAGCGAGTTCACTCAAAAATTACATTAAGGGGGCACTGATCTGCAATATCGCGGGCTCCCTTCAGGACAACTATATAATATCACTCCAGCGTGCGATGCTCCTTGCCCGGCGGCGGCGGATCCGTGAGAAGCTTCTCCGCATCCAGCTTGCCCCATTGCACCTTTATGCGGGCAAGGGCCCGACGAGCGCCTTCAATGCAAAGGAGCGCTGATCACATCCAGCCTAGGGCATGCATCCACCAGCCGCCGCACTAGGCCAAAGTAGCTGCCGGGCATGGCTGCCACAGCCCACAACCCAGATCGGTGAGGCCCTTCATGGCCTCCTCGGCTACCTTAGGAGTTCGACCAGCTGCTTCACTGGTCGCTTGGGGCACCGGATGGCGGCCTCAACGTCATTGAGACCATAAGACCTTCTCCGTTGAGCTCCCTCCTCGCCACGATAGAAGCATGGCGGCATCGACGACTACGCGGAAGATCTGCAAATGCCCTGGAGAGCTCGAATTGGGTAAGTATCCGTAATTTACATTAACATGCTTGCTCGCATGAAAACGCCTTACCGC